>BLSF01000034.1:131711-462722 GCA_012862575.1 Parietichytrium sp. I65-24A
TTCGATGCGGGCTTTGGCTTTTCTTGTGTTGCAGCAGGCGCAAGAGTGACTTCGACATCCTTGATTTCGTCGCGTTGCACGTCATCTTGAATCTCCCCGTCGTCGAATACTACCTTGTACGTTCCATCAGCGTTGACCTTGTCGACCTTTCCTGAGTATGGCTGCTTCCAGCCTGCAATCTGCGCCTTCACACGCGCTCCCACAGGTACATCGCTCGTCTGAGAGTTTGAGGGCTCAGAGAGGACTTCGACAATCTCGTCTTCACTTACGTCCGAGATTCGTTCGCCGTCATCGAATAGAACCACCAGTGAGCCATCCTCATTCAAAGCCTGGTGTAGAGATCTCTTGGTCAGCACATCCCGCTTCTTGTACGTACTTCAACTATCACATTCAACCTACCTCAACAGATCCAGAGTATGGCTTTTTCCAACCAGCGACTTTCGCCGAGACTCGATCACCGACTCGCATGGCTGCAAGCTGCAAGCTACGACCACGGCCACAAGCTGAAACGCAAAGACAGGCAGCCTCTCGCAGTCAATCCCACAGCTCTTCGCGTCCCGCCCGCTGCAAACCCACAGGCAGTACAGAGCAGTCGCAGCATGCACTGAGAACCCAAGTGTACGCTGACCACGCAGACGTGAAGAGTCTGATCGTCGCGCTCCAACCTTTGGACTTGCGTGCAATGCCAACACTGTGCTTCTCACTGGCAATTGGTCGAGAATGTGCGCGGTCATAAATCTGTGTGAAGGCGCCTGAAGTGTGGAGGACTTGTATGAACCAGGTTACGAGCAAGGCGTTCCGGTTCGCTCCAAGCCGTCGTAGAGGTTTTAAAGTTAAGGCATAGGCTCTCCTTTGGTTTGCTTTCTTCTTTGCTGAAAAACTTGGATGAATCCATCCGCCCATCCGTTCGTAGTCTGTCAGACTCAGAGTCGGAAGTCGTTCATGGCGGAATACTATGAAAATCGAAACCCCTTTGCTCCTTTTGCTCCTTTTGATCGATTGTTTTTCGTTGATTTTGAATCTGAATTGAAAACAAACGAAATGCTTTTCGCGTCCAAGTAAGTTTTCACACTTCCGTCGAAGCACATTGGTCGTGCGCTCTCTCTCTCTCTCCGCCTTTCCATTGAATGAAATAAATCTCAGTTTGCATTGTTTGCATTGCAATATTGCACATGCTTCGACATCCTACTAATTCCGCCAAACCTCTACTACCCCTCGGAGAAAAAAGACGTTACGAACAAAAGGAGCCTTTCGTTGTTCGTCCAACCCCCCAAACAACAAACATCCAAAAACATCCAAAACACAAAAATTCCCTTGAAAAATCCGGAAAAATTCGGAAATAAATCCACAGCGAATTCCAACGAACCCCAACGAACTCTGCCAAAGATACGCTTTGGTCGCTCAGTGTCTCTCACACTTGTCCCTGACATCGCAGAAAGTGTCCGCGTACGGCACTAGGCGCAGGTTAAAATAAACATTAGCGAAGAGCTGCGGGGGCCTGTCGCTGGTTAGTCGGCTGAGAGCGGCGCGGTGGACTAGCTAGCCTTCCGTCGGAAAGTAAAAAAGGTAAGAAAAAGATTGGCGATGATGATGATGATGATGCGTGAAGCTCGGAAGGATGCGAAGAGGAAAAGGAGAGATATTGCAAATGGGAAACAGCAACAATGGCAACAACAATGTCAACAATGGCAACAATGGCAACGCCGTGATGTGGTGGCGATCATGTGAATGTTCGTTTGCTTTGTACTTTGTATGTGGTGAGATGGTGGGATGGGTAAACGTCAGCATACGGAATACGGAGAATTTTGTTGTTGTTGGTGGCGGTATAAAAATGTAGTGGGGATCGTTGAGGATTGTGGAATAAAGAAAAGGGCGATGGTGATCTAACGACGGTGTACTTGTGGAATTGCGATTAGGAAGAGGAAAAATGTCAGGCTCGCATTTGTCCAAGGACTTTTTTGACCTGGTGAAAGCGATTGGAGAGTCCAAGAGCAAGCAGGAGGAGGATCGTATTATCACGAATGAGGTCAAAGTGCTCAAGCAGCGGTTCCAGGAGAAAAATCTGAGCAAGAAGGTGATCAAGGAGAGCTTGGTGCGGCTCATCTACGTGGAGATGCTTGGGCACGATGCATCGTTTGCATATGTGCATGCTATCCAGCTCACAGCTGCTGGCGACCTCATGCAGAAGAAGACTGGGTACTTGTGTGCAGCGCTGACTCTGAGTCCCGAGCACGAATTTCGGTTTATGCTCGTAAATCAGCTGCAGCGCGACCTTAGCTCTGCTAACATCTTGGAGGTGTCAACGGCGCTCATCGCCCTTTCCAAGCTCATCACCACAGAGATGATACCCGCGCTTCTACCGTCCGTGCAAAAGCTGATCTCGCATGAGCAGAGCTCTATCCGCAAAAAGGCAGTTTTGGCCCTTTTCCGTATTTATGAGCTGGACTCAGGAGCGATGGATCATCTTTTGGATAGTTTCCGCCGCGTGCTGTGCGACAAAGACCCGTCTGTGATGGGAGCATCGCTCAGCATGCTTCACGAGCTTGCAAAGCGCAACCCACAGTCGCAGAAGGACCTTGTTGCCTCTTACGTCTCTATTCTCAAACAGATCGTGGAGCATCGGCTTCCGAAAGACTTTGACTATCACCGTATTCCTGCACCATGGATACAAATCAAGCTGTTGAAAATATTGGCCGTCCTCGGCCAGAACGACCAGCACACAAGCGAGGGAATGTACGAGGTCATCCACGAGTGCATGAAGCGGTCCAACACTGGGATATATGTGGGCTATGCAATTATATACGAGTGCGTGAGGACAGTGACGACAATCTATCCCAACCCAGTATTGCTCGACGCTGCTGCCGGGGCAATTGCTCGTTTCATACAAAGTGATAGTCACAACCTCAAGTATCTTGGTGTGACCGGTTTAGCAGCAATTGTGCGGGACCATCCGCGTTACGCGGCCGAGCACCAAATGATAGTCTTAGATTGTCTTGAGGACCCGGACGAGACGCTCAAAAGAAAAACTCTGGACTTGCTTTATCGCATGACCAATCCAGTGAATGCAGAGGTGGTCGTAGACAAGCTGGTCTACTTTTTGAAGGACGCTGTAGACAAGTTCCTTCGTAAAGACCTTGTCACCCGCATATGCCAGCTGGCCGAACGATTTGCCCCAAGCAACATTTGGTACGTCCGCACGATTGCAAAGGTGTTTGAGCTTGGTGGCGACCTCGTGGAAGCGGAGGTCGCACATAATCTGTTGCGGCTTCTTGCGGAAGGCGTCGGGGAAGACGAGGCTGGCGAGACAGATGAGGATCCTGACGACGCCATGCGGCGAGAGGCATGCGAAATTTTCTATGATCTCTTTGAGAAGTCCCATTTACCAGATATTCTCCTCAAGGTAATCTTTTGGACGCTTGGCGAGTACGCATACCTTCTCGGAGCCGAAACCGTTCCTGATGTTCTCGAGATAGTGTGCGAAGCTGCGGGAAGGCAAGGGATGGGGTATGCAACTCGTGGCTATGGTGTCAGCGCTGCAATGAAGATGTGCGCTCAAATTGGTAGGCTATCACCTGAGGCGGCAGACCTTATTGACAAGTACAGTTCCTCTTTAGACGTTGATCTCCAGCAAAAGTGTTACGAGTTCCGGGAAGTGGCCCGGAATCTGCCTCTGATGCAGAGTGTACTGCCTGTGGACGCATCTTGCGAAGACTTGAGCGAGCCGGACTTTTCCTTCTTAGACGCTTATGTTGACCAGGCTAAAGCAAATGGAGCAACAGACTACTCGCCTCCTTCGCAAGCAGAGAACGACACCTACGAATACGATGATGATGATTTGGAGGAGCGTGCGCAAAAGTCGAAAGCGGAGCCTACCTTGAAATATGACGCTTACGAGAAGCCTGCTCCTCCTCCAACTACTTTTGCACATACTCCTGAGCCAGCCCTCGACTACAGCGCAAATGGGGCGACTGGCGCATCGGCTTCTGCAGGGAATGGATTTGCAGGGCTCAAGCCCCAAAATTCATCAGGCTTGAACCTGAGCGGTGTGAAGACGGTGTGGGGATCCCAAGGCTATGGTGGTGGTCCTGTCAGCCAGCCACCGCAGCCCAAGCAGGTCGTGTCTTCCAACCCTTACGAATTGAGCTCTGCGAATGATGTGCCAACTGCATATGCCGAAGCAGAAGCTTATTCCATTCCAGCGGAGCCAGAACCTCCAAAACCAGCCCCGCAGTCCACGCCTCCGCGCCCAAAAAAACTTAGTGAGCGCGAGAGAATGGCCGCAGCTCTATTTGGTGGTGTCGGAGGTGATGTCTCGCCTCAATCCGCTTCCTCCGGTGGTGGCGCTCGGGCCGGGGGAGCGCGCCGGCCGAGTCCGAATGTCGGGGTGAAGACAAATGTGCCTCCCCCGGAAGCAACGCCAAAGTCGCCAGTAAACTTGCTGGACTTTGACGACTCTCCAAGTGCGCCTGCTGCACAGAGCGCCGCCGGTGGATCTTCGTCGGGGGCTGGGGCTAGTCAGAGCGACTTTGATCTCCTTGGAGGGTTCGCAGAACCAAGCAATCCGACTCAGCCTGAACCGAAGTCATTCACTGATGACTTTGACTTGCTCGGCGTCGGAAGCTCGAGTCACGCTTCTTCCACTCCTCCCCCGCCGCCGTTCCAAGGAACCAAAATCTCCACGCAAGAATTCGGTCAAAAGTGGGTGACTTCCCCCGCTGAGCGAAGGGTTGCTCTTTCAATAAGTGGCGTGCAGTCCATTCACGACATCGTGTCAGCAATTGAAGGCAGACTAGGCCTCGCCGCTGTAGAGACTATTCAGCAAACGGAGGAAGCCATTTTCGCAGGGTTGAATGATTCACAGTCCGTGGTACTCCTTCATGCCAAACGACGCAAAAGCCCTCCTGGAGCGGACGTCATCATTCATGCTTCCTCTGACAGCATCTTGGCACCAGTCGAGCAGCACTGCAAGAGCCTTTTCTTCTAACAGTCACAATCGTGCCACGAGCCATTCTTCCCCGAACTTGACTCGCAGAATCACCCTGCCTGAGCTAACAACTAACTCACTAACTTGCCGGATTTTAGGTTTCCAACTTTTACATTCTTTTGATCAATGATTCCTGGTTTTGGTCTTGCCGGCAAGCCGAAGGGCTGTGGAGCAAGCGTCTATAGCGCACACTCTTGACTGTCTTTTTGATGACTGTCGGCGAGAAAGCAAGCAAATTTCGAGTTTTCCATGTCATGTGGTGTGGCGTTCTATTTCCATTCCATGTCTAAAACATCGTCAAAAAACATCCCTTCGAAAACCGGCTAGACATCTCTTCAGAATTCAGAATTCAGAATGCAGTGCATGTCAGTGCTAACGATTTTCGCACCTGGACTTCTCCCATCTATCTGAAACTCTGTTCAGACAAACTCCTCTACCTTTTAAACTAGCCAAGTGCTAATCATGTTTACTCTCTTTCATTTGAAGAGAGTCTGACCAGTTCGACCAGTCCCAACCGAAACTCTGTGGCGTTTCCCACAGTGGAGAAAAAAGTGTACGCGCTCGTGTGTCCCCAGCGGGACTCCCAACCGGCGGGTAGCAATAGCCGCATTTATCTAGTCAGCGCTTAGTCTGCCCCCAGGTCGGCCGATGGGCGACCAGCGTCTGCCGCTCATGGGGGAGCGCGCGGGGACGACGAACGGCGGCGAGAAATCTCGCAGCGAAAATCGGCGGTCGATGTGCGCGAGGTGGTCAGCGGTCTTGTCCCTAGGCGTAGTGCTAATTGCTGCGTGGCTAGTGTTCCAGGCATTCGCGGCGTCTGGAGGGAGTGGTACGGAGAACAAGGGAGAGACATCTTTGTTTAGAAACCGGGGGAAAGATGGAGCGAAATCCAATGTGAAATTGGATGTGAGCGCGGGGACAAACTCGGTGATGATGATGGAAATGAGCGGTACTGGCAAGAGAGACCGGATTGAAGATCAAAAGAACAGTGAGAATGGTGAGAATGGTGAGAATGTGGCAGATTGGCATTCTCGAGACAGGGGAAATGTGGAAGGAAGTTCGAAGAATGTGGTGGATGTTGGTGGCGTGGATGAGGAGAAGTGGACTATCCGCGGCAGCGGAGATAGAAAGAGCGGCACTCCGGTGCTGAGAGATGTGTTGCTCCGCTCAATGTCAGGGGTGTTCGAATCGTCCAGTAATGCGAAGAGGTCTGCAGCTAATTGTGGGTCACCCAGAACGGCTGGTGTGCCTCGAGACATGGCGCAAGAATACGGGCTGGATAGGTGCGAGAAGGAGCATGGAGTTGGGAGCGATTACGAGCTTGCCAATGTGGCTCATGGTAAAGTTCAGAAACGAAGAAGTAGGTGGGCGCTGGCGGACAAAGCTCGGACCGAGCAATGCGGCGGATTTGACGATTATGTGAACGTTCCGTCGTCCTCGGAGACAAACTGGACTTATTTTAAAAGTGGTCACTACTATTACAGCACTTCTGGGGAGGCAAAGCTGAAGGGCAAGGGCAGTAAAAGGCCCATGCAAAGGAGTGTCTGCACTGCTAAGCATCCTACTCGGGAGAACACAAAGATTGCGATTGAAAGGCTTGGCCCTTTTATGACTACGGGCGGATATGACTGGAGTATGTTGGATCAAGGTATCTTGAATATCGCCAACCTGGATAGCGTATTTTTCGGAAAAAACGTGTCAGTAGTAGGAGGAATGATGGCCCCAGTGTTCAGAAATGGGACGGTAGTGGGATTTCCGCCATTGCACATCCACCACGCTCATCTATTTCCGTACGGAACCATGGAAGAGCGTGAAGCAAAAATCCGAGGCTCCGATCGCGACTCTCATGATGTCATAATCCAGGCACACGGAGATTCCGAGTGTTTTGAGGACGAAGGGGGAATCTCGTGTCTCTGGAATGAGCTGGATGAAGGATACGGCTTTATCGTGAACGAGCCGATTCAGGCTTTCAATGCAAACTTTGAGGTAAACGATCTTCGTCCAATGGGCAGCGAAGTTCTGGAATGGTATTTCGAAATATCCATCATGTATACTGAGGAGCTGCCAGAACAGAAGGCCACGTATGTTGGCATCAACAACCCTTGCTTTGGCCCTGGACCTTGCACATACATGATTTCCGTGGACGCCAACCACGCCGTCAACTGGTTCGAGTACGAGCACAAACATTTGGGCAGTGGCAAAATGAAGAATTTCCTAATTCATACGCACCAAACGGTTGCAGATTCTGTGTTTGTCATAAAAGGGAAAAATGTCTTCAAGGCGGTGGATCCGTATCGGGGAGAGCAATATCTTCCGATGTATTTAGACTGTATGAAGCAAAGCAAGTCCCTCGAAGAAGCGAAACAAGAGATTCTCGAGATTGCTCTCGGAGCACTTGGACCAGATGGCGAAAAGCCAAAGCTGATCTGCGAGATGACGAAACCTGGGCTTCTTGTGGAGTGCGAGAATGGTGAGAGCTCCGATTGCCATGCGTATGACAAGCGGGCTCCACTGAACTGTGTAGCAGAAGAGGAGCTCGTTGAGGGGGATCGTCTCTTCGTTCTGGCTTTTAACACCATTCATCACAACAAAAAGACTGTGAGGAATGAACTCTTCAAGCGGAATAACCCGTTCTCGGAGTTTTTCGCGATGTACCAGCACACAATTTTGAGATTTGAGTTCATCACTGACAACTTTGAGGACTACGCGCCGCCGAGTTACTTTTATTATGCTGATGCACCTGAGACCGAGAAGGATATATACGTGGAAAATCTATTCGATGATTTCGTCTGCAACGACACGCTGTCTTTCTTGTAGCCCGAATGAAGATTGTCAATGTTCCACCATCTCGATGCGAAGAAAAAAAAAACACCACCCGGCTCAATTCTCGAGAGGCATCGGTTCCCTCACGCTGGCACCCCGAGCCCGGTTCCCAATTCTAGCAAACTGCTACGCGCCATCTGAGTGAGAATTCGATCTGCACGACCTATAGCCGACGGCGAGCTTATGGTAATGGATAGGAGGGGGTACCTCCGGGGTGAAGCTTTTGGAGTGGATTCGTCACATCGCATTATGTCGCTCCGAGAGCGTTGTCCGAGCGAAAGACGCACATGACACTTCAGTCTGTCATCTGTTAGAGCCTCGGAGTCGGTCGGAACGCATGCCACCTTCTCGCAGATGCCGACGTGCTCAAACCAGTTCGCAAAGATCTCGAAAGACACGTGCCTGTAGTCCATCGTCCCTGTCACCTCTCGCCGGCGGTCCGATGAGGAGTCGGTGGAGAGAAAGCCAGGCGATCGATGTCAAGAGGCCATCTTCCCGTAGCCCCTCGCTAGCCCTTGTAGTCGACTCGACCCTTCAGGACTTGGAGCATTGCACGCATTGCGCGCATTACAGCAGCCACATGCATCGCACGATCTGACTCCCGGGAGCTGCACGAGCCCTAACTCGGCGCCCCTCGTTCGTTGCAGTCGAAGCTAACTGACTGCAATGCAAATCCAAGCGATGTTTTTTAATTACTGTCAGTCAATCTGAATTTCGATCATTGTTCAATTGAATGTTCATTCACATTGAAAACATTGAAAACATTGTTCCTGTTCAAAAACATTGCGAAAACGATCAATCAAATTTGAGAGCTCTTTTGTCCGAGTCGTTGCTACGCTGGAAAGTATCGAAGCACTAAGAGGCAAGTTTTTATGACCTTTTTTGTCCGTGCCTGGAACTCCAGGGACTCTCACAAGAGAGAGGAAAAGGAGAAAACGAAAAAAACAAATCACATCTACTATAAGCTTAGTAGTGAGTAGCGGTGGCCACGAAAGAAAAAGAGACGTTGGTACCGGTAAAGAATATTAGCTGCAGTATACTGCACACTACTGGTTGGCGGTTGGTCTGAGTGAGCAAGCTTTCTCAGCTTTCAATCTTTCAATTGAATTGATGAAAAATAAATATAATTTCTTTCTTTCTTTGTTTTCATCGTTCTTTTCTCCTTCTTGTTGTTTTGCTGGATTAGTCGACTGCGAAAAGAGCACCAAGAAAATAAGAAATAAAGGCTTCTTCATTCAATATTTTCCTTACAGAATTCAACTTGTCCCGGTTGACATGTGGATGGGTGGCCGGTGAGGAGGGACACGGGAGGGTTGGGACAACGAACGACTTTTCCCTTTGTTCAAGTTCCGTGCTGGACTTGCTGGGCGAGCGTTGTGATAATGATAATGAGAATATGAGTAGCTTGGATGGTGGAAGTTTGTTTGTGTTTATCTTGTCCATCCAACATTCATCCGTCCCCTCATGATATCTCACTGTCAGTGACTTGCGATAAATTGTACCACTCCAGCGGCGGCTTTTTCACTGGAGCTTATTATCATTATTGGTTATTTATATACAGAATGCAAAACACAGAACAGGAAAAAACGAGTTATGGCCCGCCCTGCCCGCCCTGCCTTTACGGTGACCGACGTGGGTCTCTTTGTTGTCGTGACTCAGGCGGCATTGGAGGTACTGGTTTTAATAAAGAACACTCTGCCGCAGAGGTCGTGCGGTTGAGTGGTGCGTGGCAATGACTTAGTTGTCCGGCCAATGACCGTTCACTATCGCTTGAAGGAAAGGAAAGCTAGGTTGGAACGAGCTTCACGACCCCACCCGCTTCCTAGGCTAGAGCCGCTTTGCGAGAGCTTGTATTATTATTATTCGCTAAGCGTTGTTCGAGAAACGCAGTCAGGAAAACATCAAGGTGCTGTTCTTACTCTCCGGTCGATCGCTATGCAGCTCTTTGGAAGATAAAAGCTAGATCCCAATCATTTCTCTTCTGAGTGTAATGCGTGTGTCAAACTCAGAGACCTTTTGAAGCTCGCGTCGGGGCGAGAGTCACGGCGTAGGTGCCGGTACCTCTCTCTCTCTCACTCTCGCGCTGGTGACGTCCGAGTCTGTGTGCCGGGCCAAAAGTACTTGTTGGTCCAACCCCAAATTGGGTCGGCAAAGGCTTGCGAGATTCGAAGGAATTAGTTCGGATTCTGCGACTGTACACTCTGACTGTGAGCTCTGAAAGCCTCATCCATTCAGCAATCCGCCTCTGGACTTCCGGCCTTCCATTCCTCTCGAGGACAGTACTCGGACAATTTCACGGTCTACGCCATTCTTCGTTCACCGATCAACTCGTCCTGGAACCAAACAAACGTGCATTTACACGTCAGTCTCGCGCAAGCTGAGCGCGAAACTCTTTCCCTGTCAGGCTGCTTTCCGGTCTATCGTTTACTCGCTCGCGTTGGCATCTAGGTCGTTGTTTGTCGCGCACGACCAGGTTTGGGTAAGGTGGGAGAATGCCATCATGGCTGTCTGCGGCCGCGCTCTCGATGAGCTTGCTGGCGAGTTTCGCGAATGGCGAGGTCTACTCGGAGTTGTTCTGTGATTGCGAGGACTGCTGCGCTGTGACGGCGGTGGACTATACCCAGACGGACATGATTTTCGTGCCGTCGACCGCGGCTAGACCAACAACCTGGACTTTGGACAATTCTGTGTACTCGTACGTCGCGGCGTGGGATGTGGTGGACCATCTGACAAACTTCTACCTCATCGGTGACAGCGCCATCACTTGCGACGGGTCCAAGAGCTACGTGACAAATTTTGCTCAGACCATGAGCACCGCCATCGTCTTGTTGGAGCAAGAAGACGACCAGACGTGCTATGTGTCCTGGAATGGAGTTTTCGAGAACAGCTATTCCTACTCTTCGTACTCGGACATTGTGGTGTTCTTTGCCTTGAGCGGAAATCTTGCCCAGCAAGACGTAAATGTGATGGTCGTCCCTGCCAGCTCGGAGACAATCACGACGCAATATGATCAGAACCGGCCGCTATTTATTACGACGGAGTTTGCGCCTGTCGCGGTGGACGACAGCGTAACGAGCTGGCGGATTGAAGCAACCCTGCAGTACTACGAGTCTTCGGATGCGGAAGAGTGCCCGCTGCCAAACTCCCTCCTTGTCCAGGTCGGTACGTGCTCTCCAGTCGAGCTCACAAGGACTGCAGATCAGCGTGGGCCTCTGGAAGTGACCTATGGGTACACCTTGGATCTGAATGACCTGGACACGTGTGCCTCGTCCAGGTCTGAAACTGTGAGTAACGGGACTTCAAGCGGGGTCAGCGTGGAGTATACCGTCGAATTGGTCCTTGTGGAGAGTGGCGTGGAGCTTGCTGAGATCTGCGACACGTCGCGTAGCTTGGTGACAAACAATAGTACTGTGTTTTACGTCACGGCCCAGACAAGTCTGGAGGGTTCGACGACAGTGGAGATTAGCAACTTGCGCACTACTCTTGTGAGCTACTCTGTGGAAGAGACTTGTGATGGTTTGTTCTCACCACAGGCAGTAATGGCTTTTACGATGGAGACTCGTGTGACCGACGAAGACTTCGAGAGCATCGTTCTCCCCGAGAGCATTTCACTTTCGGATGGAACGTTTGCTCTGGACGAGTCCAGTTTGCAGTGCACTACAGCGGAAGATGATGGGGAAAGTACATGCACGTACCGTTACGTTTCCACCTCTTGTATTTTGATGGAAAATTCTGCTGACAATTCAACTTGTCAATTTCAGAATTTGGGTACGCTGAGCACAGAAATTGCGTACACTAATACAGATGGCGAGCAGTCCGAGCCCTACTCCTTCTCAGCAGCATTTCCTCTGGAAGTATTCACAACATGCTCGGTTCCGGCGGAGACCGTGTCGTTCAATGCCCAATTCCCTGTCATTGTGACAGCAGAAGCGACAGGTGGCATGAACGAGCCTATAATTGTTCAGATGCAATTTGCTGACGATACTTTCGGAGCAGACAGTGAAACTACGTTCAGAATTTATAGCGTTGTTGCCACGGTGACAGCCGACGGCGTGACACGTCAGTTTGACGTCGACGTGAAGACTGTGCTGATGGTCGCTAGCGCCTCACCATACTACAGCGATGCGCACTTTTGTCGTTCCGAGGATCCGGACGACGAAGCCGTTTGCGAGCCTTTCTACTTTGCTTACGAGAATGCCTACACGACTGCGAACCCAGATACTTTTGCTGCAGACGGTAGAGGTTATCTGGACTGCCAAGATGTGGCTGCGCAGAGAAATGTCGACAGGTTCATCTTCACGCCAAACTCGTGGCCTGCGTTCGAGCAACTTGTGGATTCCACAAATGTGGAAATGGAAATTGAGGTATACGCAGTTCTTGATACCTGCGATGCTGCCACTCGCCGCTTACTTGGCGAAGTCCCTCAGCTTCGCGGACAGCAGCAAGTAGGCGCTTGGAAAGATGCGACCAAGAGGGAGCTGGAGGATGACGAATACTCTTGGGGGACTTCGGGGCCATTGAGAGTCGTTAACGGTACGGCCAACGTGATGCTGAATCCATCTGCCGCAACAGGAGACCAAAACAATGGCTCGTCTTTAACCACCGGAGCGCTGATAGCGGCGATTGTTGTCCCTCTTGTTCTGTTCTGCTGTTGTCTGGGCGGAGCCTTTCTTGCGCTGGCTCGAAAACGTAAACGCGAAGGAAAACCAGAGCAGCCGCAGTCAAATTCTATTTAATTGTGTGTTGATGCTGCGTGCGCCGCAAGGAGAGAAGGGTGGAAAGTTCGGTGCAATATGTTCTTGCAAGGTTGTCAAGCTAGCGAGAGGCATCGTGTCAGGTCTCCGAGAGAACGAGGAAGGATCAAAGGAGAGCACCAGACGGTGTTCGAGGTTGGAGGTAAAGTCGTGGCGCGAGGAGACCGAAAATTTTTGGCTGAAAATACATCAAAAGGATGCTGTGAACGTCCTGATGATTACAGTAGATTATTTTTGTTAAAAAGATAGGAATTATGATATTAAAGATACGGGAAGCGGATTGTAAGTGGATGGCATATTGATTTCGATCATCACTTTTCCCTGAACAAAAGTGGGTCAATCACAGAGAACCACAATCGAGAGGCGCACACACAACACATTTGGAAAATCGATTTTATGTGAGACTAAGAAAACAAGGAATTACTGTACTATGGCCCTCGAAGCTCTTCCTGCATGGCCAAGTTGGCATCGATACGGGCAAAGGTTTCCTTCTTATGAATGCGAGCTGTCAAATGATAGACACTCAATCAATCGGAGATTCAAGCCCGCGTGTTACAGGGCGTTGAATTGATGCCTACACAGCGGTGACCGCGTCTGAGGTATCCGGAGATGACTCGAGTTCTGACTTTGAGTCGTTGGATGCAGCAAACGAGGTCCCAGCCATTGGGTCGTTGCTTGCTGGCTGAGGCGTTGCGCCGTTTTCAAGATCTGCTGGTTCCTGGTCCTTTGGCTCTTTTGGCTCTGTAAAGTGAACATAGACCGCAATAACGAGAGCTGCAAGGATATACGTGCCGGCGACTCCCCAAACGAGAGCAAACATGCCCTTGTCTAGTTCACTTGAAGTTGCTGGGTCGCTGGAGGGAGTTGTTGTCGGGGCCAGAGTCGTCGCAGGCTCGGCGGATACCTCTTCATCTGCGTCGATAGACATGTTGAGGCCATTTAGACCCTGAGCCAGCCCGTTGCCTTGGACTGTGATGGCGATTGTGTCGTTCATTTCACCATTTCTGACAAAAATCTCAAGTTCCACCGCAGCGATAGGGCCAGTCTCTGTGCCCACATTGCGAGGGTTGACAACTCGCACCTGCAAGTCTGTGTCGCTATCACCATTCTCTGCAGTCAGCACGGCTGACACGCCGCCAAGATAGGCGCCTGAGCCGTTGTAATTTCCGCCGTATTGGAATTCAACGTCGTACCACAACTGGGCAATCTTCTCGCCGGTTTCATTGACCCATAGTTTGTGCCCATTCGCCAGCGATCGGTTCCTGTCCATTCCGTGCACGTCCTCCCAAGCCGCATTCACTGGGAAGACATTTGCATTGGGCACGCGAATTTGTGAAATGTTTTGGTTACTGCCAACCTGTACGGCATATGTGCAATTCGATTGCTCGCACGCGACCTGGAGCTCACTCCCGCTTGTGAGCCCCGCGGCCAGACCGCCGGCGACAAGAGACAGGGCTGCTCCGATGACCCTCATGGTGACGAAAGCAAGGCCAAACTACACGCACTTTCGCTCACAAGGTCTTGAATCGGTTTTGGTTCTGCTCACCGTCCATGACACTCGACAGCAGTGCAAGTACATTGCCAAAGGGCGGAGGGCTATGCCTCATGAGTAATGGCCCAACCCTGCACCCTTGGCGGTCCCATGCGACCCATTTCAAAGAAGCCCACGTGTGATAATCCCGCTTTCCAAGGTGCTAGTACAGTACAGGTCACGATGTAGGCAACTCCCATGCGCGCAAGTCAAGGGTTTCAAGCCTCCCTTTTTACTTTGCAAATCAGGCGCTAGACTAACGCCCCGAGTGGTTCGATCTAGTGGACTTTGAAAGAATTCTCTTTTCCCCTCTCTTCTCTTTCTCTCTTTCGTTTCTGCCAAGCAAGCCTGCACACGGCCAAAAGAGTCAACTATGAAAGGTTAAATTTACTCACTGTCAAACAAAACAGGTCGCCCAAAGTTTATTTCAGCTGTGCTTTTCAACATTTTTCTTGTTTTTCTACTCTCTTTTGTTTTAAAACTGATTGAAAAGTGGAAAAGCTTTGCACGCCAAATGCATCCAGTGTCTGGCTCTCTATACATACCTCTACTTGGCGCACGCAACGGAGCTTGAGCTTTTCTTTCCCCCCTTTCTTACTTACAGTGGCGTACACCGTCGTTCGGTAAAGGGCGCGATTCAGCTCGCTGGCAATGCAGTAAAGTACCTGGTAGAGAAACGGCATTCACTCTCGAGTTGCCACTGATGGGGTGTCAAGTTGCTGGCATTCTCGTTGGTTTTTGGAATTGGGTGAAGATTTTTGTAGTTTTTGTAATTGTGAATTTCACCTCTTGTTCTGGCAAGTTTCTCTCCGGCATCTCGTCGCTTGTTTGCAGTCAGTCAGCTACGAGCGCTCAGAGCCGCTGTCTGGTCAAAGCGCCACGTACGCTCGCGTCTGGATGGATGATCGATGGGCGCGTGTGGTCAAAGTCAAGTCAAGGCAATGTAGAATTTATACATCAGAAACTAGGAATTAGCAAGTCGCGGGATTTTTCACAAGTCACTTGGTTGATTGAGAGGTAGTTCAGAATGCAGAGTGAAAATGCACTTTCATTTCAAGCGCGCTCAGTAAGGTTATCTTGATGCTCGTTCGCTCGCCTGTGTGCATTGTTTGCTTCAATGTTCATTTGACATTGAACATTTGCAAGAATTCACAGTCAGTCCCATGCTGATGTTGCTGATAATGAGAAGTTGTTTTTGGTCATGTGAAAGAAAGTGCTCGCACAAAGAGTCGCGCCGTAATGGACTGTTACTGAATGGCTAAGAAACGGAAATAGATAGAAATAGCAAACTGTAAAAGAATCGCGAGCGAGCCGGAAATTGAATCCGTGAAGTCTGAATAAGTTAGCTGGATTAATCTATAAATGTCTAGCTAGTAGCTACCTATTAGCTCTTGAAGGGTCACTCTTGCTAAACTTTTTCAGAGCCAGAAAACTGACTGTGAACTCTGTGAACTCTTTAAAATTATATTCTTCTCGTGCATTTTCCCATGTTTTCCCCAAGTATTTAAAGCTACATTGAGAGGAATAAGTGTACATTGAGAGGAATAAGTGTGTGCTACTAGTGCTACTAGCCAAAAATAAAAATAGGAGGAGTGAATTTACCCTTATGGGACCCCTAATACACACAGTAGCGGCTGAATGAAGGTATATCGGTATAAAACCAATAAAACCTAAATTCTAAATGTTGGTTATTGTATTAGTGCGTACTTTATTATAAGCAGTAACATTGCAAGAACTAGCCGATCACAATATTAAATCCCTAAATAAGTATTGTATATATTTAAATAATTGATGGTAAGAAGATCAAATACCTGCAAAGCGCCGGTTTTGCTTTGTTCACCTCCTGTGGTGAATCTTACAATATTCGAGCTGTCCTCGATACTTTGTATCTTTCTTATCTATCCGTCCATCCATCATCAATGACTCAGAAAAAGACGTGGGGTCACGGTGGAATAGCGAAAGCTCAAATGAGAAAGAACGATAACTTCGTGGGGTGGAAGATGGTGGAAGAGCGAAAGCTCCGAGTTCAAGTTGCCAATGTCAAAGGCGTATTTCTTCCCATCCATTTCCCCGAGCACCCCGAGCAAGACCACGACTGACTCACCTGAGACTGACCTTGAGTACAGCGACCAGTATTCAATCATTAGGAATGTGAAAGGGCGAAGAAAGATCTGTCCAAGTATCCAAGTAACTTGATGATTCGTTCGATCTGTTCAATCAATCGATTAAAAGTTAGTATCGATAGGCTGCGACTGCCAGTGCACCGAGATAAACTTTTGAGCATCGGAGACAGAGCTGAAGGCCAAAGTTTGAGTGTTGAGTGTTGGGTGCTGAGGAAAGAAGGAAGGACGAAAGGACGGAAGGAAGGAAGGTGAGGGACGCGAAAATGCCCGCCGATTTTGCCAAGATGAAGGAGAAGTTTGGCGACCCGGAGACGCTCGGCGCGCTGGTGGCTTCGGTGGTGTTTGGGATGATTGTCATGTTTGTGGTGCTCAACGCGCAGATTCAGAGCCTAAAAAAGCAGGTGGAGACCGCGAAGGTGAACTTGGATGTGGACAAGAAGTCGGACAAGATTGTCACCACGTGCTTGATTGGCGAGATAGAGGAGAGCGGAATGAAGGCGTACTGCCGCTGCTGGCGCTCCAAAAAGTTTCCATACTGTGACGGCTCCCACGTTACCTTCAACAAGGTCGCTGGGGACAACGTTGGCCCACTTCTTGTCAAGAAGGAATAAGGTTTTCCTGCAGGTTTCGTTCGGAACTCACCGGGGCAGCGCAAGCCGGGATACGATTATAAACTCAAATGAACAAACAGTCAAGTCTTTTATGTAACTTCCAACCTCTTTTCTCGTCAATTACAACTGGCACACTTTCTGCAAGAGGCTCTACGGAACGATTGAGAAAAGTTCATTCTCCAGTGTGATAAATTTAACCAAGAGAACATGCTGCGAATCAAATCTCAAAAATCAAAAGTTGTCCTTTCTTCTTCGAATTTCGGCAAACACCTCATGTGCCGGGGCGCCCTCGAAAGACTTTCCCAGAGCATATGTGGGCAGAACAAGGAATGGGTTTGTCTCCTTCTCCTCTTTAACAGTCGTGGGAACGGTGGGACGCTTGACTTGCCGCATGCCTTTGAAGGACTCAATCCGACTTGCGAGCGATTTGTTGTCTGGATCGACAGATAAGGCAAACTTGGCGTTTGAGAGTGTGTACTCGTGCGCAGAAAAGATTTTCGTGTCATCAGGGAGTTCACCGATGGATTTCAAGCTATCATTCATCTGTCTTGGAGTGCCCTCGAAAATCCTGCCGCATCCAAGCGGGAAGATGGCGTCCCCTGCAAAGAGAAGCCCTTCGTCGGGAAGGTAATAGGCGATGTGACCAAGTGTATGCCCCGAGACGTCCATGACTACCCCTTTACTGGAGCCCAAGGCAACGGAGTCTCCTTTTTTCAAGACTCGCGAAACGCCTGGAATCTCGCCATTCTCCTCTGCTGGGCCATGCACCTTTACCGCGTCGCCGTACTTGTCCAATATCTCCTCGTTCCCTCCAACGTGGTCGAAGTGGTGATGCGCTGAGAATTCAAACCACAACCAAAACCACAACCACAAACGAGAACATAAGCGTCGAGAACTCAGAAAGCATTCCACAGTTCCCCGGTCACGGCCAATTTGCGTAACTTACTGTTCCAAATATACGTCAGCTTGAGCCCGTGCCTTTCCAGCACTGACTGCAGAGCGGCTGCATCTGGTGTGTCAATCGCGGCGCATTCTCCTGCCTCCGCGCAGTACACCACAAACCCGTAGTTGTCTTGCAGCGCGGGGTACGTGATCACCTTCAGCTTGCCCAATCTTCCCCAACTCTCCTGCTCCACGGAGAATCCCGACGAAACCACTCTGCTGCTGCTGCACAGTTGCCGCGAGAGCACTCTCACGCGCCGCATTCTCTTTCTTCTGCTCCTTTCCAAGTGCTCTCTTTCTCTTCTGCTCCTTCAATCAAGAGCTGACGGACATAAACCCAAATTGTAAAATTCCAATTTCCAAATCCATAAGAAGAATCAACCAGCGTCTGGGTTCTCGGGAGGAGAACCGACCCACCGCCGCCGGTTCTCGGCCGTCCCAGAAGTAGTCGGCACCCTCCCGAAACTTTCGTCCGTTTTTGTCGTCCCGTCACAGCGGAGTGTGAGGTGACGTGGAGCCGCTAGTAACGTGAGGGTCTATGTGACGCGTGTCGAGGAGGCTAAACAGGTTAAACAGGTTAAACTCAACTTCATGCGATTTCTGCGCGACGGTTTTTCGCTCTTCTTACTCTTGGGAATTCTTGAGATGGATGAAAGTTGGTCGATTAGTTGGAGTGAATGAATGAGCAGCTGTGCGCGATTTTGTTTGCGGTGGCGAGAGCCAAGCCGCCTGAGAGAAGAACGACAGCTTACCAGCCTTCACGAACGGCAAAGACTAGTCTCGCCATCCGTTAAAAACGAAAGAGTTTTATCACAATCAATCCAATCAATCAATCAATCAATCCATCAATCAATCATCTCCTCTTCTCACTCCGTTCAGCAACCCGCCCAAAACCCGTCTCTTTTTCGCTTCATAATACATCTCAGTCATATTGTTTCAACCTAAGTGCTCCAAACATATAGCCGTAATAATACCCGAAGCGTGGGAACGTTCCTGCCCTCATTGAGCTAAGAGTTGGACAAGTGCAGGAGACCAGTCCCCCAACTACAACCGCGGCGAGTACCCTCGCCTATCGCGTCCCATCGCGTCCCATTGCGTCCCCCACACCTGCGTCGAGTTCCGCGTACACCTTTCGGATTCACACACGCGGAGACGAGGAGAAGGCAGAAGGCAGAAGGCAGAAGGCAGAAGCTTTAGGCAGCGCAAGCCATATTGGTATTGGCGCTCGTGTTTTGGCGCTAAAAGTATTGCGTCAAAGTTGAGTTTTGCACGAGCAAAAGGAGGTCAAAGATTTAGAGCTTAAGAGGATAAGAAGATAAGAGGATAGATAAGATGGGCGACGACCAAGATGACGCAGTGCGGCGGTTGAAGGGCGAAATGGCGAAGCAGCAGAGAGCTGCAGGCGTGGACCAGCATATAGCTTACATGGAGCAGATCATGGCGAAGAATGTGCTCAATTCGCTGCGGCATGTGGAGGCGCAAATGGACGAGGACATTGCCAAGCTCAACCGAATGGAGGACATGCGCGAAGAGGATCTGGACGCTCTGCGCGACAAGCGGAGATTGGCCATGAAGAAAGAAGCCGCACGCAAGGCCGAATGGGTGGCGAATGGCCACGGAGAATACCGCGAGGTGAAGGGCGAGAAAGAGTTTTTCGCGGAGGTGAAAGGAAGCGAGCGAGTGGTGATCCACTTCTTTCGCAGCGCAACGTTCAGATGCAATATTATTGACAGGCACCTTGGGGACCTGTCCAAGGCGCACGTGGAGACAAAGTTTATCAAGATCGACGCAGAGAAGAGCCCTTTTCTCGTGGAAAGGCTCAATATTTGGATGATGCCTTCCATCGTGATTGCTCTCAATGGGAAGACAGAGCACACGATTGTGGGAATGGACGAGTTTGGCGGCGAGGACGACTTTAGCACTGAAATGTGTGCGTATGTGCTCGGCAAGCACGGCGCGATCTTCCACGATGGAGTGCCACCACAGGACCCAACTAGCTCCGAGAAGCATGTGACACGTTTCCAGAAGCAGGAAAAGGGCATTCGCTCGAACGTTGCCAACCTTGAGGAGGACGATGACTGGTGGGACTAAGCCTTTGTTTATAAATTTCGATGCACACTATTTTCTCAATCCTTCCAGATGAGGGTTTTACCCTCCCGATTCTCTTTTTACCCTTTCCATGACAATCTCTCGGGCAATTGAGCAACGCCACGACCAAGAATGGAATGCGTTTCGAAAACATGTGTTTTAGTGGTCAACGATGTGGAGGATTTTAGTTGAATTTGTCAGTTGCAAGGTAGCCCCTCTCAGGAGATAGGAACAAGGATTTTTATGGTCAACGATGTGCGAGATCCCATAAACTCAGGAATGTAGTGTATGCGGCGCCCTCGAAAGGGATCGCCGTAACGACTCTGCTCTGGCCGTTGCGCTCACAGGAAGGGAGTTGCGAAACGTTTCTGCCCGAGCCTTGAGCGAATGCTTCATCTGTGTGCTTGGCTCGTCCGGCACGCGACGAACTGTGCTCGCCACTAAAGGGCTGCCCATGGCAATCTCATCTGCGGACGGCAGCACGTAAGGGACTCGGATTTTCTTCTTCATTCGCAAAAGCGGCTCGGGGCATTTGACTTTTGTCATTACCGTTGCTGGAGTGGGGTACTCCTTCCCAAGCACGTATACTTTTGACAAAGTTGTGCGCCTCACCATGCTGTCTACAAGCGGACTCCTCGAGCGCTTCATGTCATCACTCATAAACAGCTTCTCCTTAGCCACGTTCCAGGCGCGATCCAGTCTCTCCAAGATACTTTTCTCGTCCACTTTTACCTTCGACTTTCTTGGGTCGTATTCTTTCTCCTCGAACAAACCATTTTGAAGCCCCCGCGAGAGCGTCTTACTTCTTTGTAGCGTCCCAACCCGGTGAAATTCATCGTGCAGCACTCCCTCGTAAATTCGCTGTCGTAGCTTCTCCACGTCGATCGTCGTCTTGTCGCAACTGACGCATCGTCCAACCTTCCAGCCCAAAATGCACCTGCAGAATACCACGTCCGGTGCCTTACGGCAGTCGCTCTCCCCGTTCATCAGATCGCAATCATCCCGGGCCCAATCTTGCACGTCAACACCTGCCAAAATTCGCCGTTTCTCCTGTCGGACATCTGCTTGTTCGCCGTGCTCTTTCCCGCATGCCTGCACAAAGAGCAGCGCCAAGTGCGACTTTGACGTCTCGTGCTTTTGCAGCTGCTCCACGTTTTTAAAATCAAGCATGCACACCCAGCACACAAAATCCTTCATCTTTGCTGCATGCTCTCCCGGATCCCCGAATATCCTACTCTCCTCGGTCGAGCTCCCGACCTGCCGATCTCTCAATCCACTGATCCGCGTTCAGGCCTCCCAAGCCGCTGCGCTTTGTACAGTCACAAGTGCCCTTGCGCTCCTTGAGTCCCTTCACCGGAGCACCTTTCCAGCCCCGCAGCGGACCATCTACTTGCGACTCGCCGCGCAAAAGCTGCGTCAACCTCTCTTTCTCGTCTTCCTTCACGTGCTCAATCTTCGATGTTCAATGTTCAATGTTCAATATTCAATCAATGTTTCAATGTTCAATGTTTAATCATTGAGTTCAATGATGTTCAGTGTTCAGTGTTCAATTTTTTCACTGTTAAAAGGTATTGGTTCACGATGACGAAGTCGAACAATCACCGACAACAGAATGAAAGTTGCGCTTCGCTACGGTTACGACTAGTTGTTCGATAGGACCAGGCGGCGCACACCTCGATGGGCCGCGGAGGACTATGGTGTGATAGCGGGAACGGTAGTAGTGGTTGGGAAAATCGGGACAACGGATTAATTTGCAGAGGAAATTTGGAGGAGAGGTTTCGTGGACTTGCGGGAAAGTGCGCAACAGTGGGTAGTCGTGGAAAAGGGCGGACAGAGAAAGATTGCGAAATTCGAGTTTGCTCAACTCGTTTTCTTACTATTCTACAAAACAGTTTGTTCTGAAGGTTTGAGAGACAGACTGGACAGACGACTTGCGAGTCGCAGGGGCCCCAGTCAGCGAGAGCAGACTTACATTGACTGTTGTATGCAATAGCGACAAAGAATTCAATACCAAAGCGAATTCACTGATCATCTTGACATGAACTGGCATACTCGCGGTTAGTTGGATCGCGAACGACGCCACTCATAGGACGCTCCGTACGGAGAGAGCTACCACGTCAACCCGACCATCACGTCTCTCTGTCTATCCTTGGTTGGTTGGCGAAGGTTGGCGAGGGTGTTAGCGCGGGAGCTCAGGTCGTCGTCATCGCTGTTGTTGTCGTTGTCGTTGTCGTTGTCGTTGTCGTTGTCGTTGTCGTTGTCGTTGTCGTTGTCGTTGTCGTTGTCGTTGTCGTTGTCGTTGTCGTTGTCGTTGTCGTTGTCGTTGTCGTTGTCGTTGTCGTTGTCGTTGTCGTTGTCGTTGTCGTTGTCGTTGTCGTTGCAGCGCGAGCTTGGGAGGGACGGGCAGGAGATGCTCTCTTGGAGAAGTGCGTCGAGCAAGATATCGCGGAAGATGATCTCGTGGGCCGGAGATACGTTCAAGCACCAGAAGGAGCTGCCCAAACTGCCGCTCCCGACGCTCAAGGACACCTTCGAAAAGTTCATGGAGACGGTGGAGCCGTACTTTCAGTCCCCCGAGGAGAGAGCGGAGGTACGAAAAGCCGTGGATCAGATCCTTGTTGACCCAAAGATGAAGGAAAGACAGGCCAAGCTGGAGAAATTGGCGCAGACCAAGAACAATTGGCTGTCCGAAATGTGGATTAGAGGGTGCTACATGCAGTGGCAAGAGGCGCTGCCAATCAATAGCAACGTGGCCGGATACCTGTTCGGAGAGGACAGAAAGAAGTGGGACCCCACCTTCAGCGCGTCTGCCATGGCGCATGGGGCACTAAAGTACCACATTGCCCTGCTCGATGGGACCGTGAAACCAAAAATGGTTGCCAACAAGCCATCGTGCATGGACCAGTACACTCGAATGTTCTCGCTGACCCGTATTCCGGGCAAGTTGGAAGATCATCTGGTCAAGTACTCGGAGTCTGAGTCCAGACATATTGTCGTAATTGCGGCGAATCGCATGTACTCCCTTCCAGTTTTGGACGAGCAGCGTAACCTCATTCCCCTCGAGGTGCTACATGCTGCCATCCGGAAGATTAAAGAAAATTCGCCTGGCCCGTACCCAGTCCCGGCACTGACCGCCTCCAGCCGGCCGATCTGGGCAGATGCACGGGAAAGGCTCCTATCAGACCCCCAGAATGCGGCAGCTTTGAACACCGTCGAAAGTGCAATCTTCTCGCTCTCGATTGAGGATGACGTGGACGAAACAGACGATGACTGCGGCAAAGCTGGACTTGTGGGCTCCGGAAAGACAGTCTGGTTTGACAAATCCATCAACATCCGGGTGAGAGGCGATGGAAATCCTTGCACTACTGTGGAGCATAGCTGGGCTGACGCTCCAGTTCCTCTCGACATGTTTTTCAACCATGCTCTGAAGTACGCTGAAGGCCTCGTCGATGGGCAGACGGATCTTGAAAAACGCTCAAGTGCAGTGTCCTTCCACAGCGAGTCGGAGTGGGCCGCTCCTCAAGAGTTAGACTGGAACTATTCTAAGACTTTCGTGAAGGACGTCGAGAACGCCGCAAAAAGCGTAGAAGCCGCGGTGGCAAACTCAGATGTACGCGTCTATCTGTGCAAGGGGCTTGGCAAAGACTACTGGAGAGCTGCTAAAATTAAGCCAGATTCTGCCGTCCAGATGGCACTTCAGCTAGCATACCGTTTGCAAAAGCACGCAACCTCCCCAGTGGCGACCTACGAAACAATTGGAATGGCTGGATTTCTTGAAGGACGGACGGAGACATGCCGTGTGGTCAGCGAAGAGTCTGAAGCCTTTGTGAAGGCAGCTCTGGAGTTTCAACGCTCACGAAGTGAGGAGAAGCGGTCCCAAGCTGAGAAATTACTCCGGATCGCTTGTGATGCTCATATCAAGTACATTGCTGACGGACAAAGCGGCAAGGGAATTGACAGGCACATGTTTGGCCTCCGAATGGTGACTGATTCCGGAGACGACTATGTTCCAGCTCTGTTCAAGCACCCTATCTTTGCAAAGTCAGGCAGTACTGGAGGATTCATTCTTTCCACAAGCAACAATTCCTACATTCCAAGAAATTTCGGCGGAATGGTAAGTTGACTATATGTGTCCCTGTGATTGATTGCGCCGCGGTGCCAAACGAACTAACCTTGTCGAAACGCTCTTTCGTAGTTTGGGGCTGTAATGCCGAATGGATATGGAATGTGTTACATTCCTCGAGCCGATGGAGTGGCGCTCTGTGCAGAAAGCAAGAGAAGCTGCAAGGAAACCGATACTCTCGACTTTTGCAAGGTCACAGAAACTTGCCTCCATCTTGTCGGGGAAATCGCTGGGGTGCAAAGTAGCAAGCTGTAGCTCTCATGCAAATTTTTAAAAGTCCATCTCAAGGCTAAAGATGTTCTCGCTGTCAGATCGAGTGCCTCACTGTGAATGGACTTAATACCGTATTTAAATAATTAAGATTTATACAATCTCCTTCCTTACACATCAGAATTTACAAGTTGTTGTGTCAGGGCTATAGTATAGATGCTCATGGGCTGCGGAACGAAGCCACTAGCTCGTTCCAGGCGTCCATCTCTCCTTCTTCCATGGACTTTACGTTGGATTCAAAGTTTGGGTATTTGTCCAACACGTATATATTTCGACACATTACGTGAGCCTGCAGACCAATCAATTTCGCTTTCTTCAAGCACCGAGCTTCCCAAGACCTGCAGTCTGGGTAGAGCACACTCGAGTTTTCGCTCTGCTGTTGTCGCTGAAAAGCTAAACTTGCTTCAAGGAACATTTGTTTCGCGACGTGCAGCTGCGCCAAATCAAATTGAGAACCTGCGTTGTCTCGACATACGCTTGATACTTCGACTTTGGCCCGGCAGAGCAGCCTGTATCCGTTTTCATAGAGAGACCTCCCCAGCTCGTAGTACATTGACAATTTTAAAAGCGAGTCCACTGTGACCTTCAGGGCTGGCCGAGCTTTATAAAGAAACCTGGAGAGGGCAAGCTTTAGCTCCGAACAAACGTGATTTGATGGAACAGACCCAGCAAAGCTCAAGAATGTGCCAAAGGCGCCATTCTCAAGGGATTCAACCAACACAGGTTCAAAAGACTCGTAAACTCCTGCACCGACTATGATTCTCAGGGTGAGTCCCTGAGACCTGTCGCGGAGAGCGGCTAATGCGTCGCGTTTCAAGTCTTCCAGGGTGCTTTCTGCTGCTGTTTCGTCGCAACCAGAGACAAAACAGTGGAAGGCCAAGAGGCGGAACTCTTGAGCAATGCACGCAGCATTTCGCTCTCCAAGGGACGCGGCGACTTTCAACGCTCTTTCACCAAATTCAATGATTTTTGTGCTGTGGTCCTCAAATATTTCTATCAAGCTGCAGATGTCATGCTCCGAGAATAACTCGAGTGGTTCTGGGCCACCCACCCAGCCTTCTTCTGATCCGCTCGTTTGTTCCAACAGCATTTCACAAATAAGGCTCGTTAGGCGGCTAGTTTGGGCTTCTGGAAACGAGCGCAGGATTAGGTGCACAAGAGAAATCGCTCTTGCAGCTAGCAAATCTTTGTCCGAAAGTCCACTGCCAAAGTGCGATTTCGGCAGGTCTGGGCCTCTGCCCATCGACCCAACTCTTCGAAAGGAAAGTACGTGGTGCGAAAAAGCAGGAATGAACCTGAGCAAACGCTCTAAAGTCTGATAGCCGTCTACAGTGTCGCAAAATCCGTTGTATGAAATCATGCTGCGTCGGGGGAAATTGGCGGCACACCAAGTCGCTCGAATTCGCGACAAAAAGCGCGAGATTACTGGTGTCTGAACCTCCAGGTGACGCAAGAGTTCGCTAGTGTCTGACTGAAGAATTTTTTTCTCAGGTGGCAAAATTCCGCTGAGCTTCAAGTGCTGTTGATCAAGAAGTTCTCTTCTATCGGAATGGGTCCCGCTCGAAAGGTTCAGAGCAAACCGCGCAACCCACATAGAGACGCTATCTACGCCAAAAACAGATAGGTGCTCACATATGACTGCCGCCTCGTAAAAGTGTCCCATGTTCACCATATCGTCCAAGATAGACAAGGAGACGAGATCGAGAAAGGTGTCCGAGACAGGGCCCTCGGAAGAGCTAATCTTCAATGTCAGCTCGTCCAGACCTCCTCGGCCACACCAGCCCTTGATTAAGTCAATCCATTCCATGAGAAACCCTTTTGTCAGCATCGGCAAGTCCAGAACGCACGTAGCCATTGCTCCTCGAGTCGATAGAATGTGCCGAGCACAGAATTTCAAAGTTGCGACACGCAAGAGGGATGGGGATTCGTCTGCATGTATGTACATTTTTTCTTTGTCGCTCGACGCAAAAGAGAGATAGCTATTCTTTCTCGGACGAGGCGTAACCTGCAAACAATTGACGAGCCACTCCTCGACGATGCATGAAATTCGGAAAATGAGCTCCACAGTCACAATCGTTTTTTGTAGGCGGTTGAAACACTCAATGAGGAAAAGGGCGCCTTTGCCTGAACTGAAGTCTCGCGATTTCAGAAATGCAGAGCACTGATCCCATGCACATGTGTCACTGGGTCCAGACGCCAAAATGTGGGCTGCCTCAGAGAGAACGAGGGATTCAGAGCATAACGCTACTTCTTCTGTGCTCATGAAGCAGCACTTATATCCAAGACTAGATTGCTTTTCATTGCTCAACCGACAAATGTCTACGAGAGCGCGAGCCCGGGAGAACTCCCCCCTCGACGTCAAGTTGCCTGCAAGCTCATATCCAGGCATGTTGAGAACCTCTTCTGATGCTCCACCTGAGTCGCCATTTTCGAGCAGCAGTACGACAGAGCCAAGTCTGGAGTAGTCCAGCCCGGTCAAGTTGCATTTTCCAAGAATGTGAAGGAGCTCTAAAAGCGGAACCCTTGACTCAAAGCTGTATTCCTCAGCTTCACGGCAACACGTTTCCAGCAGACGTCGGAACTCTACTCGGACACAGCTCTCGTAGAGCTCCTCGTCTTCGAACCCAGGGTCGAAATTTGAGTATTGTACAAGCATGTCCCCGGCTTCTACATACTTGGCGGAAGTAAATAGGCTGTGAAACTGTATAAAGCGAGCCAAACGTTGCTTTGAAAAGAGGTACGTAGAGGTTAGAAGCGCGTTATATCGTCGTTGGTGCATCATATTTAGAACTTGCGCCGCAATCACTCCCCTTGCGGATGAAACGGGTGATCGCGACTGCACTGAGGGCGGCGAGCGGTTGTCGTCCATGGCCCAGACTGAAAGAAACTCGCTCCAGCATTGCAGCTCTCTTGACTCCTCCCAACCCGTTGCTAGTATTGGTCCAACCAAGCAACTATGTCGGTCTGATCGGTCGGCCTTCCTTTCTGCGTCAATATGCATAAGCCTCCACATTAGCCCCTCGCTGAATTCTTCATTTAACACGTCGCCTGTAAGCTGGCTCGCTTCCTTGCTTTGACGAGTACGAACTTTCCCCACGACGACCATTGTGTGCCCTCGGATGCTCTCATCTTGCAAAGACTCTTTCACGATTGCAAGGCAAGTTTCTGGGTCGACATTCTGGATTTGTGCTTCATATAAAAATCGAAGATAGTCTTGTTCTCTTGCCAGCTCGTGCAGATAAGCAAGAGACGTTGGAAGACTGTGCATTGTGCAGAACAAGCTCTCTAACTTCAAGTGGGCACGATCAACAGTTGCATGCCCCAGAATGTCCCGCTTCGTCCAAGTCGCTTCGCCAAGCCAAATAAGCGCTGCGAGCGGACCAGGATCACTCTCGGGTTCGTCGCTGGAAGGATTTGCATATGCGCTCTTGTAGATGTCAACTAGTTTGGAAATCTGTGAGCCCGGCGAAAAGCTGGCAAACTTAGAAACAACTTCCCCGACGAAACCGGCTTTAGAACGCAGTGGATGGGATTCTAAGATTAGATTGGCCGCGGCAGCGTCTACACAAAGGTCCAAGTGTGGAAGGCCGAGCAAAAAGAGGAACCAGCAGCAGGCAACTAAACAGGCACGGTCGTCGTAGTGATAAACTGCAGCTGAACGGGCCAATTTGTAGGCTGACAATATATCTTTGGGTTCCAGCTTCTCTGGTGGTTTAATCAATTCTGCAAACCGCAGAAATGCCAAAGTTCCTGCGCCTTGGGCCAAGCAAAGTCGGACCAGGCCCGCTGCCGGCCAGGACCCAAATTCAGTCTGAGCGTTCCAAGAATCGCGATGAAATGCAATGATGCTGCGATCAACTTCTTGAGCCACAGCAAGTAAAGCAAACAACTCCTTAAATGAGATGAGCGCGTCAGACGACTGGCACTCGTCGCTCCACAGCGAAGCATGCATACGGCCACTCGGCTTCTTTGGAACGCTTCGCGATGTAGCAAGCGCAATACTGATGTGTTGCAAGCCAAGTTCTTGAGAGATCTCCCACGGGGCCACATTGCGCAAGTGCAACTCCGCCCCTAACGAAGAAAAGGACCGCGATTGTTCAGACAAACAAGTGATACCCAGACACAGCAGAAATCGATCTCGCTCCGATTTAGAGGATCGAAGGAAGCTGGAACCAGAGTCAAGGTCAAGAAGCGCCGCTTCATACCACATGGAAGGCGTCCCTATGCGGCGATACAAGAGGCTGGAAATTCCTGGGATAGGTGCCGCAGGGCACTCGGATAAGTAGATGTTGAGAGCATCTTCTGTGAGACAGAGGTTGTGAGTTTCCACAAAAGTCAACAACGGTTGAACGAGCTGGTGCACTACGCAATATTGAAAGTAATATTTTTGAAACTCTTGTATGAGAGCGTCCTGGGTGCTGGTGGCCATCAAAGAGAATAGATAGCCTGTCGTCGCTAAAGTTTGTAGCGTTAGTCTCCCGGAGCGTTGATGGTGTCGCGGCCTTCCCAAGGGCGAGTGCCACACCAACACTCCGGACTGAGCCGCTCTCAAACAAACATAGCTCACAATGTGCTGCGGGACACACTTTAAGATGGAGTTTTGCATAGTTGGGTTGTTTTGCAGCTCTAGCACCATCTCCTCCAAAATAGCATCTGCTTGATATACGCACGCACGTTCCAGGTAAAAGTGCAAAACCGTCTCTTGATTGACATTTTTGCGATGTTCTGGGTCTGCCTCCAACAAAATCCTGGACCTCGTTACACTGGACCAAGCACTGACTTCAGCCAATGATGCACTGAAATATCTGCACATCGAAGTTGCTTTCGCTGGTGGAGTCTGCGCACCAGTTTGCCAGGAGGGTAGCGTATAGTCAGCCTCACTCAAGGCGTCCAATGGGGGCTCCTCCTCTCTCGGAGCAAAAACTCTGGAAAATTTATGACTCGCGAAAGACAAGCTTCCTGGCGTGTCTTCCGAGTCTCGCAGTCCGAAGTCGTCGACATCGCCTTGTGCACAACAAAATGCGGAGAGAGTTCCGTTCTGGGCTTTGGAATGAACACGTGTATCGTCACTTGCAATGGGCGACTGTTTCACACTCATCCTCATGGGAATATGCATGATTTGAACGCGCCTGAGCATTTCAAACCTTTGCTTGAAGTCTGAGTGTTGCGGAAAACCAAGATAGATTCGATGGTCGCCATGAAGGTTGGGGCGCTCGTTCTTCGCAGTCGTATATGCAATGGTATAAAGCCTTCTGCTTGCAACGCAGAATGACGCAGATGGGTGGGACGCTTCTAGCTGGAAGGCAAAGTTGGCGGCTTGGCGTTCGGAGTCCTCCAGACCATAGCTTCGTTCGATATGCCAAAGTAACCTCCTTCGCGTAGTGCGCCTAACAGTTCTGAACCCAATGAGTTTCAAGATTGCGGCATCTTGTTCCCCCATATTCTCCAACATTTCTCGAGCCTGACGAACGAAGTCGACTTGGTCGTTGCAAAGCAAGGTATAGACAATTCTCCTCCCAAGCATATGGGCTAGCCGAATCGAAGGGTTTCTCGAAGAAATATTTTCATCAAGAAAGCGCAGTGTCATGCCTCGCAATATCCTGGTGTGATCCAGGGTAGAGAGATGCGCGATGGCAGATGAAAAGCAGCCGCGCGAGAGAGCGTCGCTCACAACATCCAATGGGCTCAGACCGCTCCACTCCGATGTGAGCTCCGGAAGTATGCGGGACTGGATTGCTTTGGCCAAGGACAACTTGCAGAGCGAAGCTGCATTGGATTTTACAATTTGATTCTCCTCTGCTGAAGAAACGAGGGAATCACTGCGCCAATGAAACATGACAGCAACTGCTCGATCAGATCTTTCTTCGGACGATTCGAATTTGATCCGCGAGCCTCTGTGGTTGATGTAGAATTCGATGCTTTGCACCTGTACCAGCAAGCTATTGGCAGTCGCGAGCGTGTTTGGTAAAACCTTGCATTCGTTGCGGTCTCGCAATTGTGTTAAACGTTGCTGATGAAGCAACTCTACCGCCCTCACGGCGAGAAATTTTACTCCTTTCACTAGCCTGTGAAACTCCGCATCTGTCTCGGACGATTGCACTCGCTGTTGAAGATAGCTGGTCAGGAGTTTGACAGCCTCAATAATTTGCTCTGCAACAGCCTTGGCTTGAATGATTTTCGCAAGTTCGACGCTCTGGTCGAGGTTTCCCATCGTGAGATGGGCTTTGAGAGTCTGCATTGTCAAGAAGTGCTCGTCAAAGGCAGTCCAGCCATTTAGTTCGCACAGCGACTTGGCTTTCCTTATTCCATAATGAACGGCAAAGTACCGAGCAAGGCTAGCAGGCTCTGAGTGGTCTTTGAAAAGCTTTAGCTGATTTTCGCCTTGTATGAAGATCGATTCGTCTCCACTTGTTGCAAGCACGAGATTCGAGCACTCGGAAGCGCTTGCTATCGTTTGCAACGTCCCGTCAGATGCCAGCTCTAAAACTTGAGCTTCGCCACTCTTGCTCAATAGCGAGAGCCTCCCTCCGTTGTCTAGGCTAATGTGCACGGGGGCGAAAACTCTTGCCCACGAGGGCTTGCTGACTCGTTCGCGCTTTGATAAAGCGTTTATTCCAGCAACATGCCTCGTGATCTTGCGTAGTTTCCGTTCTGTCCACGGCCGAGATTCTGGAAAAGGCTCTATCGATCTGCGGACGAGGCACTCTCTAAGCACTGACCCCCCGACCTCGTTGCTTTGCCACACCTTTGCATCCCCTTGGATCCCCGCATCCGTGTTCTGCGATACCCTGATCGCCCTCTGCAGCGCGAGCCAATCGCAGTGCCACGGCGCCAGCGCAAAGTAATCGTCCAAACTCATCACGCACACATCGTCACCTTTGACGAGCGCCGCGAACCTATTATTCATGCTCACTCTGAACTTGACTTGCTCTTGTCCCGCCAATCTCGCATCTTGAACTAAAACACAGGCCAACGCCTTTCGTGCCAGGAATGCATTCCCGCCCACCGCCCGTGCATCCACATCTTCGTCAAATCCACCGTGCACACCGTGCACATCGTGCATCGACCGCAATCCTTCTTCCTTCCCAGCGTTTCCAGCATTCCCAGGGTCCACATCGCCTACACTTGCTGCATCATCTCCTGCGTCCCATGCCGCATGGACTTGGCCCGTGCCATCCACGCCACGGTTCTCGCGCCCCGCCGCGGAGGAGAACCCGCTCTGGAACCTGCTCTGGAACCCGGCCAGCCACACCTGCCCGGTTCCGTCCCCGTCCTCGCGCACTTGTTCGGTTCCATCAGTTCCATCAGTTCCATCAGTTCCATCAGTTCCATCAGCTCCTTCCGCTTCGTGGGTTCCGCAGCTGCGGGCCCGGGGAAGTGCCAGGCGCCACGTAACTCCGCCGCCCTCGTTGCGTGCGCTGCGGTCCGCGCACCGTAACGACTGCGTACCAGCGAGCATGGCCATGCCGCGCCAGTCCTCCGTGAGGTTCTCCTCCAGCTCCAGCTCCATCTCCATCTCCATCGAGATTCGCAAGCCATCTCCCGTCAAAGAGCGCCGCTCCACGGCTGCCAGCAGGCCCATCTCGCGCGTTCACGCGCACGATAACAGGTGTACGCGGCGGGGACAGAGAGAGGCTGCGGGGGTCCGCGGGACGCTGGGACTGGTGGGACTGGTTGGGACTGGTGGGAGCACTTCTTCTCAGGAGAGACGGGGGGAAGGAAGTCTCGAGATGGATTTTGGAGCTGGCGTGCGCAGGACCGAAGTTAACGGGACTTTGGAATACTTTGGATTCTTTGGATGGAGAAAGGGGAGCGATTTGACTTTTCGTTCTGCAAAGGATATCCAGAGGGACTGTTTCGAAAAGGTTTGTTGGTTGAGTGTATTTGTTGAAGTTTTTCTAAATTCTAAATTTTGATCGAAACGAAGTGGTTTAGTTCCTGTTCAGAGGATGGGAAAGGAAGCATGGTGGACAAATCAAGCTGCTGTGCGAAGGCATTGCGAAAGCTGGACGCTAACCAATTCGGTTCCATACCTCTCCATGTCACTGGTGAACCTGCCGAGGATCCAATCGCCAAGCTTTTGCAAGTGTCAGAAGAGTCTGAGAATTGGATTCGTGGCAATATGTACAATACAAGGGCGAATTAAAACTGAAGGTACCACGAGCTGGAGTCTCTTCCAAATTGCTGGTCCGTAAGACAAGTGGGGCACTTGATGCGTTGTACTGGACGGAGCAGGCGCTGTTTCGATGCATGGGATATGATATGACCGCAACGGAGGAAAATCGGGACATTGTACGGCGAAGTTGACTGCTTGGATACTGGGCAGACAATGACAGAGTGAAATTTCATCGAGTCAGGAAGCTGGATATCCACTGGTAGCTGAGCCATGTCTACCCACGGGATTGGGTTTGTGGTGGAGATGCTGTCGCTCGCCCCCTCGCCGGTAGGTCGTGGCGCACCCGGGTCTTCCCGACTCGCAGCAGCGCTCGTGGCTGTCGAGAGCGCAAGAATCCCGTAATATTTTTCAAGCTTCTCAACGGCGATTTGCCCGGCCTCGAGGGCGGTCAGGAGAGGCGACCGAGATGGTAAACCGTAGAGTATCGTGGCATCTTGTAGCAGCGTTGTCTTGACCACCTCGACCTGACTGGTAAGAGCGTCCGGATTCACAAAGACAAGGCTTCCCATAAGTTTGTGAATCTCTTCAGAATGCGACGCTTGAAATGCGGGGAATTTGCTACGGGCATAGTCGACAGCGGTGGCCGTGTCGGCCTTGCAGACGAGCCTGATGAAACCCAGTTTGCAGGCCTCAAACTCCAAACGCGAGTTTAATTTGCACAGAGCACCTTTGTTTTTCTCAATCCACCCGAAGAGTGGCTCTAGCATTGACTCTTCTTTGGACTCGTCCATGGCGTCCAAGACACGGTGCAGGTTTTCGAATAGACTAACAGTATCGTCACCAAGCAATACTCGTATTCTCTTCGCCCACTCAATTTCGCCCTCAAAGAGAAAGTGCAGAGCAATGGCGTCTTGCAGAGCTTCTCTTCCGCCTCCCAAGATGTCAATTTTGTCTCTAGGCCGGCCTGACTGGGCCCGGGAAAAGACCGAGTCTCGCTCCTGAGTAAGGAGGCCGTCAGAGGCCTTCTGCCATTTCACCAGCGCGCCTTTGATTGTCTTGCACGAAGCTTTGACCTTTGACGGCGCCTCAATACTCTCCACCTCTCTCGCCAAATCTTCCACAGCCGCAATGCGCGCTTTGCAAAGGCTCTCTGCGTCATCTTTGTTCAATGCGGGCACTTGATCCTTCTTGCCGCTTTCCGACTTTTGCTTCTTAGAAGGAGCGTTCTCCAGCTCCAGCCGCCTCTTGCACGCGCTAATCGCAGTCAAAAGACTGTCCACCACGTTGAGACTTGCAGCATATCCTGCCTTGGCTCTCTTCCGAACCTGCTCAGCATCCAAAGACACGCTCATTCCCGAGCCTTACTCCGCGACGCGGAACTTTCTCAACGATGCAAGTCAGTGAGTTTCAACGCTAGCTTCGAACGCCAATTTAGGCAACAACCAGCATGCCAAGCTCCAACTCAGCTGTTTTCGCAACAACGTTCTAGCAATTTGATACTCAAACAACGTGGCCGAGGACCTAATTTGTCGCCAGACTCCGAATGAACGGCTACACTTCGTGCGTGCGTGCGTGCGTGCGCGTAAATCTTAGAGTATGTCCATAAAACACCTTAAGTATTTAGGATAGAGCACTGAGAAGACCCCGTGCGCGAGGACACCTCATCCACAGTCAATCATCCAAAAGAATTTTCTTCTCTCCACATACCACATCCATTATACATATCGCTAGCAGTGCCACATACTGCACGGCTACTCAAACCTTCATGGCTGATGAATTTTTTACTTATAGTTTAAACTATAGAGATAGATAATATCTGAGTGGTTTAGCTAAGCTATAGCTGAAAGTACTCTGGATCTTGTATCTTCTTTCGATCGAACTGATTGTTTCAAGTTGAAACAACATGCTCGAGTTGACTGACTGAGAAAGTTGTCTATCAAAGTTCAACTTTTGATTGTGAGTCAACGGCAAGTTGAATTGGCGTTCACGTTCTTAAAATTTGTTTCTTTTTCCTCTCCTCCCATGGTCCTATGGTCCCATGGACGCATTCTGACATGATTTATGACTAGTTGAACACCAAGAGTGATTGTTCTTGATCTCCACCATCTCCACTGTCTGTGTGCCACAGTTGCCATTGTGTGTTGTTCACTGTTCAACAATAGTGTTTTCACCAAAACACAACATTGAATGAAACAAATGAAACTGACAGTGTGAGTGAACGAACGAACTGGTGCAGAGAGAGAGAGAGATAGATAGAGAACGCGAAAGGCGGGTTGGTCTGTGGTAGACGATCCCCATCTGATGGAGAGCCAGCAGAAGGAGAGCAGGGCGCGCAAGCTGGCGCGAGGACTGCTGCTGCTTCGCGACAGCGTTCCTGCGGCGATATGTGTCGGCCAAGCAGCTGGAGACGGGGAGGCGAGGCTGTACCTGGGGTCCATTGGCGCCGCAGAGAATGTAGATGGCCTCGCTGAGCTCGGGATCACACACGTACTTTGCGTTGCGAAGCAGATCGAGTTCAAGGACCCGGAACGGTTCGTATACAAAAGAATCGATATCCTCGACAAGGCGGAGGAGAACGCCTTTGAGCATTTCGAAGCGGGATGCAAATTTATCGAAGATGCCTTTGCTGAGGATAGTTCAAATAAAGTGCTGGTTCATTGTTTTCAAGGCAAGTCTAGATCTGCAACATTCGTTGCAGCTTACTTAATGAAAGTAGGGCAGTGCTCCTTGGAGAAAGCGATGGAAAGTATTCGGAAGACGAGACCTGCAGCGCAACCCAACGTGGGGTTCGGCGCGCAACTTCGAAAGTGGAGCATGCTCTGCAGTGCCAAGCAACAGGCTCAGGTTCAGGCGTTGTCGCCATCGTCGTCAACTTGATGGTCGTCATCAAAATCACCGCCGCTACTCCTCCACTGGCTCATCTGTCTCGAGCTCATCTCCCGCTCTCGCTCAAGTTCTTTGATTCGCCGCTGCATGGAGTCAATCTCCAGACGGTGCATCTGCCTCTGTGAGAGTTGCAAGGTTTGTGCGTCATGCAGTTTCTGTTGGAGATCTTTGATGCGACGTTTGCACTTCTCGATGAGCTCATGGTAGACGGTTTTCTTCTTCTCGAGCTTCTCAATGGTTCGCGAGCCATCTTTTGTGCTGGAGAAGAGAGTTTCGGCCATCTGTTTTTGCATGATGTTCTCCTTTTCGTGCGCCTGGTTCCGCAGATTTTCTAGCTGGTCCTCGAGCTGCTCAATTCGCTTTCTCATTTCCAATTTGTTCGCCTCCATTTTGGCAAGCTCATCATCTAGCAACTTTAGCTGAGTTTCCCCTCTCTCTGCTTTGGTTTTATCCGCCTGCTCCTGGGTGATGAGCTCCCGGTGTCGGTCTTGAAGGGCCCTGTATTCTTTGTCGAGTTCCGTCGCCTGCGTTTGGTGCTGATCTGCGCGAGTGCGTACCTCTCGAACTTGGTCCAGGAGCGCACGCACCTTTTCATGCAATGTATCCTTCTCCTTGTTTGTGCGGCGAAGCTGAGCTGTTTGGGTCTCGAACTGCGCCCTGTAGCGATCCATTTGCTCAACATGGTCTCGCGCCTATGTGCATCAGAGCGTTGAAATGTATCGTGATCGTTAGATACCACCGACTTGCAGACAAAATGTAATGTTCGACTTACTTGCGCCTCGACGCGGAGCTTCGTTTCCTCAAGCTCCTTCTCAAGAAGTTCCCGGCTCTTTTGAACATCCCTTAGTGTATTCGCAAGGGCCTGCCGCGCATTAACTGCTTCCTCGAGAGCCGCGGAATGAGCAGTTTCTTGAATCTTTTTCTCTTCCGAGTGTTTAGCTTCAAGCATGGTGAGTTTTCGCTCAAGTGTGTCGGCTGCTGCTCGAAGTTCGTGTTTCTCCTTGTCAGCTTTTGCGGACAGATCTAGTAGCTTTTTAGCGCCGATCGATCGCTCGTCGTCAACAGCCTTCTCAGCTGCATCTAATTTAGACTTGACCTTGGACATTTCAGATTGCGTCTGCACAACTTTTGTGTTTGCAGCCTCTAGCAGATCCTCCAAACGTCGAATTTGAGCCATCCTTCCTTCATCTTTCTTCTTCTCCGCAGCCGCTGCAATGGCCCTTTCTTTCAGTTCGACTTTAAGCTCAGCCATTTGGGAAGAATTTTTTACCACAGTCTGATCGTATTTCAGCTTCCATTCCTCGCACTCGGCGAGCAAAGCTTGTACCCTGGCCTGCGCGATATCGCGCTCCGTGATGACCTTTTCGATCTCCAATGCTCGAAGGCGAATTTGCTCCTGGTTTCGCACAAGACACACACGCACATACGTGTAAGCACAAGTCACAAACCGATTTACAGAGAATGTCAGCCTCGACGACGTTGCGACACACCAAAACCAAGCTCTACTTACCTGTTTACTCGACTCTTGTGCCTCTCGCTTGATCTGCTCGATTTGGGATTTTAGCATCTCACACTGCGCGTTGTGCGCAATCTGCCGTGTCTCATGTTCTCTGCGCTGGTTCTCCGTGTATTGCTCAAACTCGGTTCGCAATAATTCAAGAGCGTTGTGTTCTCCAAAGTACATTTTTCGAAAGTTCTCCATTTCCTTCTCTTTGGAGACTAGTTGAGCACGGTAAGTGGCCTCGAGTTCGTGTCGAACTTTTGCTTGGGCCAAATTCATATCCCCAGGGGGGGTGAGTTGCAGCTGCAATTCGTCGAATTCCCGTGCCTTTACCTCAAGTTGCCTCCTCCACCTCGCTAATTGCTCCTCGTGCTGGTGTTGAAGATTTAATCTCGCCTCTGCTTCTTCCACAGCCAGCTTGCGGGAGTCCACGTACTTTTGACGAAGCTTGAGGTGCTCTGTTTTGAGTCTCTCGTAGTGTACCGCCAGCTCCTCGTTTTCGTCCACGAGCTTTTGAGAGTTGGATATGGCTCGCGTGAGCTCCTTAGAGAGATCGCCAAACTCGCTCAACAGATCCTCATAAGAGCTCGCTTGCTTACCAGTATGCCGGCGGTCGTCATAGTACTTTGCAAACTGCTTTTGCGCGTTCCACTCGTGCCGAATTTCAGCGCGGGCGCGGTGGGGGTCCTGGCGCGTAGCTCTCGGGACGGCGAACGAAAACCCTGACGACGACGACGAGAACCCGGATTCTGCGAGGTCGGCCGTTCGGCTCGAGGAGGAAGAGAAATACTCTGATTTATTATGCTCAGGCACCCCGCCTGAGTTCTGTCCAACGAATGACACGCCCTTCTTCTGAGGGCTGTCCGCCTCTCCTTTCCTTGCCGTGAAGAATCCCGCCGAGCCTGGAGACCTCCCGGTCTCGGGCGTGGCAAATCCGTCCCTGATCCCACCAGCCCTTGTGCCGAACGCGCCAGATCTGGCAGATCTGGATGCAGCTTCATCATGAGCGCTGCCTACTCGCCGCGCTTCTTCTTCTTCATCGTCGTCGTCGTCAAAGTCGCCCACTTTCATGTGCGACTGCCGCAGTTCGCTGTCTTCCATGGCCGTGTAGTCGTCAGCAGCTGCTTGATTCCTCGCAACGTATTGCTTGTCGTTATCGTTATCGTCATTTTCATTCTCATGCTCCCTTCCGTTGTCAGAGTCTCCCGAGTCTTCGGAGAGAAGCTTTCCCACCGGAGCATCTCCTGCGTTTCCGAGCTCTTCGCTATCCATTTCCATTTCCAGCTCCTCCTCTTCTTCTCCTTCGTCTCCGCCTCCTTCTCCTCCCGTTTGGCTGTTACTTCGCCGCAACATATATATCCCCGCTTCTAACGACCAATCCCAGACTCTCTCTTGCTCCGGGGGGAATCAACTCCTGCCACACTCAGCGTCGAGGTCGTCTCGGTGATTTAGTTTCCGCGATGCACAGCGCGTACCTTAAGATAGCTATCCACAACGGTAATGGATAACCGGCAGTGTTGGGCTCGGAGAAATCTCTCCCCAGTGTGCTTTCGAAGGTGTACTCGTTGGTTTCGTTCCTTCACAATTCACGTTTTGGGCGAAATTTCCCTTGGAGTGAAGATGTATGCAGATGTGTAACTACTAGTCAACGGTATAGCGGCGTGCTAGGCGAGGGCGGTGTTGCCTGCTCGCCCATGTTTTTTGTTTGTGGAGAAATAGAGATGTGGATGTAGAATGATGCAGAGGTAGAGAGCTTCGCTGTCGATGGGCTTGATGGCAAGTTGACGAGGAGTGTGTTCTGCGTTCGAAGGCGACCAGAGGCCGAGTGTGTCAAGTGTGTTTGAACTTGCAAGCCAAATTACGAAGAATGAACGAGCATTGCCTTCGAATTGAGGTTGAGGGTGAAGAGGAGCTAGGCGATGGACTGGCGAAAGGTAAGAAAACTGATTTGTTGTTGAAGAGTCATTATGTTCGTGGTGACGGAGGGCCTTCGCTAGCGAAGGAAACTACAACAGGGTGAAGGACAGAATTTTAAGCCACTGGGACTGCAGCTGGCATGCTTGCCGCTGAAAATCCGCCAGCAGCCGCTCCTGGGACCGGCTTTTGGAACGCACTGGCTTGCTGAGATGTGCTGGTTCCGGCAGAGACTTGAAGAGAAACGAGCATAGAAAGGAACCACTCGGTGAAAGTGAATGGGAACATGGCCAGCTTGATGATGAAAGGAAGGGATGACCACACAAAAAGCTGCCCATAAACTCCGAGAGCAGCCAAGAGGAATGCCGCAGCATCGTCCAGGTAACCGTCAGAGAGGTAGTGAAGGTTGCGAGCCTCGCACCACTCAGTGAAACCATCGGTGGCGAGGCGAGCTCCGCGAATAGCAGTGTGCACAGTCGAAAGAATGCGGTTGACAGAAAAGGCGATGCTCACACCGATAAAGCGGCAGATGTAGGTTGCGACAGGAGGAATCCACTTGTGGAACTCCTCAGGGATCACTTCCTTGAGCGGTGGGACAACAAACTTGAGGGTGGTCTTGGACAATACATTACCGATGGAAGCACCCAAGGAAACGGCGCGCGCAAATTTGACCTGAAGTGTTGCAGTGACGGCCATGAAGATACCGTAGACATTTCCGAGGGATTCGGCAACGACACCAGGATCGCAAGAGCGCGCGAAGAGCAAAATCTTGCGCATGCCGAGCTCGCTCTTGGAGATCTGCTTCACGTCGGCGATACCGTCGTTATCCTCATCCAGCTCGTCATCGCGTTCGTTCGCCTCGATCACGTTCTCGGCCTGATCACGGAGCTTTTTGATGTTCTTCACCAAGTTCTCGCGACCACCTTGATCCATGGCCTCAGCGACGGCCACAGTTGTGATGAAAAAGCCACCAAAGAACATCATGCCTACACCTGACACCATCTTAATGATCTGGTCTGGACCGTAAGGCTCCATCTGCTTGTACAGAATCGCCCAGTTCTCTTGAGCTTTCTCGATGAGCGGAGCGCTCTTGTCCATCACCAATTCGATGTACTGTCCAACTTTCACCAATGCTGGGAGAATCTTGGTGACCACCAGCGCCATCTGGCCCTGGTCCATGGCGCCGCGCTTGCTGCTGCTGCGGTCCTTCGAGCGGCGCGACTTGGACTTGCGCGGGGAAGACTGGGTCTCCACAGCCTCGTCCTCATAGTCGATGGACTCGTCTCGTGTGCTTCGGCGGGACATTCTTCCTGCTTCGCCCGTTCACTACAAACCAGTCACAACCACCTCGGCAAGTGCGCCAAAAGTCTGCTCGCTTTCCTTACAACTCGCGCGACACACCACCGCAATCGCACCACGCTCACTCACCGGAGTTGATTGAGTTGACTGACTGACTGTGTGACCACGGCGCCCCACCATGCATATGCATTTGCTTAACTTATGCTTCATCTCACCAATCTACATACTACATAATCTCACCCACCCACTCACTCATTTACTCTCTCACAACTTTCACATCTCTCACATCTCTCACCCTCTTCCGCTCTTCCCCTTCCTCCTTACTCTCCTTACTCGCTCAATGTAAGCACACCTCCGTTGCACTTTTCTTACTGTTAGGTCTAAGCTGATCGTCTTAATCGCCGATTTCTTCCTAGCCGACCTTACTCGTAGCTCGTGTCTCGCAACTAGAACTACTAGAACCCACTGCCAGCATTAGCGGATGCCGCTAAGTCCATGAGCTGCAGGTTTACTGGAGGCCGTAAGTCGGGTTAGTTTACGGGAGCTCTGTGCATCCAGCGCGCTAGTACACCTGCTATTCAAGTAGGACTAAATAGCTGCGGGGATAGAACTTGCGAGAGACCTGAAATTCTGTTCTGAAAAGTGTGTGTGTTTGCGCAGCAGAGTACTAGTACAACTTCACGCTCGCCACAGTCACAGTCATTTTGATTTAGACTTTGTCAATTCTAGCCAGTTAGAGCATTTACGAGGACGTAAGTTATTGGCAGGACAGGGGTTTACTTTGGGCGAGCCTCTGAGTTGGACGGCCATAACCGCTAAAACAGCTAAAACAATGCAATTTTTGAAACCCTAATAAATCATTCATGACGGGAGTAAGTGCACTATCATTATGTTTAAGTAGGAGTCTAAGGATTGGGAAAAGTGTGCGTACTTTTCACAGTCAGGATCAGAACATCAGAACAGAACTTGTGTTCTCTGGATTCTGAATTCTGAATTCTGATCACAGGCTCAGCCGCCCGCCACTTGTTCTAGTTCAACTTCGGCGTGCCGGCCAACAACAACTCGGCTGCCTAGAAAGCTCTCGGCCACACTCTCAGGCCGCGCCAATCAACACATAGAGACACACACTCTGTCTGTCACTGCAAAAGGTGTGTGCCAGCATCCGGCTTTTTCGCGCAGAATTCGGATTTCATTTGGCAGATTTGACAGACAGAAAAAGTGCGCATGGAGGGCCGTAGATGACCGCTACCGTGCGGCACGCGCAGCTTCCGTCTCTACGTCTCCGCGAAAGCGCGGAAAGTGCGCACTTTCTCGAATGATCATCGTTTGTTCATTATTGTTCCATGGTTTCCTTCTTTTGGTTTCAGATGATTGAAGCGTGGTTTTCCAGACGCACTGTGGCACCGGCCAACTGTGGTGTCGGCATACGCGCCCTTTTGGCAGCTGTTTGTGTTGACTCGGCGTATGTACAAAAGTAGAAATGAGATCGTGGAAAGCGAATTCGGACCTTTGGATGAAAGATTCTGATGTTTCCGGAAGCAATGCAAAAGAAACGTTGATTGGAGCACTACCGGTGACCCATGTCTTGGCCAGTCATCCAATTTTTCGTGGTTCGTGGGTTCCTCCGTTCAAAGCCTGGGAGACCTTCGGTTTAGTCCTGGGGTCGAAGACTTCGTTCTCGTTTGCCACCCGCGCATTCTGTTATTGGCACGTTCGAATGACGTAGAAGTGAACTCGGTACCCGGGAGAGTTTGCAGAGGTGCGCCGCTACCCGACAGATTTCGAAGCGCGAGGGAGGCTCAGTTGATGTTTGCTGTTAGTTCACGCAGGTCATGACAAACACATGCTCGAATTTGAGCCAGGTTTCTCATCTGAAGTCTGCTCGCTGTTTCCGCTTGTGGCCTTTCCTGAACTACGGCCACGACCAGGTAGTCCCTCGGGCCGCGTGGTGTACATTTTTCTCACCGAGCAGGAGCGAGTGCTGACGTTCCTTCAAAGCCAGCGAAACACAAAAGAGGCTATGCCATGAGTGAAGAGCGCACAACGAATGGAAACATCGCTCCTGGTCAGTCCTCGGATGGGTTCTCATCGAACAAACTTTTCAAACACTCAGACACAGCTAGGCTTATGGTTGATGGCACCCCACCTTCCGATAGGGTTTGTTTTAACGCTGCACGTGGCTTCACTTTAAATTGATGGATGATGGATGATGGACGCTGTCGAGATCGCTGCCTCGTCGAAACCTGCAAGACACCAGAAGCAGTGTAAGACGATTTCAGATCAGGCGCACCAGACCGTGTTCGCGACGCCGGCAGTTCGCTGCTGATGGAATTGAGAGCCCGATTCCCTTCTTGCATCGCCAATCTCGCAGTGTGATGATAGGCGCCTCAACACAATCTAGACTGCGACGAACGTGTGTACCAGCTCGGGCTAGGTTTCTCATAGCGCACTGCTACCAGCACCATTGCAGGAGCGAAGGTCGCAGCTCTCTTGGTGAGGAGAAGAGGGCGATAGTAATCATTGGCGATTCGGATAAGTCTCGCCGGGCTCTCGGAGAAGAGCGAGTCTGGCATTCCTCATCCCAGATTTATTTTTATCTTGTTAGAAATGGTTGAAGGATGGCTCGCATCATGATGAGACAGCGCGTTGGTTACCGGGATGGTACCCACTGTCAGTATAATTGAGTTCACTGCTCATTGGCCGTACTGACTGTGAATCGTTTCTCTTCATGCTCACACGCATTTCATTGCTGGCGCTGCTGGCGCTATCCTCTTCGAGCCTATAATTTCAAGCTAGCTACTAGCATCTTTGTCAAATAAGTAGGATCAAAAGAGCGCAAAAGATCCCCACCACCCACCCTCTATTGAAGTAGCACTGTTTTACCATTTCAGTAGGACCAACCCGCGCAGGGAAACTCACCGTGAAGGCAGCCGTGAGAGAGCTGTCCAAGCTGAACGCTGACTTGCTAACACGGCCGACCACCAACCATCACCAACCCTTCAATGAGCATGAAAGCCAAGCAAGGATCTCTCGCTCCTTCTCTCTCGCATGACACCTAATACGACACTACCAATTGTCTCACGAAAGCCAAACATAGCCAAACACCCCTTTCCAAACTTCCACGCCAGACAAGTCCTATAACATCCTATAACTCAGCTACCTCATTGCCTAGTACCACTACGCGAGAGCGCGGGGATCGTACGAGACCGGGGAGCGAGATCGGCTTATGGTTTTGAGTAGATGTGGCGTAGGTGGAAAGGGAAGAGCGACTTTTGAGTCGGCTGAGCAAAGAGAATCAAAGAGAGCAAAGGTGACAGAGAAAAAGTTGGTCAACTGAATTCAACTGAGGTACACAGTATAGACAAGGACAAACGCTCGCGACAGAGGAGCTGTGGAGCTAGCTCGCGAAAGTATTGCGGAGTGCGAAGGCTCATTGAGCAGATCCGAATCGTTCGACAGCTTGACGCAGGCGACAGGTGAGACAGGTGAGACAGGTGAGACAGGTGACAGGGCTCCAAGCTCTGAGAGAGTGAGCAGCGAGCGAGAATGGAGGACAAGTACGGGACCCCAACGGCGCAACCGGTGCAGTATCAGCAGCCACAGACGGTGGTGGCGCAGCAGCAGCGGCAGCAGCCGACGTACGTCAATGTGGTTCGAATGGACCCGAACACGCAGCAGGGGTACGCGGAAGGGGCGATAGAGCCGCGCGTGGAGTTGAACGGACGGTTCAGCAAAGTCCACCTGGCAGAAAACTTATGCGGCGTTCTGTTTTTTCTCGCATTCGCCGCATACATGAGCTGCGGGGTGTACTTGTTCTCGAATGCCAACGCTGAATTGACTTCCTCAGGTCTTTTTCTCACAGAGGAGCTCCTTGTAGAGTACACCAGTTGCGAGTATGCCGGCTTTGGGCGAAGACTGGAGTCCACCGAATGCACGGACATGTGGTGCGTTCTTGGGCAATACCCTTACATTCCAATTGCGACGCTGTTGGCGGTTCCGGTTGTCGCGGTGCTGTACCTAGTGCTTGTCTATTTTTTCCCCGCTGTGGTTGCTTGGGGCAGCATCTTGATAAACATCACTATGTACATCGTGCTTGGAGTAACCCTTGTTTCATACGATATAAGCAACGTGGTTGGCGGGCTCTTCATTGCGTTTGGTATAGGTCTTCTCCTCTTCGCGCTTGCTACTCACAAGCAAATTGCAGCTGCTTCGCGACATCTTAAGACAGCAACATATGCCCTAGCCAAGAACCCATCCGTCTTCGTGGCCACCGGGATTCTCCAGTTCTTCGTGATTGGGTGTCTCGGGTTGCACTGTTTGTTCATGATTTACGGCTCCTTTAATCTGGAGGTCGGCCCGGATTGTGGCTTGATGCTAGCCTCCTATGCATGGCGTATGCAAATTTATATGTCCTTGTCGCTGGTGTGGATTCTTGCCTACCTCAACTTGGCAAGATTAACCACAACTGCAATGACGGTGGGAGCGTGGTTTTTTGGGCAGAAAAAGTCGTACATGGCCCTCTTCGCACTCCGAACCTCCGTCAGTACGAGTTTGGGCCCATTGTCGGCGGGATCTTTGATCGTCGCTATTGTTGAAAACATCGTGCAAAAGGCCAAGTCAGAATTCTTCTGGACGTCCCCATGGGGTTGCTTTGCAAAGTGCTTGCTCATGATTTTGGAGGGCTGCATTCTCGCGCTCACTCGTTTTGCAGTGATTGCGCACGCTTTCACTGGCGAAGGGTTCTTTCAGAGCTCTAAACGTGTCTTCGCGATCATGAAAAGAAATTTTGTGGGAGGATATGTGCTCTCACAAGTAGGTGTTGCGGTGGTCTACACTGCAGTCAATGCGCTATCTATGTGCATTGGGCTCTTGGCATGGTACATGATTGATTTGTCGCAAGGATGGACCACTCTAGACGACATTACAGATGTGTTCGCTGGCCTGTTTGGCTTCGTGCTCTTCATTCTCTTCTACCTGTGGTCGATCAGGGTGCCGATGTTCACGATTATGTTGATGGTTTTCTTGATACCCTACCTCGGATTTCTTCCGGCCGCCGTATGGGCACCTGCGTCTGGGGTATTTATTAGTTCGATCAGCTCCATCGTCTTTCGCTTCATCTTCAACACTGTGCTCGAGGCTTTGGATACAATCTTTGTAGCCTACGCCGTCGCCAAAGAAGATAACGGGGGCTGCGGTCTCGAGGCCTCTGATCGCGAGGCAATCTACAAGCTCATTGAAGAGGACGTGCCTGAGGCAGATATGAGCAAGCAAGTTAATGGCAACACCCGGGTGATCATCATCCAGCAATAAGTCTAGACCACTTTGGCAAGTTTCAAATTAATATATGTTTCAGTTTGTCTCAACATCATCAAACTCTGTTCTCACAGCTGAGTTCCAAACACCCTCTCTCTTTCTCTTCGTCAACTGCGTCCCTCTCGGCCAACTCGTGCCACAAGCTTTGCAAAGCAACAAAACTTGACGAGAACCAAACCCAGCAGTTTCACAACGAGTAACGCTCCCCGACTCCTACCATCTGCATAGCCATCTCTTATCGAGTCGCGCTGTGTGCAACCACCATCACTTTCCCTTGATGGTTTCCACTAAGCCTCCCAACCGCTACCATTTTTTCATCAACTATCACGGTCACATCATCAACAATGTCCACTCTCCCAAGAACACTTGTCGGGGGCTTCCCTTACGTCAAAAGAAGACTTCAGCTTTACATTCACGCAAGCGACCTCTGGCTCCAAGTCTGAGAGCACAGAGCAGCAGTAGCAGGGCATCTTTCCCCAACATAACATAAAATAAACATTGCACACAAACACACCTACCTGCCTACACTCCCAACTCTCAGCAATTCCGCCAACTACTCATACCGGCCCTCTCACACCAGTCACCATTCACCACAACGCTCTCCGTGTGCGTACGCCCATCACTGGTACTCGCGGCCAGCGCGCGGGTGCTAGCGACTGCTATCCTTCAGCCTAGGACAAGCCCTCGTCGGCGCACGGGCACATACACGTACGCGCGAGCACACGTGTATATTATATGTACGTATGCGCGGAGCAATATATGACGCACATATAAGGCAACGATCAACCTTTCTATTTTTCTATTTGGAAAGAACCGCGGACACTCGTTCGCTCCTCGGAGAATAGCCCAAAAGCCCAAAAGGGAAGAGTGGCAAACAGTGGCAAACATTGGCAAACAGTGGCAAACAGTGGCAAACAGTGCAGTTTGTCAGCGCTACAGCGCGCACAGCGGGTGTGGCGCTTGGGTGGCGCGGACAGTATACAGTATACAGTATGATGGGCCCTCGCGGCGATGGCAAGCTTGCGGCGGGAGTTGTGGTGACAGAGCTGGCGCAGTGCAAGGCCAAGCTGGCGGAGGTGGTGGATGAGGTGCTGTTCTTCGAGTCGGAAAGCGCCGCGCGGAAGCGGCAAGTGACGTTCCTGCAACAGGCGTTGGCGGACAGCACGTGCGCGCACGCGTGGGCCATGCAATGCCAGGGTGGCCCAAGGCAGTCTGCGGCGATGGAGGACCTACGCGCGTTTCAGCAGACGCTCCAGCGCGCGCTTGTGGAGGCAAACCTGCAACTGCCCGCGCCAGCAGTGGTCCTGCGCTCCAAAGCCATCGCCGCGGACGGTTTCGAGCAATCCGATCCCGCCAATGCCCCGGGTCGATTGGGGAGCAGGTTTGACCGCGTGGAGCGTGCGGGCGGCGGAGATGGGCTGGAGAGTGGCGCCAAGCGTCTGGAGAAGGAGAACAGGCGTCTGGAGAGACGCGTTGCGGAGCTAGAAGATGAGGTGCGAAGGGCTCGTTCAGCGCAGGCGTGGCCGTTCAAGGACGACGACCGCAGCCGCCACGATGGGTTTGGCATGTCCAGCAACTCGCGGCAGTTGGTGGCGGACAAGCGCGGCGACTTGGATGCTCGCAATGGGCGCGATATTCACGACGGTCATAAGGGAGCGCTGGCCGCGCCGAGGGACGGCGACAGCGCGCGGCTGAAGGCCGAAGTGGAGAGGCTCAAGCAGATGCTGCGCGAGCAGGAGAGCGAGCACGAACAGCATCGGAAAGCGCTCATGGCGCAGACCGAGTCTGAGCTGCGTGACGCCGAGTCGCAGATCCTGCGGCTACGCAAAGAGCTCAACGCGCTGCAGCACCAGAGGGCCGCCTCTGTCTCCAGCGGCGCAGGCGCCGCGCCGGGCTGGAAGAAGGTCAACAACCTGCGCATCAACAAGGATGGCGAGGTGGACCTGCAGTTTCTCGCCGATAGCAAGGAGGACGCTGCGCTGGGCCTGGGCTCGCCGGCCTCGAAGGGCTCTCAAGGCTCCGCACCGAGAAGCGATTCCAGGTCGGCTGAGCAGCTGCAGCTCGTGCAGGGTGGCGGCTCGTCGGAGCAGATTCTGAGACGGATCACGCAGCTGGAGGAGCAGCTCGTGCAGGAGCGGCGCGAGAAGGACAAGTTCCGCAGGTTGGCAGAGTCCGCAAAGAGGGACAAGCAAGAAGCGGACGAGGCGCGAGATCAGTTGGAGTTGGAGTTTGGCATTGGCAAGGAAGAGGTGGAGACGGAAAGGACTCGCAGGCAGGCTCTTCGCGAGGAGCTGGAGAAGGCCCACAGGGACAGGGAGGTCATCTCTCGCGAGTACAAGGCCGCCGAAAGACGGCATCAGGCTCTTATGGAAGAGATGAAGGAGGTCATGGAGGAGCGGGATCGCGCGCTGTCCGCTGCCCAGGCCACGAACCGCAAGTACTTGGCTGGTATACAGCAGCTCGAAAAGGCGCAGCTGGAACTTGCAAGCGCGATGGACGAAAAGCACGCAATTGAGGACCTCCGTGACAAGGCTGAGAGGGACAAGCATAGCGCCTTGCGCAATTTGGAGGCGGAAAAGCGCAACCGTGACTCACTCAGTCAGGACCTGGTTATCTTGCAGCAGCAGAAAGAAACCATCATCATGGAAAGGGACGCTGCCATTCGTGAGCAGCAAAGCGCGATGAGGAGGGTGGACGATGCTTTACGGGATCGGAAAGCCGCACTTGAGGCGAAAGACAGGGCCCATTCTAGTATTCGCGAGCTCCAAGATGAGATTTCCCAGGCTAAGATTCAGAAGCACCGTGACGAGCAAAAACTTAAGACGCTGGAGAGCGCACTCGCAGAGACGGAGGATAAGCTGCAGCAAGCGTCTGAGGGTGCGAGCTCCGCAAACACCAGGTTGGCCGAGGCGAACATGATTCTCGAGCGCGTCAAGGAAGACAAGGTTAATGCCGAGCAGGAGATGGAGGTAGCGCAACGGCAATGCAAGGGGCTCACCGAGGAACTTAAGAGTGTTTTGCGGGTGCGCGACATTGCCTTGCAGCAGCGCGATGCTGCAATCGCTCAGCAGCGGCTCTTGGAAGACCAGGGCGAAGATAATTATCTCCGCACCCCATCTCCTCGTTCGCTCTCGAACGCTCCTAGCCAGCAGCACGCAAGTCATCGCGAGCTGGTCACCCAGCTGGACGAATCCCGAAGAAACGAGCAGGATGCCATGAAGAAGTGCAAGGAGCTATGGGAAAAGGTGGACGAGATGGAAGTCGTCATTGCGGGCCTGGAGGAGGACAAGCAGATTCTAGAGAGGCAAGTCGAGTCTTCGCGGCAGGATGAGCTCAAAGGAGCAAAGCTTAGGCGTGGGTCCGCGGATTCTGAGGTTCTTTCGTCGCCGGGCAGCTCGGACTCGATTTTACTTCACAAACACAAGCTGGTGTCAATATCGCAACGAATCGCAGAGATTCATCAGAACCTCCGCGCCAACTGCATCACTGCCCAAAGCGTTCTTCGAGAAGAGGATTCCATCCTCTCGCCGTTGTCGGACGGAGTTTTGGGGAAAATCCGCGATTCCGCGGTCAGCGTAGCAACGAGGTCGCAGAGCCTCTCTGGGCTTGGTGCTGCTCTCGCGGGTCAATTGCAAGCTCTCGAGTCGGACGGAAATCGATTCTCAAAAATTATTAATCTGCTTATCGATAGTACCAGAGAAGCGAACCATGCGGCCGACAGGCTGAGGTCGGAAAAGGACTCTGCTTCTGACGGCGCCGACAAAGAGTCGTCCGAGCAGGTTGCTCAGGAGGCCGAGTTGTTTAAAGTTGCAAATGAAAAGCTTCGCGAAGAGCTACACCAAGCGCGGCTGGAGGCGAGGGCCCTGGAGCAGCAGCTGGAGGAAGCACAGCATCTTCAGGAGCAGACAAGCAATAAAGTGCGCTTCTTGCAGGACCAGGTCAACAAGTCTCGCCAATCGGACAACGACGCTTCGTCTGCAGCGCACGTTGACTGCGAATATCAGATTGACATGCTCAAATCAAAATTGAAGCATATGGAACTCACGCTGGAAACGAGAACCCAAGTCAGTGAGGACCAAATTCGTCGACTGAAGAACGAAAATGAGGAGGAACGATTGCAGCTGCGCGATGCTTTGGATCGTCTCAAGGCGTCTGACGACAAAGTGATGGAGCTCAAGCGCAAGCTTCGAACCAACATGATCGAAATCGAGCGACTAGAGGCCGAGCGAGACAGGTTGCGTGTTTTTGTGGAGGACGCCTCATCCCAACTCCGTGGCGTAGCAAGCCAGAAAACGAACGCTACGAAGGAGTTGGAGGAGTTGTACGCGAGTTTGACTGACCTGGAAAAACAGTTATTGGCTTCTCGCGCCGAAAACAGAGTTTTAAAGCAAGCTTTGGGCGCAAACGGCAGCACCGTGGCAAGGCGGTTTTCCGGGAGCGAGTCGGGCTCGGACCGGGGAGGTTTGAATGGTCATTCTGGCTCCTCCGCTAACCCTTCCTCGTCTAGAATCAGGGTGAATCGAAATGGCGAGATCATAATTGAATAAACTCCCAAATTGTGTCAACGTTGGACTTCTCCCAACCGTTCTTTCTGTTTTCCCTCCAAGTTCTCTGTTCCGAGTCCCCCCAGTACACAAGCACTCTATCTCTGTACTATACACGCATCGTTGATCGTTCATTTTATTTATAAAGTGAATCAGTAGCAACGGTACACACCTTTTCCAAATTCACGGCAAGTCCTACGTAGCTATCTACAGTTAACCGATAACACCGAGAATACCGTGCTCAGTACGACTAACTACACTCTTCAGCACCTCAGAAGCTGCACACCTATGAGAGGGAGAGAGAGTTGACTTTGAGCACAAATCTCTCGCTAGGATGGGCGGTGACTTGTGCCCCCCATTATGATGCACCGATCTCGCGGGCCGTGGCATTCACACTCCGTCACCTCGCGCAGGAAAGCTTGCTCGCAGCACAAAACGAAAAGTCAGCGTCCTGCCCTAGCAAGCGCAGGGCTGTTTGTTTGGCGGGATTGGACACGATTGGCCAAGTTCAAGCTGTCCAAGTAGTCCAAGTCATGCATTCCGTCAGCCGCTGCTGGACCAGCTTGACCAGTTGCTCCGAATGCGCCATTTTGTGCCAGTGTTTTGGCCACATCGGCTTGAATAACAACGCGGAGTCATTTGAGGTTCGAATCTGATAAGCTCAGCGTGCTGTTTGAGTCGCAATGATGTTTTGGATGCTTTAGGAGCAAACGTGCGTGTTGACCTGTGTTGACTCCTTCTTCCCATCCTTCACCAACACTGCCAGTTTGCAAACAAAAGTCGCCGTTCGCGGCGACAGTGGCGATGAGCTCCACGCAGAGTACGGTACGTACCGTACTGACTTTGAGTACTGAGTGTACTGAGTACTGAGTACTGAGTACTGAGTACTGAGTACCGTACCGGATCCATCGTTAATTTGTATTCCATCGTTCAGGACTCGGAAGAAAGCTCGTCAAAAGAAAGTGATTGATCATCTGTGCTGAACGGGGGACTTTGAAATGTGTCATCGCCAGTCTAAGCGAGCAAACAAATCATGACGACCTCCACGTCAGCTGCAAAGCTTGGTGCCAGTTTCTTTGACGGCGTTGACGGCGTGGCAGGAACTCGCCTTTCAGTCAGTCTCCCTCGATGATTTTGGCACCGGCGACGCAACGCAACATCATGTGATCTTCGCCAGTGGAGAATGAATGTACTCAGTACTCACAGTCAGTACACAGTCAGAAGGAAGCGAAGAAGGGGGAGGTGTTGGGTGTGTCAGAACATGTGAGAACTATGGCTTCGTGGTTACCCACTCCGCCTATATGCCATGGCACATTGCGCGTGCCAATCCTTATTGTACCACACAGGTACAGTTCCAATTCTGGCACACATGGTCACGGTCACTCACGGAGTTGTCAGCTGCGCCAATTTAGAAAGAATGATGGGAGAGAATGGCTCCCAGACTCACAGCTGTGCCAACTGTGCCTCCACGACGGATGCCAGAGGGAAGTAACCGGATGACAATCAACGCGGTCAGTTGTATGCCATTGAATAAATTATGCCACATCAGCCAAACTAAACTCGGGCGACTTTTGACGCTGTACAAATAAAATACTATCGAATACGATCGTGTGGAAAGTACTGTACGTACTAATACGTATCCATCTTTTAGTACCATCATGATTGTCAGCACCGAAGTCAAAAGATGTTTGTCGACAGCGAGTCAAGTCAACTGAAAGCTTTCAGGCTCTCCAGACACCTTCGATCGCCAATGATTGAAATTTGTCGCTTTACTGTCTTTTTTTTGAGCACTGCTTTCCAGTGCAAAACGCACCACCGTGATGCGCAGCTGCCCAAGAGCCCTTCGAAAACTTGCCACCGCGAGCAACAGTGTCAAAGTGCCAGCGCGACACAGCTCCTGTACCGTACTTGTGAGTCACGGTTAGGAGTGAGTACTGGGTACTAGTAATAGTACCACATCCTTTTCCAGCATTATTCAACTTGAATATTTACGTTTCAACATGACTGTGAGTGAATACAAATCACTGGTAAGGCGGCGCCACTAGTCTTCCCCATCCCCATCTCTCGCTCTCTCTAGTAGTGAGCACAACAATCACAATCGAAACGATCGATTTTCAATGGCTCAAACTTGCCAAGCACAAAAATTCCGACCACATTTCTACTGGCAACTAGGTTAAACCGTCAACTCAAACACTCTCGACACACATCTCTCCTCTCTCACTCTCTCTCGCTCTCTCATCCAGCGTGCCACTACTGAGCAATAGTCAAACTGCTATCAAGAGAGCAAAGATGACTGACAGTGTGTGGCACACACCCTGTGCTTAGGGGCTTTGCGTTATGCATTATGAACTACGAACTATGAGGAGGTGAGATGCAGCTGAGAGACAAACAAATAAGTACAACAGACAATCAATCAAGAAACAAAGAACTTTACAAACAAAGAAAGAAACAAAGAAAATTGACACAAATTTGTGGCGACCGACCACCTTCGCGGTAAAGCTTTTATCACAACCAACTAAATACTAAGTCGCAGGGGGGTGGGGAGGTATCGTTAAGAGGTCCGTAGTACAATCACTAGTGCGAGTACTGCAGCGGTAAGCGCGAGCCAGCTCAGCTTTGCCGACAACGTGCCGTGAGCGAGGAAAGAAACCTCTGCACAGATGTGAGAGGGAGAGCGAGAGATGAGAGATGAAAGATGAGAGAGAGGCGTGGAGGAGCTCGTACATTCACGGTTCGTCAGTACTAGTCGAGCGAGTAGATAGCAAGTACCTCCTCGCCACCCGTACGAGTCCTCCGAGTTGAAGGTATGGTGTAGGCTGTAGGCCGTCTCAGTTTAGCTGTAGCTGGCAGGGGTTGGGCTTCCGAGTCAGAGATGAGAATTGGAAAGTGAGAATTCAGAGTCGCGAGGGTGGCAGTACCCAAAGGCAAGATTGCTGTGGCCGGGTGGAGTCAACCAAGATGAGCTTCTTGAGCCAAACGTCCGGCGTGGCATACAGATCCGGTCTGTTGAAGGCCCGGCGGCCTTTCCGACTGGTGCTGGAGCTCATCTTGCCGTTTGTGGCGATCGCACTCAGTGTAGTCGTGAAGAACTTCGCAGCTCTGGATAGTGAATTGGCAGCATCGACCAACGTCACGGTCACCTATACAGAGAAGCTCAGGGATGTCCCGAGCCTCGATGACCTACTTGACATTCCAAGCTTGTCAGAAATCGAGAACACCGATGCCGAGGGCAATTGGTATCTCAACAACATTGCGGAATTCTGGGCGCACGGGGCTGCAAACGTTGCGTATCAGTGCGACTTCCACAGCGCGTATTTCAAGTACGCTGAAGGGGCAACTGATTTGCCACAACTCTGTGAACCCCTCAGCCTGGCAGTAATACCTGCTGACAAGTCCAATGTGGAGCAATTTGCAGTGGCAAAAGACTTCAAGGATTACCTGTTGAGCAACACCAGTCACCCTACCGAACTCTCTGCCCGCCTGAAAGCAACCTCAAGTATCCAAGATGCTTCCGACATTGCCGATTTCATTCGCTCTGCGGACTACGGAACTGGCAACCAGCGGCTCGGCGCCGCCGTTGTCTTCTACTCCGCAACCTCGTACAAGATTCACGTCAACCAGACCGCCGGAGCGTTCTCAACATTTCTTAGGTACAACATCTCGTGGCCAGGCCCAAAGCTCACGGACATTTACTCTGCGCCGTTCACTGGTGCCGGCATCTATGATCTTCTCCTGGGACCTCTGAACGGAGAGGCGATTCCCAACCCTCAGCGTGGTCTGATGGACGATTTTCCAGGGGTCACTCCTCACTCTGACAAGTACTTGCTAAGCGGTTACCTGACCATGCAACGGGCTGTGGAGGAATTTATTATCCGCGAAACTACCGGCAAGGATAGCTTCGAGCTTTCTGTGAGCCAGTTTCCGCTTCCATCCAACCCATTCAACGTGGACTTGTTTTGGAGCGCCACTGCATTTGTGTTCCCCCTGCTCGCAACTATAGCGTCACTTGCGAGCCCTTGCCTTCTTGTTGCTGACCTCGTGCGCGACAAAGAGTCAAAGTTTAGGGAGCTCATGTTCGTCATGGGCTTGAGTCCGTCGGCATACTTCTGGGGAACACTCTCGATAGTCTTTGTGATGTGGATTCTTAGCAGTGCTTCTCTTTTCGGAATCGTAGCAGCAACCAGCATGATGCCAAATACAAGCGCCGTCGTCTTGTTTTTGGTCTTTTTCGCATTTTATTTCGCAATGTATGCTTTTGCGTACTTCTTCTCCGCATTTTTTAACAGGGTTGGAGTTGCTCTCATCGGTTTCGGGACCATTCATCTTGTTGCATTTGTCGTCGCGAGCTCTACAAGTGGATTAGCTGTAAACGTACGATACATGCTGAGCTTCTTGCACCCAGTAGTCAATTTTACGAACATGGCTCTCACCCTTGGAGTCTGGGAAGCCGCGGGTTCCGGTACCACGCTGGGTTCTCTTGGCGTGGCACATCCTAACGAGCCATTCTTGATTCAGCAGGGTGTCTTCATTGCTATGCTGCAAGGACTGGCGTTCTTTGTTCTATATGGCTACGTTGACTCCATCCGCGCAACGTCGTACACGCCTGCGCGCGCAAAATGGCATTGGCCGGTCACCACCTGGATCCGCCGAAAGAGGTCGACTGCTGGTACCGATCGGAGCTACGAAAAGGCCTGTAATTATCTTGAAAGCATTGAGGGCCGGGACGATATTCATGGAATGGGCTTTCAGGAACTCCAAGAGGTGCAAAAGGAGAAACGCCGAGCTGGTGGCTGCGTCCTTTTCAAAAACATTGGCAAGGTGTTCAAGACTTCCGCGGGTGATGTTAAGGCTTTGGACGACATGACGTTCAGCGTTTTTGAAGGTGAAGTGACCGCTCTGCTCGGTAGCAATGGTTGCGGTAAGACAACTTCTACGTCCATTCTCTCCGGTATTCTGAAGCAAACGAGCGGCAGCATCAGTGTGTTTGGATACGACTCTCGCGAGAACATGGCTGAAGTTCGAAACATTCTCGGATGGTGCCCTCAGATTAACATTTTCAGCGACAGTTTGGACGTCACCGACCATCTCAACCTCATGTGCGCTATCAAAGGTGTGCCGCGGAAGTACCGCAAAGCACGCATCAACAACATTCTCGCAGAAACAGGCCTGAAGCCTTACTTTGATTTTCTTCCATGGAACCTCAGTGGAGGTACCATGCGCAAGCTTCAGCTCGCCATGGCTCTGGTCGAATCCAAAGTCCTCATCCTTGACGAGCCCACCTCTGGTCTGGACGTTTCTTCCCGTGATTTGATGCAGAAGACAATCGCCAAGTACCGCGCTGGTCGCGTCATCTTGTTCACGACTCACTTTATGGACGAAGCAGACATTCTTGCAGATCGTATTGCCTTTGTAACTCAGGGTAAGGTTCGCTACCACGGAACTTCTCTCTACTTGAAGGAGCATTTTGGTGTTGGATACCTCCTGTCTGTGATGCTGGTCACGTTGTTTCCTCCAGAGGCAGGTGAAGCTCTCAAGGCGGAGGTGCTTAAAATTCCAGGATGTGCAGTTGATTACGTGAGCGGCTCCCAATTTGCATTCAAGCTTCCATTGAGCTCTGGAAGGGAGGCGGCAAGACTCGTCACTCGCCTTACCGACAACGCCGCGAAATATTATCTTTCTAGCACCCCACAACTCACCGTGACCAACTTGGAGTCGGTCTTTTTGCAGGTTCAGAAGGAGGACTACGCTGACATCTATGGCAACCCTGCTTCAGACAAGAAGGAAATGGCTATGCAGTCATTTGTGCAGCCTGAAGACGAAGAAGTTGAAAGCATGGGCGCGAACAACATTTTTGATGTAGCTACGTCGCCTCCTGGAATTCTGGGTTGCACAGCCATCGTGCTCAAGAAGAGATTCCTCATTGCCTGGAAAGGTAAATTGGCTCTGCTCTTCCAGCTCGCCGCACCACTCGCGTTGCTCATTATTGGGCTCGCTCTCCCACTTGTCGACTATTCCCACGTGAAGAACGACATGACTTTCAGCAAACAATCTGTTGTCTGGGAGCTTGGCGATGAGGAGCCCACCTTTGTCTCGGCAGCGGGGACCTACGCCCAATCGGATGCATTTAAGAGGTCACTGGGGGGCGCTGGAGTCACGACTCACTCATTTGATTTTGGCTACATGACCCCAAGGGAATTCTGTGCGCCTGAAAATTACGACCGTCTCCTCAAGAATTGCTACGGGTTTGACAGAATTTCACCTATCAATGACAAATACCAAGAGCTCAGCTACGAGGAATTACAAGATATCCTGTCGTATTACGGCACCTCCTTTAGAGCGTCTTCATGTAACTCGTACATGCAATCGACGTTGAAGACTTGCGGAAAAGAGATAAAACGCAGTGGGAATAACGAGTACAGCAACTATGTTGCTGTCCTCAATACGCTCATGGTTGTGGAGAACGTTATGAGCAATGTGATGGGCGGGTTCCTTGCTATAGAATCGAGTGATTACCGTGCAAATGTTGCGATTGGGTACAACTATTCGGCAATCCACTCCGCGCCTTATCTCCTCAACAGACTTTCCAGTGCTTTGGCAGGAGTGGAGATTAGTGGTGGAATTGAGTCGTTTCCGGATACTGCCGACCTTGAAAACGCAAGGAACGAGCTTTCTTCGCTCGTTCCAGCGCTCTTCATCGCAGTTGCATTCACGATAATGCCCACTTCCATGGCTTACTTTACCGGCCGCGAGATCGAGCTTGGCACCTATGATCTGCAGCTCATCAATGGTGTTCCGATTCTGTCGTACTGGTTGGCTACACTGATCTATGACTTTGCAATCTTCTTCGTCATGTCGGTAGTTACCATTATTTTGGTGAACGCGCAACCTGGCTCTGCACTTCAGCTCAACATCTTCTCGCTGTTCTTCATGTTGCTTACCTATGCTCTCGCTGTTTTGCCGATGACATACTCAATCTGTCAATTCTTCACCTCCGGAAATGCCGCTCAGTCGATGTCCGTCGCCCTCAACGTTGTGATCTCAGTGGTATTTGGTCTCGTTGTTTTTGAGTCGACCATCGACCGCTTGTCTTTCAAGTCTGGTGCCGCAACGCAGCTCGGACTGCGCTTTATCCCCTCTTTTGCTTTCGTAGAGGGTCTCCTGCGAATCACCTTTGCAGAGCACTTGAATGTCGGTCTGAATAGTGCTGAGCGCTACAATGTCCCAACTGGCGAGCATATCGGTAGCATGGATATGGACATTGCTGGAGTTGATATGATGTTCCTCGTCTTGGATGGTGTCATATATTTCATTGTTCTTATGCTCTGCCAGCCAACCGTAAGGGCAATGTGGTCTCGTCGCCAGTCTCGTGTTTACTATTCCACCGTTGAGGACGCAGGAGTTGCTGTCGAGGACTCCTTCGTGACCAAGGAGCGAGTCGAAATGGAGAGTTATACCACGGATGAACTTGCCCAAATGACTTCCAGCTCAAATTGGAACTCTTCCGTCAGAGCAGCTACATCTATGCTTCGCAAAGTCTACAATGGTAAATTTATTGCCGTCGAGTCTCTCTCAATTCGCCTCAAGACTGACGAATGTTTCGGTTTGCTCGGAAACAACGGCGCTGGCAAATCCACCATCACTAAGATGCTGGTCGGTAGTGTCATTCCCACCGAAGGCGTGATCTACGTTGACGGGCACGATGCTATCCGAGAACAAACCGCGGTGCACAGAGGCATGGGATATTGTCCACAGTCTGAGGCCATCTTCGAGGGCCTCTCCGCAATGGAGCATCTCCAGTTCTATGCGCGCATCAAGGGCATCCCAAAATCGCATGTGGACTTGGTTGCCAAAAACCTTATTGACCGCCTTCGCCTGAAGAGGTTTGCAGACAAGCCTGCGGGCGGCTACTCAGGAGGTAACAAGCGCAAGCTGAGTGTCGGAATTTCCGTGCTTGGGAACCCGAAGCTTGTCCTTTTGGACGAGCCAACCACTGGTGTGGACCCTGGTGTGAGGAAAGATATTGTCAGCTTTTGCAAGCATCTCTCCAAGAAGAGCAGTATGATGGTCATTACTCACTCCATGGAAGAGTGCGAGGCTCTTTGCGGACGCGTTGGTATTCTTGTGGATGGGTCCTTGAGAACCATTGGATCAATTCAGGAGCTCAAGGAGAATTATGGCAAAGGATATCAGTTCGAGCTCACCTTCAAGCTCGCAGACGAGAAGGCTATGTTGGAGGTTCTGGCCCCGATTGGCATAACTGAGCATCGCGACTTAACTCAGGATCAGATTAAGGAAGTCTTCTACCACTACTTCCCCACCCGTACCTATGAAGCAAGCCCGATCTTCAAGAACACTGGAAAAGTCTCCAGTTCTGTGGTCGTGGCGGAGCTTCTATATGCCGACATCAAGCTCCTGAACTTGGCGACAGCTCTTCGTGAACATGTGCACAAAAACACGACCGTCTACGACACTCGTGGTCTTCACTCCCGCTTTGTCATTCCACAAGGCCGCCACGTGCGATTCAGCGAAGTGTTCGAATGGATTGAGGTCAACAAGGACAAGTTCTGTATCCAGGAGTTCTCCTTCTCTCAGATCTCCTTGGAGAAGATTTTCAATGATTTCTCCGCCACCAAGTACGAGGACAAGGCAGACCGCTGCATTCGTCAGGCTCCGCGCCGCCTGCCTACTCAAGTCCCCAAGGAACCAATTGTGACCAAGGTTCACGACGATGACGACGAAGACAGTCGATCAACCACCTCTTTCGAACTCTAACCCGGCCGTCCCTCGAATGCCAATCTTCAATTGATGTTTGATTTGACCATCCGATGCTGCTCAACTCCTCCCACCCGATGGAGTCGAATTACAGAGCGCAAGGGTTGATCTCAGAGCAAAAATAACCTTGATACACCAAAAATCGATGTTTTCTTCATGTGTTAGTTCGTTGTATTTATTCATTCACAGTCATCGTTTATCTCGTTTGGCAGCGCAAGTTGTGTGTGATGTCTTGCAGAGGAGAGAAAGTTTCGGAAGGGTGAACATTTTGAGGGTCGGGAATTTAAGGTGCCCTTTTTTTGAGATTTTTACAGTTAACAGTTAATCGGAGTCGTGGTGTGACGTGTACTCAAACTCCAAATGAAAACTCGGAAGCAGAAACAGTCTCCTGCCGGCATAGGAACTCGACAGAATGGCGCAAGCTCTTTACGGCTTCGACATGCGTCCCATGCGTCTGTGGAAACCTAACTACTAAAACCCGCCGCCTTGCTTTTTTAGCGCTTTGAAGGCTTCTTCGCCGAGCTTTTCCTTCAAAAGAGTTTCACGGCGATCACCTCGGATTTTGCGCTGTGCTCGGGAGTTTGCCTTCCTCACAGCACTCTCCAGCGCCATTGAATCCTTCTCATAGAGCTTGGCGAGATTTATCAATGGGGATCTGGGGCTTGGCAAGGACGTGTTGCCCTGTGCAGTAACTACGGCAAATTGTGGCCCTATTCCAAGCTTCAGAGACGGTTGAGACTGTACTTTGCTCAGCCGGGGATCTTGATATCTCTTATTAATCTCGTCCTGCTTCTCTTTCAAACTTTGCTCGACCTTCTTTTCGCACAGCTCGAATATGTCAAAGAACTTTTGGAAAGATATTGTTTTGGTTTTCCATGTCCCTGTCGCTTTGTCGCGGCGAAGCTCCGTATCTTCTAGCCACAACCCAAAGCGCCTGGACTCGATCGGCAGCCCAGTTGCAAGAAGCGAATCGAAAAGCCGAGCCTCCTGGTCCAACGCGCGGCTGTCTTTGTACGCTTCGTACCCTTTTCTGCATCGAGTTAATTTACCATGAATGCCTCCGGCTAGCTCAAGATCTTTTGATCTTCTTCTGTTCTTTGAAGAGACTTCATTCCGATCCAACTGAATTGGCATCAGTCTCAGTGAGGGGACAGACCATTTCTTGGCGTCAAACACCTTACGTCTGAAGGTACTTTCGGTCTCCACAGCATCTTCATCCCAGAATGCAACACTTTCCACCTCGCTCGTGGTGTCTTCGTCGCGCCGACAAACACCTCCCTTTTGCCTTACCTCCTCACGCTCGTTGCCTTGATCCGTGGTTTGATCGCACTCGTCAAGCAAGAGCTCCTCGCCACTGGCTTGCACATCGTCTTTGCTCACCTTTTGTGCGCGCGAGCTTGGCTTGTCGGGTGGCGACACGAGAGTGCTTTTTCTCCTAGGAGTGGTCTTCATGAATCTGACGGGGTCCCCAAAGTCAAACTGCTCTTCGGCAACCTCCTTTCTGCCGACTTGAACCAGCACTTGTTCCAGCTCATCGTCTTGGCGGTTGGTGTAATCCGTGAACAAGTCGTCCATTGCCCCGTTCCCGGGTTCTCTGCTTTCCTCAAAGGAAACTACCTCCCGTTCACTGTGTAAATCGTTACTCAACGCCAGCGTCTCAGCCTTTTGTTGAATTTCGTAGAACGCGGCAACATCAGAGTTCTTCAACCCACCTTTCGAGCCGGCGATTGTGTTGAACTTTCGAGTGAGTGCAGAGACATGATCTATTGCATCTGACCCATAAGTGCTCTGCTGGAGTTCTGCCACGATTTGGAACGAAGTCGGGATTAGAGAATACACTCCCACAAAGTACTGCCCGGCCACGTACCCGACTTCCCCGGGCCAAAGGACGATGCGACTACTCCCGATGGCGCTCGTTCGCCATCGAAAATCTTTTATGGTTGGCACGGCTTCATTGGACATGAAAAGATCAGGATCGCCGTCTGGGGAGTCAATGGTTACAGTCAAAAATGCGTCCGCACTCTCAAGTGTAAATTGAAAGTAGGCATACTCAGATTTGCTTACGAAGCCTCCGACTGGCTTGCCAAGCGTCAGCTCTTCGAGCTTTATATCACCAGCGGAAGCTGAGGCAAATCTCTCTTTCCTCTGTGCACGCATGGCATTGCTTACCTGCATCACTGCTCGGAGTTTTCCCCAGTATTTCGAGGTGGATGGTAACCCTGGAATTCCACTCATCCTCATTTCAGCCACCTCTTGGTCTATGTCGACACCTTCCTCCTTGAGAACCTGCTTGATCAGTTGTAGCTTTTTTTCTTGACAGTCCATCTCACTCTCCTTTTGCTCGTCTTCGGGCTCGCGCAAAATTTCCTCCATCCTAGCGAAATATGCGGACCAAGACCGTTTCCCCAAACCTACAATTTCGGGAGTACTTTTGGCAATCTTGGAGTCCATGCTTTCCGAAGCTTCGTAGAGAAAGTCCATGTTCCCCATGTCAACATAGCCAGAGCGCTTGATCTCATCCAATGAAAAGTCAACATCTTCGTCGTCTGCGTCTTCATGCTCCTCCGCGTTCCAGTGCGGAATCGAATGAGTCTGTTTCATCAGTGACAGAGGTGTGAACTCAATCGGTTCGCCGAAACAATTCGACCTCGTCATCATTTTAGGTTGACCGTCTTGCTCGTCAACAAGCATGTTTCTCTTGTGCTTCGATGGGTCGTAGTTATACTTTCTTAAAAGCTCTTTCATCTCTTTGCTGACTGCTTCAAGCTCTTCGTTTTGAGGCGGCTCGTAGGTAGAGTCGTTTTCAAGATGTGCACCTTCTATCTCAGGAATTATCTGTGCATCATCATCGCCCCTCGCATCCCCATCGTTAGCATCTTGTATGGGTCTTTCCTCGACAAGAGAACTGTTTACTTCACTCTCTGGAAAGTCGGTCTCGCCTTGCAAGGCATCCGTGCTACCGTTCAACTCTTTGAGTCCTTCCGTACCTGATTGAGCGAGGTTGCTAGAGAGTTCTGAGTCGATTTCTGAGGTTGGAGACGTCTCTGGTTTTATAACAGCGGCCAGGGATTCGCAGTCGCCGCTGATTATATCTGTTGAGCGAGGCTGCACGCGAACGTCAACTGGCGAGACCTGCGCTTCGCTAGAAAGAATATCCGATGATTTCGGAGGCCGATTCATCTGCGGTGGGGAAAGCGAAGGAAAGGTAGTTGTAGGAGGCCTTCCAGTTGTATTTTCTTCTATTCGGCCGGCCTGAGACTCCGCGTAATCTAGCAGCCCATTGTCATTTACTTGAGCATTCTCACTTTCGAAAATCTCAAATTGCTCTTCCGTTTCAGGGGAGCTAGATATCTGCAAAGGACTTTCACCTGTGAAAGAGGATAAAACCAGTGGTGCCGGCTCGTGCTCGCGCAATAAGGATGTTGAATCCACATGACTTCCGTCAGAGATACCCTCGAGCCCGTCAGAGCTGCTAAACATGAACGCGTCCGTGCTGATGTCTCCGCCGGAACCGACAAGTGAACTTCGACGTTTTTGCGCTCGTGGCATGTGTGAGGTTTTCCGCGCAATGCTTTGACTCCCTGCGGCCCTCATCGCCGTTTCGCCACCGACGTCATTCAAAACCTGCCGCACAAAAAAACCACGTATTCCAGCTTGGATTTCTTTCGCAGCACTTGCTCTTATTTGCTTCTGGACTGGAGCAAGGACGTCTTCCGCTTCTTTGAGTGCAGCCAAGATATTAGGCTGCTTTGACAACGCTTGCTTCCTCGATACTTCGGCATGCTCCTCTGGTGTCAGAGCGCTGATTAAATTTCTTCGTGCTTGCCAGAGAAAATCTTCGGTCAGATCACTTGAACTGGTTGGACTTATTGGCAGAATGGACTTTGTGCTCTCTCGTCGCAAATTTTCGGAACCTGCTTTCAATGCAATTTTCTCTTCTGTGCTAGACACGGTTCGGCTCGTGCGCGTATCTTCATTGGTGATAGTTGCCTTTTCCGGATAAGTCTTGGTGTCAAATTCTGTGTTCCGCTCTTGATGGTTGCTATTGAGTGCGTCGGTTCTTTCAGTATTTGAATAACTTGAGGTCTCAGCAGTGTCTAGGAGAGGGGAAGGAAGCTCGCCATCCTGCTCCGCAAAGTCTTTTTCGCAGATCTCAAGGATGTCATCAGGAAATTCCATTTTTTCCAGCTCTGCTGAATTTGGAGTGCAAGGATCTTCGGCGTCTGTCTTCTTCCCGAGTGTTCGTGGCGACTCGGCGTCTTCGCCAAGTTTTCGGTTAAAAAGGGGCTCATGCATACCTTCACTCTTTTTCAATTCTGTGGGGGAATCTAGGGAGTCTGGCGAAACCGAAAAGTCTAGCTTTCGGTCTTCCCCTGCTCGCGTCCCTTCTTTGATCCTTACGGACGCTAGAGGCGTGGACGCTCTTGCGCTCGAAGGCTTTCTCGAGCTTAATGACCCTCGGGACGGGGCGCGAGCCGGCCGAGAGGTTGATTCGTCCGGCAATCGTTTCTGTCGCGACACTTCTCTCCGGAGCACGTGTTGATCTTGCTCTCGCCGTTGCGACCTTGTTGGGGCACCGCTGCTGACGACTTGCATCAGGTCGTCAGAATTGCTCTCGCTGACCTTTGGGTTTTCATCAGACCTTGATTGGGACCCGCCAAGAATATTTAAAAGCGCAAAAGTACCATCCCGCTCAGTCTGCGTCCGAGTGAGATTGAACTGACCATCGTTTCGATGTCCTCCTAGTTGGAGAGCGGAACGTTCTCTACCTTTATTCAGAACTGGCTTTCGGGCGGAATTCTCGTTGGAACCAAGAAGGACTTGCGAGTTGCCGCCGGCAGAATCCTGCTTTCCAACTCGAGTAACATTCACAAGAGCCTCCATGAAAATGACCGACACGAGAGACACATCCAGTTCCGTTCCAAGTATCTCATCGACCTCCATATCCTCGGGGTTGAGACCCCGATCTTCGCAATCTTTATATGCCAATTGTAGCACCTGTTTTTCGGCAACTTCAAGAATAGGCCACAGCTTGGGTTCATTTTTAGATGCAGCCCGAAACGCTCCTACAGCTTTTGTGGCATCGACCTTGCGCGCACTCATACCTTGGAGCGAAGTTGAAGAACTATTCACTCCGTGACTCAGTGAGACAGGCTTAGACACACCTTCCAGCGCTGCACTAAGGCTCGAGTAAACTTCTGAGGCGTCTAAACCCTCCCCACTTCCGTTATCGTCGTATGAGGCTTCAATAAGCCATTTCACGATTTTACACATAGCACTCTCCTTGGCGTGCACGTCCAAGGAGACCAGTAAAGATAAAATTTTGCTTGCCACGACACGTACAAAGTTGATGCCAGACCCATAACTTCTCTGGTGCCAATCTATTATGATGTCCACAAACTTTGCCTTTCGACTTCCTTCTGAGACTGCAATTGCGTCCAAGAGAGATTTTTCGTTCAGCAATTCAGCAGCAACCTTGAGTGTCATCGGCAGAGTCATTGCCCGCGGCTGTAGTGAGGCAATTCTTTGGACAACATTGGAGCCGAACTTGATGTGAAAAGCTGCTATAAATGCCTGGGGAAGATCCCGGGCTTTGCCTTCCTTTGCAGGGGCACTCCCACCAGGCATTTTAGGGAGGGCAGGTTTGTGCTTGGGCCGCTCCCTTCGAGTGGGGGAGTGAGAACGCTTAGTAATGTTTCGCGTTGCATCTATCACACGTTCTCCAAGCTCATTGTAGCGTACGACGCTCTTTGTTGTGCACATTTGCTTATACGTTTGCACATTTCGCTTTAAATTGGACGTTTTTGCAGGTTGCGAATCCAGTCTAGTGTGCTCATTCTTGGCTGCTTGCTTTTGTATGGAATCAAGCATGTCTTGAGCTTCCTGTGACGACAAAAAGCAGTTAACAATCCGCAAAGTTTGCGGGAAATCAACTCGCGGACCGGATGTGTCCACACCGCTTCTTGATGCAGCCAAACTCAACGTCTCAAGATCAACGTCCCTCCAACCAAGGTTTGCAACAAGAATTGGAAGTTTTTCTATAGGGAGCACCCGGTTCTTGCTAGCACTTTGAGCAGCATCCGATGTGCTCTGTGCGAGCTCCTCGAAGCCTTGACGAAGCACGCTGACTTGAATTGGAGCAAGGGCGTCGCTAACAAAGTCTTGTCTAACATTACTACCTTGATCCTTTTCAGCATTCAAAAAGCTTTCCGCTTCGGTATTCTGGCTCTCCAAAAGTGCTCTAGGAACCTCCAATGGGGAAGTCGTAATGGATTCCTTCTCTGGTTCGTGATCGAAGGACGGAGGTGCTTTAGAGTCTTCGTTCACGCTCAGCTCGTGCGAAAAACCAAGCTCTAGGCTTTGGCTTTCAAGCGTGCTCCCGATGGCGCTCGACAGTTCGCGGCTCTCAAGTTTGCGATCTTTGCTTGACGGAATCTTTTCCCAATAAGAAATCAGGGAGAGATCGTTGCCCCATGAAATGACGATCTCGTCACAGACAGGAGAAAAGCAAGCCGCTTGTACTGGAGCTCCGAAAGTCATTCGTCTCACTGGATCGACACAGCCATCCTCGCGGACGTGCCAAAGAAGGACTGTGTGGTCGTGCGAGGCGGTAAGGAACACATCCGGCTGCGCAAGGCTCGTGGATATTTGTGACACAACGTTCGTGTGCAGTTGGAGTGCGGACTTTGGAGCGGGATCACCCTTGCAAGGGTTCAGAGCGGTGGCGGCTCGTGATTTGGAACCTCCTGGTACCGGAATACCCCAGCTCTGAACGAGGCCGTTCTCCAGGCCGCATATGAACACACCAAATTCTGGTAAAACTGAAAGTGCCGAAAGCTTCGTTTTCACGACCCCAGGTGATCTCGGCTCTTGGTTTTCGCTGCGAGCAGCCGCCCTTTTGCCATCTGAAAGAATGTGGATGAACCCAATCAGGCCCATTTCACCGACGGACCACACCTTTACAAAGCCGTCTGCACCTGCGGAGATAATCACTTGCTCCTTGGGATATGAGTCCAGAATACCAAATCGAGATACAATGGGTACAGGATCTACGGCAATGATATCTATCACAGGCCCAGAGTGCGCACGAATGGTCTTGCAGAGCGTCTGTGTCTCAGCTTGCCAAACACGCAAGACTCCGTCAAGACTGCCGGAGATGACATGATTAAGAATTTTTTCTCCGTGATTGCCGTGGCGATTTAAGCCCCCAGACGCTGAACTCCTCACGGATGCCGAGGGAGACTTCGTGTATGGGTCTGTGGCTGGGCATGATTCCTGCAAGCGCGAAAACAAATCATTCATTTTCACTGTTTCGTCCATCGCTTGTGAAAAGCCTGCAAGTTCGGAGCCAGGCACCATCGGCGTATAATCCCCTCGAGGGCATATTTCGGCTTGGATCTGTCTGACTCGTTTTGCGTCCGGCCCCGATGTCTGTATTAAGCAAAGCGCCTTGATAGATTCGAGAGCCTCGGTGCTCACAAATGAAGAAAGTTTTTCTGCGTTGCTGTTGAACAGGTCGACTATTCCATCGCTCCAGCCGATGCAATGAACGGTTTGAATCGGGCACCACCTGTAGGCAGATATGGTTGCCATTGCTCGTGAGCCGCCTTGTTCAGGCTGGCTCGTCCTTAGACTTGAACATGTGAGGGGGCCTCCGTGACCAGCAGCCCTGCCAAGGCGTTCATGACGAGAGTATTCAGGGTGCGACTCTATCGCAAGCTGAAAGGGCACCGCTCCGTCGGCGGCATCTACTATGCTAATAACATTGGGATCTGAGAGAGCGACCAAATGGTACTTTTCGCTACTTACCTTCAGCCTATCCAAGTCTGGGTCGAATGGCAAGGGCTTTTCTGGCCCGAACACAGCCTGGATGTGCCTCACGCGCTGGAAACAATCTCCTGCAAAAGGAAGGCAAGGGGAAAGCACCTCGAGAATTGAGATGAGCTCCCCAGCCAGCACCAGGACGAGTTGCTTTGAATTTGTTGCAGAAAGGTTGACTTTGATAGGTACTATGCGATCAAGGCTTGCGATGGCCCCAGTTCTCCTTCCCTTAGGACTGGAGGCGAGCGAGGAGTGCTCATACCGGCCAAGCTCGCCGCACAGAGGAGGCTTCCAATGGCGCACCACGCCGTCCACACCGCAGGAAAGAGCGCCGCTCACTTGAGGTAAGTAAACGATGTCGTTCACGGCACCGTCATGTGTCTGAAATGTCGAGATGTACATGAAGGTGTACGGCGAGTCGTTCACGCGGTGAAGCACAAGGAGGTCCACAGATCCATCGCGGAAGCCGGTCAGAAGATGCTGAGTTTCGTGATCGAACGCCAAGCTAGTCACCCCCCCGCGCGCCTCTGCTGACCTAAACACACATAATTTGTCGCATTTGGAGGCATCGACAGCCAGCACCTCCCCGGTGCTTGTCCCAAGGAACCCCAAACGCACGGCCCCCGTAGAGCAGATTCGAAAGCACTGCACCTGCCCGCTCAGCGCATCGCGAACATCCATCTCGGCCCTGTGGTAAACCTGCATGTCCATCTCCGCGCTGTTTTCCACAGAGCCCGTGGCCGGGGCCCTGAAGAACGCCCAAAACTTGAGCACCCCATTAGCATCACATGTCGCGAGCTCGTTGCCCACCACCGCAGCGTCCACCAGAGCCGCGCTTTCGTCATGCGCCACGAACTCCAACGTCTGGCCTAGCCCTTCGTGGAAACCCAGCACCACTGCGCCGCGGCCATTGTCCCCGCGCACAACGGCAACATACGTGGCGTGCTGCTCCATGTAAAACACGCTCTGCACCGGCCTGGCCACGCGCACTCTGCGCAGCTCTTTGCGAAAGCTCCACAGTCGCACCCATCCGTCATCGCTGCCGACCACGAGATGCTGCCTGCTCGCGTTGAATGAAGCGCACCGCACCTGCCTTCCACAAGCCAGCTGCCGCGCGAACCTCAGCGTGGATCGGCGCAGCGATTGCTCGGTCGAGGCCACGCGCGGCCGCCGCCGCCCCATACTTGGCCGCCTGTCTTGCCTCGACCTGTCCTTCCTTACAAGTTACAAGTTGCAAGCTACAAGCTACAAGCTACAAGCTATAAGCTGCGTCGGCGGAGACTGCAACGCAACGAGACGTTGAACCGATCGCGCAAGTGCAAGTACTCCCCAACTCTACAAAGTCCACAAAGTGCCAGCCGCTATAGCGTTCTCGCGAGCACCACTCCCTGCATTACTCGGCCCACTTGCGCTCTATTATCTCTCTTTCTCTTTATTCCTTTGTCTCTTTGTTCCTTTGTCCCTTTGTCCCTTCGTTATTTTGTCCCTTCGTTACTTTGCCCCTTTGTCTCTTTCTCTCTTTGACTCTTTGACTCTTTGTCCTGGACCGTCGCTCCCACCTTGTGGTAATTCTCCTTCGCTCTCTACCTGTCTACCTGTCTACCTCTCTCGTTCTCTCTCCAATGGCTCCTTGTCCGCGGACCACACGCGTCAATACAACGGATCGATAATGTCTCCTCTGCGTACGCACTCTACGCTCAGACCTGTCCTCGCGGGTGTCCTCGCACGTCTCCTCTTCATAGGAGTCTGCTTAACCGGGGTAAGACTCGGACAAGTGTCCGTTCAAGACGTTAGGCTTTAATGCTAAAGTAACCAGTAGGTGGGCGTAGGCGCTGTTTGCAATACCTAGCTAGTACACGTAGTAGATACTTGGTAGATGAATAGAGAGAATGAATGAGTGAGAGACAACGAAAGGAGATGGACTTGCACAACCAAGGCGGTTCCATTTATCAAAGCTCACGCACTTGATGGTTCGTTGAACGGGGCTCGTCTGTAAGCTTCTTAATAGGCAGAATTGAGAACTGAGCATTCAGGATTCGAAAATAACAGCTTTGCGTCGTGGAACCCGCAAGGTGGCATCGAAGAATGAACAATTGACGACGAAGATCTCCGTGAAGGATGAACATCGTGCACTGAAAGAAAGTGGTGTTCGTCAGCTTGGGTCAAAACGAAGTTCACAAATAGTAGAGAACGGCAGAGTGACAGCTAATTTTATTAGATAGTATAAGTAGATGCCGCAAATGGCACCGAGAGCTGTGTGTGTCGCGAAAAGTTTTGCGAAGACGAGGAAGTCTTCCCTCGCCACGCAAGTGAATTTATGGTCAAGAGTAGAGCTTCCTCAACACTGTGTAGACTGTGGAGCGCAAGAGCAAGTTGAGAGATGCCAACTACGCAAAATTATACACGGAATTGGAGTACTTCCCCAAACCGCCACCCAATGATCTGCTCTCGGCGCACAGCTTGTTCGACGGACTCTCGTAAATGCGGCAAGCCGCTCAATTACACAAAACCCCGCGCGATTTCATATTCCCACTTGCAGTTCGACATTGTGTTGTTCTATTTTGCGTCGGCCAATCAGCCCATCAGAGACAAACTTGGCGCCGCGGGGACGGGCGGTGAGTAGACCGATCTGATCGGATCAGATCCAATATTGTGAGTCCCGTGACATGAGTCAATTCGACTGTTTTACCTTGATCGCGCTCTAGAGTCCATTCTTCCACGCTTCAAATCAGTCAAGCTTCGAGTATTAGTCACGTCATCCGTGTCAGTGCTGTGTAAAGTCGAGGCCAATGTCTTCCATTTCCAAGGTTTCTAATTAAATTACTTCATTAAATTCAGAAAACTTTGATCTCTCTTCTCCTCCTCAAATGATATAACGAATTGCGAGAGTTCAGATTGAGAGCACAGAGTGTTGACTGAGTCCATCCTGGACACTGACAGTGAGTTGGGGCGGTACTTTACTGTTTCTAAAGTTTACTATAAGAGTCCTTAGGGCCTGCCCGCGCTGTGTACCGCGCGGAGGGCGATTCGATTTGTAGGATGCTTGCCGCGAAGTCTTTAGCAAGCGACTTGAAGAAGGCCGCTCACTCACGCAACTACGCGATGAGTCGGGTCGGGGCTCACTCAGCATTGGGTATAAGTATAGTTTGTGAATTTGTGTGCGCGGTAAATGACTTCGACTCTTGTGTTGAATTTTGCAATTTTCTACTGGGACCTACATTATCGGTAGCGTATTTGCTAGCCTGAGTAACCTGAGTCCTGCAACGAAAGTCATTCTCCGCGCTTCGGGATCTAGGATCTACGCGTCTTGCTATCCAGGCGTTATTGACGCGAGTACTGTGAACTTGAAATTTTTTGACTGAACGGTACTCTCGGAAGGTAAGGGTGCTTAACAGTTGGTGTTGAAGGCTGTAAGAATAGGATGCTGATTTAGAAGATGAGTGGAAGGAAGTAAACTATGAAAGGCTGCGGCGAGCAAAGTGGCATCGTCCAATCTTGGATACGAGAGAGCAGATCGGGAACTGACAGCTTGCGTGCGTCGGCAGGAAGATACAGTCAAGAAAAATGGCATCCTTTCTGAAGAAGAGAATCGGGCTGGGCTGGTCGAAGAAGGAGGAAGAGGAGGATGCGGAGAGCCAGGACGCGATGGACGAGCTAGAGCAGGGCGCAGGGGAACTCCAGCTGACCGAAGATGGCGGGATTCTAAGTGAGGTTGACAACTCGCGCGCGAGAGCATGGAGTTCAGCCGAGAAGGGCAAGCTGGCTTCCCTGGATTACCCGTTTTCGCCGGAGCAGTCGGAGATGGTGGAAAAGCTCAAGACCATGCTGGGAGACGAGCTGAAGAGTGCCCCCCAATTTGAAGAGCTGGTTTCGGACAGGCGCCTGGCAAGATTCTTGAGGGGTCATAAGTTTGACCTGCAAGTAGCTGCGCAAATGTACAGGGACATGCTTCGATGGAGAAAAGAGTACGGCGCGGATAAGATCCGAGAAGACATTGTCTCCCGCAATCTCGAGCCGGTTGACTTTCCCGCGCATGGAAGGATCATGAGGTACTATCCGAGCCACATTCACCACGGCGAAGATTTTCATGGTCATCCTGTTCACATTGAGTTGCTTGGAAACGTGCAACCGAAGAAAGTGATGAGCTCTTTTTCAGAAGAGGAGTTCATAAGACACCATGTTTACTGCATGGAGTACAACTCCATTCTCCTTGACAAGCTGACCATAGAGAAGAAGCGGCTGATGAGAATTGTGTTAATTTATGACATGCGCGGAGCAGGTGCCGGACATCTCAAGTCCCGGCAGGGCTGGGATCTCATTAAAAAGACACTGGCCATTACGCAAAACTGCTATCCAGAAACGATGCAGAAGACATTCTTGTTGCACGTCCCCAAGGTCTTCAGCCTGGCGTGGAATTTGCTCAAGCCAATGCTTGCAGAGCGAACCCAGGCAAAGATCAAAATATTGGGTTCCAATCTCGATAAGTTGCAGGAGCACGTTCCTGCGGAAAGTCTGCCAAAGTCACTTGGTGGAACCCGCCCAGATGAGTGGCCCTTAGTTTTTGACAAGACCATGTATGATGAGATTGACAAAGAGTACAAGGTCCTTGATGTCGCAAAAGGCTCATCTCAGAGCGTCAGGGTTCCGGTGAGCGCCAATTCTTTCTTGGTCTGGGGTTTCTATACCAAGTCTGGCGACATTAACGTTCGAGTAAGTCTCGAAGGCGCTGAGGAGCAAAAGGCGGAAGACTCCGCAGAATCAGTTTGTTCCCATGACCGGCATGAGTCCAACGGTGGTAGCCTCTCGATTTCACAAGATGGCACACTTGTGCTCGACTTTGACAACACTTTTTCATGGATGACCAAGAAAACTGTCCATTATTACGTGTATGTGGTTTCGACTGAGAAGAAAAAGCTGCTTGACAGTCCAAGAAATGGACGGCTTCAGCACTTTTTCGAATGATTTTGGAAGGCCGAATCCTTGAGAGGTTTGCTTAGAATCTCGTGTGTAGTATAGCTCTAGTTCTGTGTGACCAACTGATGCATTATTTTTCATCAATTTCTCTTTTACGTCTCTCTTGATCAAACAAAGCACAGAAGTTTTCAAAAGCTTCGCTACTGCCCATCAGAGCTTGGGTTAGCCGTTTCAAAATGTTTCAATCAAACGATCCATTCTAAGGAGATTTTTCGTAGACATTCATTGCTGCTGCGTTTTTTCGCGACTAATGCGATACACTGAGAAGCTGTGTCGCACGCCGGAATACAAGCGGTTCACCAACCTAGGTTTGGCCGTGGGAAACAAAGACTGAGCGGACGACAAGTGCGACACGGGGTGACAGGCCCACGAATTGAATGCACAATCGAGACTCTCACTGCACTGCACGATTTCTGCTCAAGTCTTGAACGCTACCAAATCTCACTATCGAACATTTTAACCGGGGCAACTGCTGCGCTCGAATAAGAAAAAAGAGTGCTGAGTGCTGGTATTCACCGTCGGGTCGATGGGAGGCGCGAATAATAGAGCCACTTTGTTTGCGCGGCGAACAGGTTGCAATTGAGTTCAGTTCATCAAAATTTCAAATACTTACGCGGCACATTGGCTGTCTCGAGTGGCCCGTAATCTCCCGACGTTCTTGGCAAAAGTAAACAGCACTTTTTGAAACGAAACATGAGTGAAGCTTTTATCGTCCTAGTTTTCGTGCTGGGACCTTGAAACCAGAGCGCGCAGACTCATCAACGTGACTGCGATGACTAGGCCCTGCCTTCAAGTGGCTTCGAACATGCATTTGCTGATATGAGCGCAGTGATCCATCTCTGTCTGTATTACCTCGAAGGCTTCGTTTACAAAAGCGTACACAGCGTTAGATGCGTTGCGCTAGGCAGAACGTGGAACGGGACCACTTCTTTTGTCGCCTGCAGCACATCGGGTCATACATATATTACAAATGCTACAAATTTGCAAGACAGCTGAGTTGTCATCTGGTAGGTGCTTATTGCAGCAGTGTCATTTTCTTTTCACCAAGCTTGGCCCGTCAACCAAGTGTCCCTTTCAATAGGATATATTAGGACCATACACTCAGCCTGCCAGCATCAGGCGTGCTTGCCGTGGTACTAGTACTGACTGTGAGTACCAGCGTCGGTCACTCAGTCAGGCACTCCATCAGTCAGTCTATCATGGTCACGCCGCGTAGTAGTCTCAAGTTGGACTCGGACTCGGACTCGGAGGAGGCAATGACAACGGATAAAATTCAGTGCCGTGGGCGCTTCTTCTAATAGTGGGTACTGTGCCAGTGCGATTTCGAAACGGGAAGGACGGGCCACTCGCAATTGCCCAATAAGCACTCCTGGAACAATTAACTATTCGTGTCTTTCTCCTTTCTGGACCCTCTGTGCAATTTGACCAACTTTGCGCCGTATTTTGCCCTCCCTGTTCTCTTGCTTCTATTCTTGTCAATATACGAGTGAATTGGAAGCGAGCAACCTTGCTCTTCGCATTGTCCATCTGCTACCTCCGTACTCACAGTCAATCAGCACCCTGTGTGGACTGTGTAGTGCCGAGCGAGCTTGGTTGCACGGTCAGTGGTCAATCATTCGGGAGCGACTGGCACTCCAGGACCACCCACGACCATTCAGAACATACTACTCGCTCAAATCGAGCTGTCTCTCTTTGCCAAGATGGTATTCGCGCAACTTGAAAAAAAAAAATGGGTACCAGTGCACTACCGTACCGCCGTAGCAAACCTCCGTTAGTCTATGCATATGACCTGCTAGGAGGTCCGGTTAACAGAGTCTTTAAACTTAGTTATCCGCAGCTACTGGTAGACTATGTTGCCGTGATAGCACGACGATGGACGCGGAGTCCAAAAGAGTCATTGACATATGTAGAGTTTGGGTAGGACTGCCTGGGCTGCTTGGAAACGCGGAAGAATCCGTTGACGAGAAATGGAGCCCCCGCGAAGAGGTGGACTCGGAGGAGCAAAGAGCATGGCTACAATGACTACGGGGCAAGATAGCGAGGATAACATGGGAGGCGTGGAGACGTACAAGATTGACCACCAGGTCATTGCCAGATTGACCAGGTCGGTGGATTCTGTAGCAGAGCCATTCTGTGTCAGTCTGTCTGTTTCATCTGTGTCAGTCGCACTTGCGATGTGATATATATATCGCACGCGGCGAAGTTGCGGCGATGCATGCATCTAAACACTGGTTGAGATAGATTGATAGACTACTGTTGGTTGGGCTGTCGCAGTCTATTGCTCTCATCTGCACCGACAGGGTTTTTGAACACCGGGCTCGCAATGCAGTGGGCGGAGTATTGACTACTACCGGAGCCAAGTGGTAGGTGCCGATGTGTATCTTGGCAGGAAAGGCAGATGAGCCGATGCAAATCCCAATCTCGACTCAGCGTTGGAACACGAAGAGAAAAGAGGCACGAAAGGCAAGAAGACTGACTATACAGGTCCAGCCAGCAAGGAAATCGAGCAAACATGAGGCTCGCTCAACTTTGTTTCTGCGTACTATCTAGCGCGCTGATCGTCGGCTCCGCGAACGCGGACGATGTGCACGCCTGGGGTGGAGACAACAAGACAGACGTCCGGCGGCTGCTTGAGCAAGACATGTCGACTCGTATTGTTGGAGGAACTCAGGTAGATAGCTCGGACGATAGGTTCCGGTTCATCGTATCATTGCAGAGGAAAGTGAAGAAGAGGTACCAGCATTTTTGCGGGGGCTCCCTGATAGGCCCTTCGTACGTGCTGACTGCAGCTCATTGCGTCAAGTCAACAACGCCAGCCCGGGTGCAGATCGGGGAGTACAACCTCGATACGAAGTCCGGAGGCGAGATCCGAACTGTCAGCTCAGTGACGACTCACCCCGCCTACGCTCTTCTCATGAACGACATTGCCGTTCTCAAGCTGTCTTCTCCAGTGACCTCGGTGACTCCGGTCAATGTTGCGATGCAGTACAACGATGCGGATATCGAGGGCGAAGGCACTCTCGCCACGGTACTGGGGTGGGGTTCCACGGTCGAGTCCGGTGACCACGTGTCAGATCTTATGAAGGTGACCGTTCCAATTGCAAACTTGAACACTTGCAAATCGCAGTACTACAGTGTTCTGGACACGAACATTTGTGCTGGCTACGACGAAGGCGGCAAGGACGCGTGTGGTGGAGACTCTGGTGGCCCGCTCGTGCACATTGGTGACGATGGCGTGATCACTCAGATCGGAATTGTGTCCTACGGAAAGGGTTGCGCACGCGAAGATCAATACGGGGTGTACACGCGCGTGTCGCACTCAAAGTTCGTCTCGTTTTTGAGCGAGAATGCAGATCAGAAGAACGTGGTAACTCCCACGAAGAAGCCAACGCTTGCGCCTACTTCGCGACCTACCAAAGCGCCCCCAACCGCTAGACCGACCAAGGCTCCAACGACGCCAAGGCCGACCAAGGCTCCAACCGCTAGACCGACCAAGGCTCCAACGACGCCAAGGCCGACCAAGGCTCCAACCGCTAGACCGACCAAGGCTCCAACGACGCCAAGGCCGACCAAGGCTCCTACGACCAAGAGGCCAACAAAGGCGCCAACTGCGCGCCCAACCAAATCCCGCTTGTTGTAGAGGAGGGGAGAGAGGGAGCTCCTTGAGTGTATCCCGTCTAGCCACGGGACGGCGGGGAGAAGAAGGGAAACTGACCATTAACATGTTTTACGGCTGAAAAAGCGTTGTGATTAATTGTGATATTGCGCAAGTTCTTTTGTTTGTTTGTTTGTTTGTATACTATCCTTCGCCAAGACTTCATCTTTTATTATTATTATTATTGTTTTTGTTTTTGCTTATGTTTTTGTTTTTGTTTTTGTTTATGTTTTTGTTTTTGTTTTTGTTTATGTTTTTGTTTTTGTTTAAGAAGAGAAAAAAAAACAAAGTTTATTCAAACATACCATGCTGGCATTCTTATTCTCATGTCGGTGTGTCATCTGATGTCGAGTTGTCCTGTGTGCCTTGTAACGCGAATGAGAAGCCACATCTATCAATTTTTGCGGTGTGACTTTTGGACGAGGAGGTAGGTAGGTCTCTGGTGTGGCTGCCACAAACAAGAGCCACTCTCTATTGCTCTTCGCAAGTAAAAAAATGTGTATCTCTGTCTCTTTGCAAATCTGAAAAATATGTTTCTTTGTCTCTTTGCAAATCTAAAAGAAATAAGTGAAGCCACGAAGTGCAGCGTAAACAAACCCTATCGGAAGGTGGGGTGCTAAAAAATATGTTTCTTTGTCTCTTTGCAAATCTCAAGGGGGGTGGTGAAAGCTGGAAGCTAGAAGCTAGAATCAAGAATGGCAGAGCGCAGAAACCACAAAATGCACACCCACCTACACACCCACAAGAAAGACAGAGACATGAATATGGCAAGAAAAGGAAGATGTGTTGTCGCCTAGTGCGAATTACTTTTCATGCGGTCGACTCTAGCTCGCACCTTGTCAAGTTGCGCGAGCCGGTCTGCTAATACTTGTTCATTGTCCTTGGTGATGCGCAGGATCCGCTCGCTAGCTGCAGCGCGCTCGGCTGCGTACCTCCTCTCGAGCTGCGACCGCTCTATCTTTGATTTGCAAGCGTCGAGCCGATTCTCCCTTCTCAGCTCCCTGGCCTGCTCCTCTTCGAGCACACGCAGCAGAAACTTGTTCTGCTCCGTACGCAGCTCCGCCACGTCCCTCTCGAGCACCTCGAGCTTTTTCGCCGCCCAAGTTGCGGAGCCAGAGCCTCCTGAGCCTCCTGAGCCTCCTGGCGCGATCGTCGAGTACGTCGTCCTCGGCCCTTTCCGCGGGACATCCTCCTCGTCCTCCTTCTCCGGCTCCGGCCGGAGTGATATCGGGATTGTGACTGGTTTTCTCTGCGCGGTCTGCGGCCGCAGCTGCCCACTCGGCGACGCCCGCCGACTTGGAGCCGTGTGCGGCCTCTTGCTGTATTGCTGTTGTTGTTGTTGCTGCTGCTGCTGGTGGTGCTGCTGGCTCAAGCCCTCCCGCCGGGGGGCAAGGTGCTCGCGCAGCTGGGCGGGCGAAGTGATCGTGACATTGGCGAGCGTGGCCAGGCTCTCCGGCAGGTCCAGCTCCTTGGGGAACCGCAGCTTGCCCGTCTCGCGCATCTTGTCGAAGGCCGCGAGCATCAGCTCCTTCTGCGCGGCCGCCCAGTCGCGCCGCTCCCTGCGCTTGCGCACCAGCTGCTCGCGCCGCGCGCGTATCGCCCTCGCGCGGTCCTCGTCGCGGGCCATCTTCTCCAGCGCGCGCGCGCGGTTGTACTCCTCCGCGCGCCGCGCGCGCGCCACCGCCTCCGCGCGCTCCGCCTCGCGCAGCCTTGCCACCTCGCGCTCCACCAGGCCGGCGGCGTCCTCGTCCGCGGCCGCGGCGCGCGCGCGCGCCTCCCGCCGCGCCTGGCGCTCCTCCGCCGCCCGCGCGCGCGCCTGCTCCCGCGCCTGCACGGCGTCCNCAGCCGCAGATCCCGAGCGCGCGCATCCTGCCGCGAGCGCGCGCGCTCCACCCGCAGGCGCTGCTCCTCCGCGCGCCGCGCCTGCTCCGCCGCGGCCGCGGAACGGTGCGCGCTCAGCGCCTGTGCGCGCTGCTCCTCCCGCACGCGCGCATGCTCGGCGCGGACCGCCGCCAGCGCCTCGCGCCGCGCCGCCCTCTCCTCCGCGCGCGCGCGCGCCCTCTGCGCCTTCTCCGCCCTCTCCGCGTCCTGCCGCCGCCCGCTCCCCCTTCCTCCTCCCGGGGGGTGCGCGCCGCGGACCCCCGCCGCTCGCTGCTCCTGCTCCTCGTCCTCGGCCGTCTCGCCGGGCCACTCCTGCTGCAGCGCCAGGCGCTCCAGGTCCTGCGCCAGGCGCGCCTGTGCGCGCAGGTCCTCGCTGCGGGAGGAGGAAGGGGGAGGAAGGGGGAGGAGGGAGGGGAGGAAGGGGGGTCCTCGCGGGGGGCGGTGCGCGCGAGCATGGCGCGCAGGGCGTGGGCGCGGCGGTGGAGGGCGCGCGCGTGGTGGAGGGCGCGCACGCGCAGGACGGCGGCGCACGGGCCCTCCGGGGGGTCCTCGCCGGGGACGGGCGAAGGGTCGAAAGGCTGCAGGTCGCGCCGCCGGATGCCCGTGCGACGACGAGCCTCCGCGAACGTCGGACCGCTCAACACGGCCAGCTCGGCGGCCGACGGCGCGCTCTCCGCCATCCTGTGTGCCTGCGTGCCTGCGTGCCTGTGTGCTTGTGTGATGCGTACCGATACGTTCCTGTCCGCGGCCGCTGTCTCGCGTTGGGTGTGGGGTGTGTGTGTGGGGTCCTCGACTATGGGGCGAGGGGTCCTCGACTACGGCAGCTCTCTCGCGATGGCCACTGCCGTGCGGCTGTGTGGCTGTGTGGCTGTGTGGTTGTGTGGCTGGCTTTTTTTGGCTGTTGGTGGGAACCAATCCAATCTCTATCGCTTTCACTACCTCCAAGTGTCTCCAAGTATATCTCCAAGTCGTGGAGAAAGTCGAGAAAGTCGTGGACGCGTGCAGTGCAGTGCAGTGCAATGTGTGTGGGTGTGAAAGCGACAGAGCGACAGAGCGACAGAGCGACAGAGCGAGTGAATATTTATTGTCTTGTCATTCTGGAGAACTATAATGCAGTCAACTGACACGGAATGGACTGTGGGCTGCGTGCGTGAAAGCGCTTGGTCGAAAGGCGTTTCCATCTCCTGTTTCTCTCCTTTGCAAACATTCTTCATTCCCAAAAACAGTGGCACATCCACCTAACTAGTCTACAGGTCATTTTCATTCTCCTCGCTTGTATCTGCTGTAGTGTAGTACTAGTACACACTACGTCCACACGAGCGCGCAAATTGCAAATACGAAGGAACTCCTACCGATTCTCACAAACAACCCATAGCGTCCGAAAAGTGTCCGTCACCGGATAAATAGAACTCTTCACTCGTTCACGACCTGTTCGTGAACTCGTGATGGCTTCGTTCATTTGTTCCTCTACTCGTATATAGCACTACTACTAGTCAGATGGGAGTCCTCGAGCCTAGCGGCGTACGCGCGAGTACACCCGCAAAGAACCAGCGCGGACCCGGCGAACGCAACCGTATTGTACCCGACTGTGTAATGTGTTAAGGCTCGAGCGAAGGGACAGGAGGAAGGGAGGAAGGAAGGAAGGAAGGAATGCAGCGCACAGGCGAAGGGGCGCTGGAGGCGCTGCGGATGGAGCTGGAAGAGAAGGAGATGCTCTGGGACCAGATGAACGCGCTGGGCAAAGTGGTGGGCAATTTGAACATGCGCCTGTCGCACAAGACTTTGATCCCGGTGGGGCCGGTAAGTGGGGCGGACGGCAGGAGGTTTGTTTGGTTTGTTTGGTTTGTTTGGTTTGTTTGGTTCGTTCGTTTGTTCGGGCTTGTGAGTGTGTGTGTGTGTGGCTGGTGCTGGTGCTGGTGCTGGTGCTAACCTTAAAGTCGGAATGAATGAAACCAACAATGTGCGAGGAAAGCTTGCGTTTATGCCCGCGAAACTTGTCCGAACAAATGAAATTCTGGTGGACCTCGGAGCAGGCATGTACGCATGGCAGTCTTGCTTTCAAGCGCACAGCTTCCTGTCAAGACGGCAGAAGAGCCTTGTCAGCGAGCTGGAGGCTCTTAAAGCCAAAATCGAAGAGACCGAGAAAGAGATGCAAGACCCAGCCTGGGGCGGTGGCCCGGAAGGCCTGGGAACTATTGCGGAAGCCGAAGAGCTTGAATCGAAAGACGGGTCCGTGAAAGAGTTCAGACTCTCCTTGGAGGAAGCTGAAGCCTTCCACGCCTCCGTGCCGCGCCAAACCCCAGATCCCAACAGCAAAAAGGTGTCCGAGGCAGAACACAACCGTGTCATGGACGCGTTTTCGCAACTCGCGCTCGAGGAGAACTCCGGCTACGAGACTGTGCAGGAACCCGAGTGGCCCCAAGGTGAGGTGGAGACTGGCACAATTTCCGGTGCGCCCGCTACTGCTACTGCTACTGCCACTGCCACTGCTATTCAGAAAGTAGAAGAGCAAGAACAAGACCGAGAGACTCGGGGCTCGCGGGGCTCACGGGGTTCGCGGGATGGACCTGTGGCAACTTCCGAGCAAGTTATCGGAGCGATTCTGGAGAGAGCACCGCCAGATGTCCCACTAGAGCGTTCTGCCGCAACTGACCCAAGCCCAGCTCGCTCAGCTCCGCCTGCAAAAAGAGTGTCCTTGTTCAAGCAGAAGCTAGGAGCAAAAGCGAACCCTTAAATAATTTGCTCTTGTGATAAGTATACGTACGTACATAACTTGAAATCAATGAATTGAGAGGCTGTGACTGGCGACTATGAAACGAAACTACTGTACGGCGCCAAAACAGTCAAGATCGCTTCATGAACAGTTAGCGAGCACAGCCAGCACTCGTACCGGTACCGCTCAAGTTCGGCCACACCAAAATTCAGCTCACCACCGCTGCCAGTCACTAGGAAGACGGTACATGTTTGGGCCTTTCATAAGCAGATAGCATTGGTCATTCAACGTCCTACACGTCTCTCGCAAGTCGGGTATGTGCTGCAATAAGTTAATGCGCTTTGCCTCGAATTTGATCTGTTCCAGCGTGAAATTCGGGTCGCCACGCTCCTTTGCGGACTTGTACAGCTGATCGGCTAGCTTCTTAATCACTTTCCCACTTGACATCCCCGAAGACCTCGTCATGTCCACGATACCCGCCTCATCCGTAAACGAGTCGAACAGTGACTCCTTCATTAGGGACACTATATCCTTCGCGTCCGACTCAGTGACCTCCTCCCGCAACTCGAGCTTTGCCCGCGCTTGCGCCAAACGTATAAGCGATTCCAGCTGCCGCGTGGTGATCGGAGTAGAGTCGCACATTGAACCTTTCTGGCGGAGCTCCATGTAAAAGCTCTGCAGCACCTTGCACGCGGGGATACTCAGCTTGGGGTGGCAGTAGTGCTTTACAAATGCGATGTACTTGCGCAGCATCTCTGGAGGGAGCGGGTCAGAATAGGCCCTACACCGATGCGCAAGATATTCCTGAAACGTTTCGTCGTCTCCGCGTTTCTTGGTGGCTGGAGTACGGGTGCGGCCCTTTCGCTGGCCGCGATGGGATTGGGGTGTTTCGAATTGTTTGCTTGACGCAGACCGGGAACAGCTCGCAGCACTGCTAGGGCCCTTACCCACATGAAGATCAATGACGTAATCGGCGATGCTGTCATCTTTGTTTGCGCTGGGCTTGTCCACGAGAATGTACACCAAGTCAAACCTGGAGAGCAATGGGGAACTCATCTTGAGATTCTCAAGGATCGTCTTGTTACGGTCGTAGTGACCACCGATTGGATTTGCAGCCGCGAGTATTGAAGTCCTGGCAGAAAGCGTGCACACGATACCAGCCTTTGCAACCGAGATTGACTGCTGCTCCATGGCCTCGAGAAGCGCTGCGTGTTCGTAGGTGATCTTATCAAATTCGTCTATGCAGCAGACCCCGCGGTCTGCCAAGACGAGTGCGCCAGCCTCAAGAGAATGTTCTCCGTTCTGGTCCTTTGACATCGATACTGTGAGGCCTGACTTGGTGGTCGTGTTTCCACATACGTACACGCCACGGGGACTGACCGCAGCCGCTGCTTTTAGCATCTGGCTTTTGCCAAGTCCTGGATCGCCAACAACAAGTACGTGTACATCTGAGCGCACAGACAAGGTCGATTTCGACTTTGTCGGAGGGGCAGTTCCTCCAGCGAGCCCAAACAAAAGTCCGGCTTTGACGTGCTCGTTACCGAGGATAAGGGGACAGAGACTGTAAACTAGAAACGAGAAATCATAATTCTTCGCGACCGTTCGAATCATTTCGTAGTCTTTCTCCGACAAGTTCGCCACGACGTCGTTTTTTTGCTTGGAAAAGGAGCTGTCCCCTATCCCATTTAAAATGCTGTTCTTCTCCAGTCTCTGCCTCTTATCAAGTCCAGATCGATCCTGCAGAACATCAATTGCACTTGTCTGCGTACTGGAGGCTACTCCCAGCGCAACACCGCCTGCGCGAGGAGTCCTTTCAGAGTTGGGGAGGCAACGCTTTCTTGAGCTGCCGCCCAACTCCTCGTCCTCGCTCTCTTCGTCGGCAATCTCACTTGTTGGGGTTGATCCCTCCGCAGTCTCCGTCCTTGTGACGATTGACTTTGTCTCGATCGCATTCGCTTCGAGCAAGAGTACGAGCAAGCTCGACTCTTTGTTCTTGCCTTTCGCTCTCTTTCCGCGGCCAGTCAAGCTCTCCGAGTTTAGCGCTTTGACGATACCTGTAACTGTGACAATGTCCCCTGGCACGACCAAGTCAACGAGCTCCTCTGTGAGCTCCACGTCAATTGAGCGAGGGACAGCACCAGCACTGTTGCTACCATGGTAACCAGCTTCGTCGATTTCTTGCAGACGAATTTTCTGGTAGTCCACCGTGACTGCCGTCGGCTTCTCGGCTCGAAAGACTCTTGCCTTGCAATTCTCGCTTTCGCAGTGAGAAGGGGGCTGAAATTTTCCGTCTGGCATGCTCTTGGTGATGACTTCGCTGCATTTGGGGCAGGTAAAGTCCATCCGCTTTACCAGCGGCCGAACGCCAGACACGCGGACCACGCTGCCTCGCACAGCCACGAATTTACCGAGCAAGCTAGACTTGAGCTCGCGCACCGGAGTGATTGGCCGAAAGTGCACAAACCTCGGGCTAATGCGGTTTGACAGCGGCCCGAGCAGCGCATCCCGCGGGTCCCCGTCCTCCATCCCGCTTCCGCCATTTTCCGCGCGCACCTTTTTACCAGACTTGGCCCTCAGCGAGCACAGCGCAAGGCCCAGGCACTGCAGCGTCATCGCCGCGTTGTTCTTAAGCACGGTCTTGAAGGCGCCAAGGCTGCCGTCAGACCGCAGGTGCGCAGCGAACTCCTCAAAGTCAAACACCACCTCCGTAGCTCGTTCCAGGTCCACGCCCGCCAGCATCTTGCGCCCATCGCCGAGCTGCCCTGCATCCTCGCCCAGCAAGTATGTACGGAACAGCTTGACTGCGCGCACCCAAGGGAGGTCAGCCTTGAACTCGTCGAAAGGGAAGTACAGCTCCCAGTGCGCCTCGATCGCCGCGTCCTCGAGCGACATTGTGCCGCTTCAAAACTGGAAACTGCACCAAATTTCTTTTGCCAATACCCGTCGTAGTGTTTTGTTTTTTCTCCTGTTTGGTTTCGAACTCTTGCCCATCTGAGAGAAACAAACCGCTGTCTTCCCGCCACCACACGCACGGTCCCCACGCCTTGGCACTGTCCTGCTGTGCTGAGTGATTCAAACATTGAAACATTCAACCATTCAAACATTGAAAGATTTAGTAACCGAGGTCAATGAGATGCTGCGTGAGCGGGCGAATCTTCTTCTTCTTCTTCTTCTTGTTTCGTCTTCTTCTTGTTTCGTCTTCTTGTTTCGTCTTCTTCTCACTCTTTACTTACCGGAACCTATCCTCTTTCTCACCACTTTCTTTTCTTTTCTTTATACTTTCCTTCCTTCCTTCCTTCCTTCTTCTGTGTCCTCGAGTACCCTCGCACCGTGCACTCTCCTCGCTAATCTCCGCTAGCTACTAGTAGAAAGGTCGCGGGTTCTTCCTCTGCGGAACGCAATTTTGAAAAAGTTGGGGTACTTTGACCGTACTGTCGCGTCACGTAGGTACTGTGGATGACGTAAACTTTTGGGAAGCGAGGAGGGAGAGTGGTCGTAGAGGCGTCACATGGAGGCCTTTGTTGACCGACGCATGAAAAGGAAGGCACCCTCCCGGATACAGATGCGTTACGATTGTTTTTGGACTCGGCGACGCAGGGATCATCATAATTTTCGATGATTATTTGTATTTGTAGTATTGATATTATTTTATCAAGGATGGCGACATTGGTTCGATGATGTACAGTGAGAATGTACAACGCCGCGGCGAAATTTGGGTTAACTTTCCAATTTCCACTTTTGTTCCAAACGCTGTTCTCATTCTCATCTGTCAATGTCTTAAAATCAATAGTAGTGCTCTCGAGATTGCAAAGAGGCAAGGGATGGCAAGAGTTCAGGAGACAAAGAGCAGCATCGTCAAACAAGTTTTCAACCACGACATAACTTATTTATAAACAGGGAATGTGAAGGGGAATGCAGAGCAGGCCGATCGACAGGGGAAAATCGCAAGGCCGCTCGGAGACCAAATGGAGATTGATCTAGGCGAGCCTGCTTACACACACAAATTTCGTGTCTACATCGGCGCATTAATAGGTTGAAACGATAGACTCGCTGCCGAAGCCAACTCCGCGTCACACAAAAAGACGCAGGAGATGCGAGCCCTTACTTCTCCGTCTGGCCCTTTCATTGACTCTCTCCCCTCGACCAATAAAGGCAACCAATCGCCATTCCGGTCCGCCAGACGCCTGATAAACTGTGAACGAACACTAGCCCGGCGCGGAGCCTTCTTCTTGTGTGCCATGATAAGCACGCTCCCACTGCAGCAGTCGAGCAGCATTAAAGTGTGGTACTGAGTACTGCTCCCTTGTATTGTAGAGCGCACTGCCGCGAGCTATCGTTGTGCTGCAAGTGCAGGTGTTGCGCGCGTGGCCGAAATGGCGGACGATGAGCAAGTCCCCGGTGATGATCTGCCGGCGACATCGACCGGCTCCGAGAGCAACGAGCCGGAGAAGATGAGCTCCCCAGACGATCATGAAGCTCCTGCGCCAGAGGAAGAAGAAGAAGAAGAAGAAAGCAAGGTCGCTGTCGAGTCGAGCGCAGAAATGGAGAAGGACGAAGCGGCCGACGAAGGGGCTCATGAAGACCGTCAGGACGCAAACGAGACCTCTGACAGCGGCCATCTAGACTCAGGCCCTGTTACCGAGAGCGAAAAGGAGCAGCCCTCCGAAATCGAAAACAAAAACGAAAACGAAAACGAGTCGAACGCCAACCCCGGCGAAGAAGTGAATTCGGAGGAGGATCATCATACGACTGAGAAGTCCGAAAGCAACGAAATGCAAGCTGAGGTCGAAGACGCTGAGGGTGGCGAAAACATTGAGGAAGACAGTAAAGACAACGAACACGTCAGCGACGATATCAAAGAAAATCAGAACGGCGGAGACATTGGAGATGTTGAAGACGCTGAGACGTCCGATAATGCTAGTGAAGAGATTGTAAACGCCGAGGAGACCGAAATTGGGGATGAGGCCAAGACCGGTGTAAAAAGCACAGAGGAGGAAGCCCAAGGCGACGAAGATGCTGAGGTGGCCGACGAAGGTACAGAGTCAAAAGATGCCAGCTTCCAGGATGTTGCGGAGACCACAGCGGAAGAGTCAAACGATCAAGGCCAAGTCAAAGCCGGAGTTGAGGAGATGAACGAGAACCTCTCAAAGGATCAGGCGCAAGAGACTCGCGGTAGTTCTGTAGAACAGCTGTTGGAAACGAAGAGTGTCGCTGAGGAATCAGGAGGCGTTGGGGATGAAAAGGAGTTCGACGGCGAGACCGAAGGTGAAACGAAGGGCGAATTACTCCCAAATGTTGTAGGAGCTGAAGAATCAGGGGCACCGACCAAGAGCAGTCAAGACAAAGCTGGCCTCACCGTAAACGCGAATCTATTAGAGTCTGGAAACGTGTCAGACTCCTTCCAAAACGTCGCAAAGGTTCTAATCGATCCTGACGACGATGAAGTGGAGAAGCTAAGGAAGGAATACGAGGAGAGCCAAAGCAATCTGACCCGCCTCACGCAGCAAGGCAAAGCCACGCAACGGGATGCATTACAAAAACGATTGGAAGCTCGAAAGAAAAAAATAAGTGAGGTAGAGAGCCAAAGAATGACCATGGAGAAACTCTTTGAAATGTACCACGCAGGGCTAATGCTTGTGTTCAAGCGCTACTGTGTGGCAAACTTTGGAGGAATGGGAAGCACGATCCAAACAAGCACATTCGAAGACCTCTCACACCGCGGTGAACGGCTATCATTTATTGAGTTCTATCGTATGTGTCAAGACTTTGGCATCGCTCACAAAAAGGGGCTGAGCCAGCCTCAACTGAAAATTCTCTTCATCGAAATCGCCAAAAGAGGGGAAGACTATCAGACTGTCGGTTTTAAGCAATTCCGCGATATCCTCGTGAACTGCGGAAACGTATTACTCTCTCAGGATCCTTGGAAGGAGCGCTACGTGTCGTTGCCAGATAGAACACGTGCTTTATTCCATCGGATGGATCTTGCCGAAGAAAGAAGGTCGCAGCTCACTAAGCGAATGCTTGGCTTTGGGGGTTTCCGAAGCGGGGACGGCAAACTTGCTGGTCACCAAGAAGCTGGTATGGGCAAGAAAGGCGTTGACGAATTTTCTAAATTTGACTTTTCCAAACAAACCCGGCACTTAGGCGAAGATGGAAACGTAGTTGATCTTGTAGATACGTTCAAGCGCCCGGGAGACCCATCCACTCCTGAGGCCAAAATTCGCGTCAAGCGCGCTGCGAATAGCATGCCGAATTCGCCAAACGAGCGGACCAAACATCCGCAGAAAGCCACTGGTCGACGTTCTCCTCGCCCTAGGCGCCAAGAGACCGAGGAGCAACTATCCCCCAGGCAAGGAAGGCCAGCTGATCTTGACGCCAGAGAACTTCACGTTACAAACGCGTTCCAGCTTGATGCATCGAGAGAAAACGATCTGCTTAGTGCGCTCGGCCTAGAGCCGAAGGCCACGGAAAAGACGGCGTCATTGATGTCGCCACCAGGTGGCGGATTTGGCAAGATGTGGGAAAACCTTGAAGAACTCGACATTTTCCAGGGCTCTCTTGATATCTTCAGCGCGGTCTACGCTTCTCCCGCACGGGACCAAGGCGACCGGTGCAAGATTGACTCCTTTGGCATGAATCACAGCCCAAAACGCCACGGCAGGCAGAGCCCCCAAGGCTTCAAGAGTCCATTGCCACTCGAGCCTCCATCCCCAACTGGACTGCGCCCCGTCCTGCCTCTCGTGGAAGAATGTGCAATTCAGAGCCAAGTAAATCAGTCAGATTTGGGTCACCCTACCGGACCCAAAGCTCGCCAAGGCCAACTCAATTCACCAAAGCCAAATAGGTCACTTCCACAGCAAAACATGAAGCTTGCTCCAAGAGCTCATGGTCAATCTCCTCCACGCCAGCGCCACCCAGAAACGAATTCGAAACTGGGCGCTCTTCGTAGACCTGAGCGCCCTGCGCATACCAACACGAAGCAACCAGCGAAGTTGTCCCCTCGGACACGAATGCAGCCCACAAGCCCAACTGTTGCACCAGTAGGACGAGGCAGTCCACACCGTGCGCGTGATTCAGTTGCACACTCTCAAACTGGTACCAAAATCAACCGACAAGGAAGGCACGACGGGCAAAAGCCCGCCCGAGCGCGACAAAATCCTGGAGTTGCAGGGCGTGCTCGCGAGGCCTCCAGGCGCTTTTGATTGAAAGTGAAGGCATTGGTAGTGTGATAAATGATAGTTAGAGTTCATTCAAATAAATACCAATTTTGTGTGTGCATTTAGTATTCATGGTCTCAATCAATCAAGAAACAAGAGTTTCTGACAATGAGTGTTCAACTAAAGCAGTCGATATTCCACGGAGTGATAGAAATCACCGCACATGTAACTAACGCAAAGACCCAAAACGATGGCTAAGCACATCACAAGGATCATAAAACAGCCCAGAACAATATCTGCCACGCGAGTTTCCAATGCTGAGTAGCGGATCTTCAAAAGCTCTATCTCTTTCTCTAACGTCTGAACATCTTTCTCGTGTGCAAGCGGTTCGTTTACCGTTTGAACGTAAACCTCATTGACACGCTCGGTCAGGAGCAACAAATTCGCTTCGAACTCTGAGAGGTGCGAATCCGAAGCTTCTTGATCCTGCTGCAAATTCCGAATTGCCGCAGCATAGTTGTTGTTCGTCTGCTCGAGGTATTTCTTAAAGAGAGACTGATCGATCTCTAGCTCCATAATCTTGTCTGTGAGAGACTTGAATATGCTTTCCAGAGAGTTCTTGCTCGGACGCTTTTGGGCCGCAGGATTCCCTTGGCCTGTATTTGCAGACGGTGCTGCTGCTCCGGGCCGATCCACAGTCTTATCCGCGACCGGCAAGTCTTTAAGGGCGCGCTCCGTCTCATCAAGTGCTCCTTCAGGGTGCGAGGACGCCTTGGTCTTCGAAGGTTCACCATCGGCGCATAAGGCAACTCCTATGGCAGAGAGCTTCACGCAGTCTTTTTTTGTCAAGGATTCAGCAGGCGCGAGACTGTCAAAGCCAGCAAATACCTTTGGCAGTGAACCTTCTGCGACCCTTTGCGTCACGGTGCACACGTGGAGATATTTACTATTTTCTGGAAAGGAGGCACTCCCTGCAGAAACTCCCTCCTGACACGTAGAAGGCTTAACGTCCGAAACTGCAAAGAGGACCTTGGTGAGAACCTCGCTCTTAGCATCTATGGAATCTGTGGGGGCTTTCTCCAGACAAACGAACGCCTTTTCCAATTTTCCAAGCCGAAGCTTTAATTCGTGAGCTTCGCAATCCGTTTCCGAGATACGAAAACCGGACACATATGTTTGAAGGTGTGATGCTTTTGACCGGGCAACTAACAAAACCGTAGAAGCAACCTTCTCAATCGGCTCCGCTGCGTTTTCCGGCGAGACAACAGTACCGTCAGGCGTTGCGAGTTCAGCCTTCGCTGCACCGTGTCGTGAGCCAGTTTCTGAGGACATCTCCTTGGGATCTCCATTGGCAACGGAAGCTTGTGAGTTGGCAGAGATCGGTGCGACCTTGACTCCTTCCTCAGGCATTTTGTGCGAGGCCTCGTTGGGCGGCTCGCTAGTCTCGGTGGTGTGCTGTGGCATGCCGTGAGCATCACCGGAGCTTTGCTCGTTTGCAAACTCAAAGCTTTCGGAATCGGAGCTATCACTCGATCCTGAGACAGGCTCGTGAGAACTGGTCATGTCCGCTTCATGCTGAGTATCTGGACTGGAATACTCCGGGTCTGGCTCAGCTTGACCAGACACTTCTGAACTCTCTTGAGTTTCGCGAACTTCGGCGTTGCCCTCTTCGGAGCCAAGCTCTTCAGCATCCGGTTGTTCATCCTTTTCCACGCTCCTGTCAGCTTCCGCACCACTGGCACTTGCATCTTCCATGCCGTTCAACTCATGCGCATCCTCGGCAGACTCCAAGTCAGGCTCTTCATCTTTCTCCCCGGACTCTACCTCGCCTATTAGAGCTTCTTGTTGGTCGTTTTCAGCCCCAGAGTTTACAACAGCCTTGTCAATAGACTCTTTCAAGCGCTCGATTTCTGTATTTTTCCTATCCAGGTCCAAGTGGATAGCAGAGTACTTGTCAGTGGACCCGTAGACTCGAATCTCGGTGAGAGTGCAATAGAACTCGTTCCCATAATGAGACAGGAATCTAAATTTGATGTAGCGGACCCAGCTTTTGTATTGAATGTGGAATTGCTGTACCCCAAAGTCGGGTTTCGCTTCGAATTCCCCCAGAAGCTCCCATTCGCTTACAGGATACTTGGAGTTTCCCCCAAGAACCTGGAACGTTTTCACCGTTGAAGAATAGCGCTCAAAATTGCTCAGCTCAATAATATCTGGCTCGATTTCCTCGCTGAGCCCAATAGTGACCCATATTGGCTGCTCCTCGCAAGGCGTCAAGGAATATTTATCGCGGTCGGTCACTAAGAGCGACGAACTGTGCTTCATAGCTTTGTTGTGACTCATTATAATGGCCCCGGCATCAAGTGAAGCAAAATTAAAGCGTTCTTCCTCCTCGTTCGAATCGGGTGTTGGTTCTGTGTCCTCGTTGCTAAACGTTTGCCTCAAAGCTTCGTCCATTGCCTTTTGCTCCCTCTCTTCCTCCTGCAACTCCTTCTCTTCTGCTCGCTCTGCTCTGCGCAACTCCCGTTGTTCTTCTTCCGTCAGTAATTCATCCTTGGGTTCCTGGACAGCATTCTCCAGGCGCTTCAGCCCGTCTTCACCTTCAGCTGTGTCATCTAGCTCTAGTGACTGTTTTTCTTCGATGTTTTCCCTCTCCCAAGCATCGGAAGGAGAATCGCTTTTGGGCGGTGCAGGCTCCTCTGTTTCTATCGATACGGGGTCTTCAGCCCCAGGACTGTCCTCGAGTGGGATTGTGCCGACATTGCCATCAGGACTCACCTGTCCTGGGCTTTCGCCGCTACTAGCAAGAAACGCGCCTTCCTGGTCCACTACGCCGTCGATGCAATCAACGCCGTTCGCTGAGGTGTTCTTGTCCTGGGAAGTGTTTGACCCTTCCGGGTGAACGCTTGGGGGGCCGGTCGAACCACTTTTACCTAGTTCATTCAATTTCCGCTCTGCCTCTCGCAAGGACTCTCCAGAGTCACGAGCTTTGCGCCCCGCAGCATTTGATGAGGAGAGCTTTCCATTGGAGTCCGCTTGCGGCTGGCTTTTCGTCGTGCTCACATCATGCTGGCCCTCATTCGAGGCGCCGTTATTTGCCTTTGTCACATTGGCACTCGCAACCATTTCCGTTTCTTTCAGCCCTCCACCAAGCACCTTTTGCTTAAACTCATCCGGAGATATCACCACCAAAGGTTCTCGCTGCTGTCTTTGCTGGGCAACCTGGAGCTGGCGAGTTCCAGCATCCTCCCAAGGGCACGTGCGGTTCCTTCTGAAAACCGCTTCCATCGCCGTGGGACCGAGCGCAAGCCGTGGCCAGCTCTCCAGAGCGCAGCTCAGCTGCTGCTGTCCATTGTATGCCTGATGCTGGTGTGGGTTGTGCTGCGGTGGAAGGCCAACATTCTCGCATACAACCAGCACCCCTACCAGTGCTGCCAAACTGCGCATTGAGTCACCGAGCGCTTCCGCTATGTCCCGCGGGAGACAGAGACACGCAATTAGCCACGGCGGCTACCTACTAGAGCCGAAAACTGAACAAAGGTGATAAGAAGGAGCGCAGGCTCCTCACACACACAGCGACTTGGTGCCAGCAATTGCAAGGCGTACCACTTTGAGATCCCCTCGTTCTCAACTTCGTCCTTCTACAATTAAAAACACACAAAGCGATGAGCGATGAGCGTCCCACGTCGACAACTTCCGCCTCTTCGTCGTCGCACCGTCCACAGAGCCGGCTCAAAGCGTCCCGTCTCTTCCCCACCGCATAAGAGCAACCTCCAGCCCCACACGTATTCCTCCACGCTGCCTCAACTCTAGACACAACTCTAGACACACTCACCGCAGCTCCGAACCCGGGCCTGCTCTCTTTCCAATGCACATATACAAGCACGCAAAGCCACAAACACACAAACACACAAACACACGTACGTACTACCGTCGCCACTCGACGAGTCCAAGCGTTCCAGCGCTACTCACAAACTCACAACTCAGCTCTCCCTCCTTCCCACTCACACACACACAAACAAACAAACAAACAGAGAGAGAGAGAGAGAGAGAGAGAGAAGGAACGAAGAGGACAAAGTAAAGCGAGTGCGACTTTGACTGACTGAAACAACAATGTCTGACAGTGTGAGTAGTGTGAGTGAAAGAGACACGCGACTCAAGCGACGAAAGAAACGAACTTCGAAAGCGCAGAAGCGTTTTTCGGCTTCGCACATTCGTCTTCCTACCAATCACTACGCCGCATGCCTAAGCTTCAGGGACCCCTAGCGACGGGAATAGCGATGAGCGTAGCGGCAAGCTTGCCGCGATGAGTTGGCACTGTGCAGAGAGTGGTTGGACTAGCGAAGTGAGTGAGGATCATTACGAGAGGTGTGAGAGTAATTAGAATATGATAGTTTTAGTCTGTAATGTTAAGCAACAAAGTAGTCAAGTATTGAATCAAATTGAAATCCAGTATTAATAATAAGCTGCAGAATGCTGCAGAGAACGAGATGCAGAGAGAGGGTAAATTGGGTGACTACGGTGAGTGCACTTTAATGTCGCTAATGGACATCGATGTTATCGATGTTATCGACGTGCCAGTAATTATAGCGAGACTGTGAGATCGTGTCAACTCCGTCAACTCATTACGAGCAGTGAAGGACGAGAGCAAAGCAAAGCAAAGCAAAGCAAAGCAAAGCAAAGCAAAGCCAACAATCGCCGAGGCGAAGAGTTAGCAGGGGCACACATTGAGGGACTTTTGTCGTTGGGAATCGGACTGGAATTTGGGCAAACCATGTCTCAGAGGCCAACTGCTGAGCAAGCGCAGGCGCGGAGTGAGAGCAGCGGAAGCGATGCAGCGAGCGCGCAGAGCAGCGCGAAAGCTCCTGCTCCGCAGCAGCAAGAGTCGCAGATTTCTGTGATTATCTCCAAACTGCTACCGGCGTTGCTCAAATTGCAGGCGGCGCTTGAGATCGCCATAGCAAAAGGCTCCCCGCTCGTATTGAAAGGGCAGGAAGTTTGGGCGAAGCTGTACGAGGCTCTCAAGCCGTACGGCCCGGACCAGATACTCAAAATGAGCACTGGCGTGGGAATGATGTTCTTTGGGGGGTTTGTAAGTTCTTTGTGTTTCTCTACAACATTTGTTGACTTGTCCCGCATTCCGCTCTAATCTCTGAGGTCCCTCGCAACTTTCAGTTTATCAATACTGTCGCCGTCGTGGAGGCCTTTGACCAAGCTGGCCGAGCAAAGCTCATCGCCAATCTGAAGAGGCTCAGTGAGCAAGCTCGCTCTGTTCGCGAGGCAAACGAGAAAGACAATCAGGTCGATGCAGACAACGATGGAATCGCAGATGTGAAGCAAATCGACGCCAAAGCTCTCACTGTAAGTTTAGCCTCGTGGCAATCTCTTTGTCTGCGAGGCACACATCTTCTAAGCTCATAGCACCGTCCGTTTTAGACGCGAAAAATGCTGCTGTTCCTTCGTTCATGCGATCCCAACGTGGTCTCGGAGGTGCTCGGGAACCTCTACATGATTCTGATGGCTGTCACCGCCACCTTGCAAGTAAAATTCGCGCGTGCAGTGAGCTTGGGTGCAGCAATTGGAAACGCGCTCACCAAATCCACATCGAAGTTTCTGATCCCATCTCTAAAGGATCTGCTGCACGAGGACTTCCACAAGTGGATTCCTCCGGTGGCCACTTACCTCTGTCGCCTCATTGGAGTCATGATTGCCTTCGCGGTAAATCGGGTTCTCTCCACCATTCATACTGCGATTCGCGGTGCCCGGCTGGCCACCGATGGGTTCACCGAATGGTGCGAAGCCCGCGGCTTGAACTATCTCTCCGATGGGTATGCGGATGATGCGTTTGCTTTCGCGCTAGCTGCTCTTGGTGTTTACATGCAGCTGTTCGCTTGGCAGTCTCTCCCTTTTCTCATCAAAATTGCATTCTTGCCGCTTACCTGTACAGAGTGGATCCTTTCTACGCTTGTGTCCTTCAGCGTCGCAAGCGGAACATCTACCTCTGCGCAAGGAGCCGAGTTTCACGCTGCCCCGATGGACCCAGCAGCAGCGGCGGCGGCAGCAGATGCCTGAAGCTGTGCGAAAAGTACTAAGGAAGGCTTGCAATCAAGATTGGCACAGCACTGGGCCTACAGAACCACTTCGTGGCGCATATATATAATATCTCTTTTTTAAGGTGGCGAGATGCGTCGGAGGCACAAAAAGTATCATCCATCCGCTCGCCCTTCTTGTTTATCCATCAAGAATGCTTGGGTGGCCCGCGGCAAGCTCCGGGCATCTGTACGCTACTCGGATTTATTATCCCTCCTTTTATAAAGCCGACGGGAGAGCTTGCGTTGCAGCCAGGCCTTGTCTCTTTTCCGTCTTTATCATTCTCTTACTCTCACTCACAGTCAATCAAACCATTGAAAAAAAACGTTGAATATGCTCCTACACCGCATTCGTTTTCAAACACGCAGTGCTTTCATAAGCAGCTAATGGTCAGGCGCGATGGCAGTCCACTGTCCCCATCCGCGAGCAAAACAGATGAAAATCGATGGCACTTTCGTACAAGCCTCGCAATGGCCCAGCTCGATTGCTACCAACGGTGTGCTATGCTCATGAATCTTTGGTTTAGGTGTAGAATTCAATTAGTCAAGAATAGCACTGCATCCACAAGGGCCACGAAGAAATTTCCCGTCAAGCCAACCTTTCCGACTCCAGATTCGCACGTCAGGAGCACAAGCCACGGGAAGATTCAGAGTCGTCAGTGTCGTCAGATTACCGAAATGCAGCTTTGATCATTGAAATTCATTGTTGGCCTGAGCCCGATAATGCCCAAGAGCTGCTAGTACAAGCAACTTGAAGTGTGGGTTGATGTATGACCCGACTCCGCATCGTCAATTCACAATTCACAATTCACAATTCACAATCTACAATCTACAAGCTAAGAATTCTTTTAAATTCTACAATTCAGTGCCAGGAGACTTCCGAGGAACCATAGCTTCACGTCCAAGTTCATGGTTGCTTTAGATTTTTTACATTAATTGGCAAAAGATTCGGTCGGCGGTAGGAGAGAGCAGAGCGCAGAGCGCAGAGTGCAGAGCGCAGCGGAAAGCGTTTATTCGTCCACGTCCATGTGGTGGTGTACTCAGGGCTCTTAATTTAACAGATTGCCACACCACGGCATGCCATCAGCGAGAATTTTGTAACGAGAAAGGATAAAAGTATCTTTGCGGTTGTGAGGATTGTAGAGTGGCCCAGACCAAGACCGTGGCCATCGCAGGCGAGGTGAGGCTGAGGGTTGGGCGCTGCCAGTGACCGACCGGCTTCGCGCGAGCACAAGAAAGTAAATCAAGAGCGGCGCATTCGGGGTCTTGCGTTTGATGCCTGCGTTCGAGGAGAGGGCCGACGAGTTGTTGTGTCTTGGGGTCGTGCGAGGGCTGCCTGGGGTTTTGGCGCTTTCGTCGGAGTAGAAGAGGCGTGAGATGTCTTTCGGAGTGTGGCCAGCGCGGCTGGCAACATGGCTGCTGGCTTTGGTTGCCGTGAATGCGACGCAGTTGCAGTGGAGCTGGAACAGGACAGAGGTTGTGGAGAGCGCGGTGTGCTCAAAGGAACCCTCGCAAGTTCATCTTGCATTCGTTGATGGGCCCGCCAAGATGGCCATCAGTTGGGCGCACAGATGCGTAAGACGAGAGGAGGCGCGCCTTCTTAACCGGACGGATGTGACAGATTCGAAGCTGTCCAACGTTGTCAACTCGTTGAGGTACTGGGGAACTGACAGTCCACAGGACGTGAGCGAAGCGTCGGTAAACATGGAACGATACTTCCTCTCGTACCACTTCAAGGCTTTACTCACGGGGCTTGTCCCTGGGAAGCAGTATTGCTTCGTGATTGGCGAGCAAAAGGAAAGCTGCTTTACGAATCCCGACCGCTCAGATCCGCACGCAGGGTTCACATTTGCAAGTGTCGGGGACATGGGCACAAACAACTCTCATGGAACCATTCAGAGCATGATTAGTAACGTGGACAGCATCTCCTTCGTCATGCATGGCGGGGACATTGGCTATGGAGACGACCTCGGGCTCCCGTCGTTCGACCAACACAGGCCAGCGCACCTAAAACGTGGAGCTTTCGGATATGAAATAATTTACGACGAGTTTATGCAGCAAATTAGCCCTATCGCAAGCAAAATTCCATACATGGTGATCCCTGGGAATCACGATGTCTCTTGCGATATATTGAGTGACTTGGTGAGTTGAGAGATTTCGAAGAAAGCACTGAGTGAGTTTTTGCTGACACGAAACCTGAACGTAAACTTGCAGGATTGCGATGTCAATCAAAGGAATTTTTCTGCCTACAGGGCAAGATTCCGTATGCCTTCCCAAGAGAGTGGCGCCGGTGCTGTTGATGGCATGTGGTATTCATTCAACTACAAAAATGTGCACTTCACGTGCATTGACACTGAGTCGGACTACCCTTTTGCTCCCACCCAACCATGGGTGCGAGTTGGCGGCGGGCGAGGCGGAGGCTTCGGTGATCAGCTTGAGTGGCTGCGCAGAGACCTGAGCGAGGCTCGAGTCTCCCAGGATATTGACTGGGTAATCGTCGTTGGCCACCGCCAATTGCACAGTAGCAAGATTGAAAGCTTTCCGCTTGGGGCTTCAGTTGTGGTAAGTAATGACTGAAAAAACTTTGAAACTTCGATATCGCCGAGTCTAACTCATGTGCGCCTTTCGTATTAATGCTTGCAAAAGCTCAAGCATTCTTTGATACCTCTATTTGAAGAGTTTGGAGTTGACTTGTACATCGGAGCGCATGTGCATAACTTTGAGCGTACTCTTCCACTCAATAGCAAAGGCAGCGAATGTCAGGCCCCCGAGAATTGCACAGTTTATGTTGTCAATGGCGCGGGCGGGAACTGCGAGGCTGCTGAGGGAAAGGGACTTCTGAGCGGGTCGATTGCCAGCGGGGTGTATGAAAACTATGGTTATGGGCTTGTGAACGTGCATAACTCGACGCATATTAAGTGGCAATTTATTGTCCCTACCACCGGCTCAGACTCCCCACAGAGCGAAATTGGTGACGAATTCTGGATAGAAACAAACGCGTATCGTATGGCGAGGAGCCGGGGATCACAAGTGCCTTTCCTACGCGGTGCTGGGTTGCAGAGTGAAGTCTAAGTTGGAGGATTGCCAATCACAGTCAAGACCATCGCGAAAGGTCTTGGGAATGGAGAAGATGACTTGCTGGCTTGGGAGCGAACGAGCGTATATGTAGCATATTATAATCTATTTTAAAGTTTTCGCCTCACTACGAACGCTTCAGTTTCGATAGCTTTAGGGCTTTTCGGAAAATCTACACTTGGAACATTATTTATTTCTGCACCAGCCAGACCAATCTAGTATTGAAAATTTGATCCTATACTGAAAAGTATCAGGCTGCAGGTCAAGAGCACCGCATTTACCATAGTCAGGCGTCTGTCTTGACTGCTCTCGCCGAGGCGTAGGTTTTCTTCACGCATTTTCTGCCAACGCCTGATTCGCGTTCTTCTTGAGACCCAACATTTTTCTCTCTATGGCCGAGGGGGAAAGTCTTCTGTTCTCCTCGCCAGGCTGATTTTCTAACTCGTAAACTTCTTCCTCCTCGTCATCGTCCGAGTCGGAATCCTCGCCAGTAAACGCATCGGCAGCAAACCTGGCATTTCTCCGTGCAGCTTGAGCTATTCTCTTTCTCGGAGGAAGACGAGGCGGTAAGCGAGGCGGGAGAGTTGCGCCTCCTTCTGCTGCCAAGGACACACCACCGTGCAGGACTGGAGAGTTCGTCTTTGGTTTTGGAGGTAGCGGAGGTGGTGGGCCGTAATCTGGACGATCCCACGTCACCTCCATGGTGTGAATGTTGTAGAAGTATATTTCGCCATCGGTGTCCTTTGCCTCACGCCAACCTTCAGGAAGCGGTAAGGCGTCAGCAAATTCGGAAACGGATCCTTGCCTACTGCTACAAAACGATGCCTCCGAGTCCAGCAGACTCCTCGTGTCGTCGAGAGTGGACTCTTCTAGATGACTCGCTTGCTGAACTGCATTGCTCAAGGTGGGAAAGTCCATCGACATGGATCGAGTGGGAGAGCTTCGCATCTGCGGCCCTAAAGGGGACAGGGTTGGCATGCTACCTCTCCGCATGAAACCACTAGGAGAGTGCGTTTGATCGTCGAAACAAAGATCCTCTGCCCCGCATTGACTCTCCCAGTTTGGAATACCCTCTGTCAAGTGAACAAAACACTTTTGGCAGATTCGCTTCAGTTTGTTCCTCAAGCGCCATTTGTGCGGCGAACACTTGTCGCACACAATAATGCCACAGCGCCTGCACTGATAGCGGCGGCGGAGGTACGTAAACTCTATTGCGCAGATCGAGCAGCAATTGACATCCTGTCCCAAATGCCTGATCGGAGCATATTCTAGTGGGGTGTTGCTGTTGCTGTCCATGGAACTGTACGAACGGTGCGATCCCAAAGATGAAAGCTTTCCAAATGACACTCCGGCTCTGGTACTTACTACGCGCTGCGCTTCTGCAATGTTTTCTTTGATGTCATTCACCCAGCTGTCTCGTTCCTCGGCAGAGGTTGCGATGACCTTAAATGACTTCCAAGGACTTGAAACTTGGAATTGGGGCTCCCCCGCTGCGGAGTCCTCGCACGAGAATGCCTCTGCCTGAGTGAGGTCGATTAGGCGATTGAATTTGTAGTACTGCTGCTTCTGCTTTTGCGAATTCCTGTTGACCCCAAACGCCGGGATCGCTGCGGGGCTGCCATATATCAGCGCATCGTTGAACAGCACAAAAAGAAACACCTTCGACTTTCGTTTGCAGACCTTCCGAAGAAGTGACTCACGGATAAACCACCTTTGAGGCGACACAAGTTGAACGCTATTACCGAATTTGGCTTGGACAGCTAGCACAGCAGCTCGGCGTTCGTGGTCGCGCAAATTGTCGTTGATCATTGAGGCCACATTTGAGACCTTTGTCAGCGCAGACGCAATCCCTGCATACTCAGGATGAGACTTTTCGGTGTGCTTGAGAAGTTCGCGGAGTAGTAGCTCGTACCGCGGAACTCTCTGTACCGGCAAAATTAGAAAGCTGTCCAGGGAGCATGACTGTGAGCCAGGGAGCTCCTTGCAGTGGTCGCAAAACGCCTTGTACTGGGGACGAAGAAGAAGGGTGCGGTGGGTCTCCAGTGCTCGGTGATGACTATTTACATACGCAGTGTAGAGCTTCAGGAGTGGCGCTACCTCAGAGAATACCTTGCCGACGTTATCGTCGAGCAAGTCGCCATCCAGGTAAGTCGTCATGTCGCCAAATAGCTTCTCGCTGATTCGCAGCACAGCTTCTACGTCTGAAAACAGTGCATGCACTTCATTTTGAGAGAGCATCGGAGAGATGCCTCGCGCTTCGAGCCGCAGTGGGCCGACATATAATCTTACAAGTGTGCGGAGGTTGTTCAAATACACCTCCTCCGTGTGATAGATTTCTCGAACGACCTTCTGTCGCGGCGTGAGATTCTTGTTGTTAATAAACGTTGCCTTCACGGTATCCACTCCACCAGAGCTGCTCTTGGTGAAGCTCTGATAGGACACGTCGTCGCCGCTCTCCGCTTCCCCGGAGCCACTTCCGGCGACATGCTGTTCCTTGGCGCCAACTTCGTCCCGTCCAGACTCTGTTCCTGCGTCGGCCTTGTTGGAAAAGCTCTTGCCGGACTTTCTCTTGCCGTCCTCGTCGGAGGACCCAATCAGCTTGGCCCACATCTCTCTCAGCGTCGCCTCCCGCCCCGCTTCTCAACCGCCCGTGCCTGGCAACGCAACCGAGCCAATCTCAGAACTGCCCACCCCCGCCCACGTCTCCGGCCTGCCTTCCCTCCTGCTCCAGCCGTCTTCGCGCGAGTGCCTGGGTCGCCGAGTGGGTCGCCAAGCGAGCCGTTAAGTGACAAGTGACGAATGACAAATGACAAATGACAGAGAAGCCGCCTCTCCGTGAGCCCTGTGCCTGCCTGCCTGCGCGACCGTGCAGGGTGCTGCGGTGTGTTGCGATGCAATGCGGTGCAATGCGGTGCAAACTGTAGGACAGCCAAGTCGTAGGCGCAACAGACTCAACAACCCGTGTGATGGAGATAGATTGCATATGAGAGCGACTAGGCAACAACAGACAAGACGGTCAAGACGGGTTACCGATGCCGCAGCGATGTAGGTACCGGTAAGTAAGCAAGTAGGAAAGCAGGCAAGGAGGGAGGGAGGGATGCCGTTCTGTTCAGTTCTGTTCTGTTGTGTTTGTTTTCTGAATTCTGAATTCTGTTTCCTGTTCTTTCAATCATTGAATCAACATTGATTGACTGTGAACAAGATCAAGGAAGGCAGTGCCAGTGGCATCGAAAAGGTTGGTTCGGACTCTGCGCGAAGAAGGCCTCAGAGCATTCATTGGCTTCGTTGCCGTGTCTTCCGTCTCCGCGGACGGTACGAATAGATTGTGTATACACGCAAATGTGCGTAGATGCATTGAGAAAATGGAGATGGAAAAGATGGACGAGATGGAGATGGAAATGGAGAAACGAAGATGGAGATGGAGATGTAGGGAAAGTGCAGGTCGCACGACAGAGAAGGTGAAAGCGGCAGTCCGCCAGTTGCGGACGAGTTGCGAGATGAGCGAGGTTCGAGGAAAAATTGGAAACCGTGGAATACTGTCATCGGTCAGCGCTCTCTTACTAACTGCGAATGAGTGTGTTCGGGACGAGAGATGATGGATGGCGAGATAGTTGTAGTTGGACTAGGGTGGGTATGCGAGAATCGACGACCTGCCACTGGCGTTCTGACTCACGCATGCCAATGGCAGTACGCAGGAGTTCAAACGCTGCGTTTTGCATTCTGCGTTCTGCGTTCTGCATTGTTTCAACTGTGAATGCAAGATCCAGTCGTTCCTTCGAGCATGACCGTGGCCATCCGCTCAAAGAAAAAACTGCCATGCCGGCGCTGGCTTGTGGAAGGAATGAACACAAGGGAAGCAAGGGACTGAGCTGCACGAACCATGGCTTTTGGTGTTGCCATTTCGAGTTCAGAAATGTGTTCCAAAAAGGTATGCATACACTCGGTTGACAGTATGCCTGAAGGCCAAAGTAGGTTTTCTATGCTTGCTCTTTTTTCAATTAAAGGAGCGAGAGGGCGGCCATTTCGTGCATTTACACGTGACTTCATCCAGTACCACCTCTCTCCCTTCAGTCTCAGCTATCTTTGGGTTCTATGTGGCAGCTCGTGCTCTGATTCAAAAATAATCAAAACGATTCCGAATCAAACCCTCCACATATCAGCCCAGCGTCCGCAACCCAGGGGTTTTGGATTGAACATCTCCCATGCTTCGAGAACGCACTGACTGACCTCCTTCGCGCAACCATTAGTACCTAGTACTACTAGTAGTAATAGCCAACGGTCAAATGCGGAATCAAGGCTTCTTATACAAGGCTAAGTTTGTTCTACTAACGGTCATATGGCACTCTTTCGGACATTTTCGTGGTATAGTTTATACAGTGTTCGTGATACGAGGTTACCGGATGTAGGTCGGCAGTTGCACAGTAGGCCATGCGGTCGGGGATCTACTTATGGGTAAGAAATGGTGAAAAGCGGTATTTTCGTATTCAAAATATCACATTTCTACTCGTCTGTAGATAGCCTCACGGAGACACTACAGTGCTAGTGCAAGTTTTTTTCTATGTAGGTTTCATTAATATGTACGCACCTTTTTACGCATTGTATAATTCAATTCTCCACGACAGTCTTAAGCCGAATTCTGAAAAATTCTGAAGAACTTCGTCGAAATTCCTTGAGGCTGGGCGGTGGGTCGACTGCAGAAATTTGTTCACGAACAAACAAAGAAGAACTCAGGAAAAGCAGAATTCAGAGTCAGACAAATACCGTCTCCCGGAAGGGGTTGTGTGTCTGTCGCGTCTTGTCGAAGAAATTGACATCAGCGGAGTCGCAAAAGACGCCCCAACAGCCCTTTTTCTTAGTGAAAGAGATGCGTCTTATGGTCAAGTATCACCGGAAGCTCGAAAAGCATGGTAAAAAGAGGTCGGAAGGTGACTTCGAAGGACAGTCAATATGCGTTTCTCCATAGATCTCAAGTACAGGATGAAGGGCAGAACTCTCCTTCAGGTGTTTGTCCTCTTAGTTTTGATATGTTTTGATGCATTATATTGCCGTATTGGTCAGCGTGATTTGATTTCGCAAAGTGCTGACAGCGTCAGCCATGTGTCTTTCATCCTGACAGCGTGACACCCCGGTCCTTATAGTGGCCAGAGAAGCACTTCAACGAGCCGTTGGGTTACTCCGCTCCCGAACTCTATACACATGGTACGTGTTGTGACCGGTCTCGTTTTTGTATGGGAATTGCGAGGCTGTTGTCGGCTTGTGGGAACAACAAGATGCGTTGGAGCTGAGAGCTTCGAGTTCACTGTTAGCATCCACATCAAATTTCTACGAGCTCTACCCATCAATCGACTTCGCAAAGAAAGAATCGAATACCCACCTGTATTCCATCAACTTGTTGCTCATATGCATGAGCCAGCAGCAAATAGCCTTGCTTTGAGTGGAGCAACAAGCTTCAAAAATAAAGTGCTGATTTCTGACTGTGAATTCGGATCTTCAGTCGCATCATTCAGGACCAATAGAGTTACCACACACCAACCATCCACATGCATACATACACAAATGCTCAGGCAAAGACTGGGATGGCCAAGAACGGATAACCGGTCGCACGTTTTCTCTCAGTCTCAGTTTGGAAGGGCCAAATCGAAGTCGGCATGCTACATTGCGTTGGACCACCTTGCAGACACAAGAAAAGCGTGACTTTCTTTCCGCCATTGAAATACGGTGCATCTAGCTCGAAGCTTTTCGTTCCTGGTTTGACAGGACTGGTTTCCCTTTTCCTTCTCCATTTTTGCAAAGCACGGAGTCTGCACGGCAGTAAAAGGCAGATCACGTAAGGTCATGCACAACTCGTCCTTTAGCGTTAGGGAACTTAAAACACTGTAAATGGAATTCGTATTGAACTGAAACGACCAAGAACGACAGAGCATCTCGATATACACCTGAATTGAATTGATTTTAATTGAAATGGCTGGGCGGAATAAATCCAACGGAACGCGAAGCCGGCATTGTCGCAGATTTGTGATGCCCCAAGCAAAAGGGGAGGCATGTCCTCTACGTCGGTCGTGGACTTTCTCGCTCAACATTCAGGCATTTGGATACTGACTGAAACGTTTTCTTTTTCTTCTCTACTCGACTGGGCGTCTAAAAATTTATATATTTACCTGAACTGTTAATTCGGCACATGAGGGCGACGTACGTCATGGGTTTCATCGAAAGTGAGAGAGAAGATCGAAAAGGAACAAACTTCAACAGATTAAGGCCACTCTTGAAGAGCATTTGCAAGATCCCTCAAACGTGCCCAAGAAAAGAACCTTTCTTGCGCTTTGGCGTGCATCGAGCTCATTTTCCTCAAAGCGGTCCTGCATCCGGTAGCTTGTAATTGCGAATTGTCAGTCACGGTGCCACTGACCTTGCACTCCAACGGCAATGTCTTGCGACCGGACAACTTTGGGAATCGGTATAACATATATTGGTCGAATGCAGGTGAAGTACTAGTACCAGTACCCGTACTGCACTTGGAGCGAGCTCGAAATAGCGAATTCAAGCTCCGTTGCAACGCAGTGAAGTTTTGTTACACACGAGACACCAAGGTCCGGTGAGGCGGAACATTTGTCGGCGTCCTGTTACTCGAGATTTCCTACGGCTGATGTTAAAATTGAGTTGCATTGAGCTCTTACTTTCAGTAAAGAACGAAAGCATCAGATCCTCTTCTTCATGAAACGCCGGGTGCGAGTCCTGCTTGAGATCAAGGCAACGCTGCAGTGGCACAACAAAGCTTCTTTCGTCATTTCGAGCTTTGCCAAGATTCAGCCAAGATGGACGCTGACCTTGACGTATACGGCAGCACTCATGGCGCGGGCAACATCTTCTCGTCGCTGGAGGCGGGGTTCAAGATGGCGAGGGAAGGACTCAATGGAGCTCTGTTCGCCATGTCCAAGCGCTCTTCCTCTTCCAAGGTCCTCTTCACCTTTGGCATGACCCTGGACTTTTTGCAGATGGCTGGCTTTGTCTTGNTGGCGCGGGTAACATCTTCTCGTCGCTGGAGGCGGGGTTCAAGATGGCGAGGGAAGGACTCAATGGAGCTCTGTTCGCCATGTCCAAGCGCTCTTCCTCTTCCAAGATCCTCTTCACCTTTGGCATGACCCTGGACTTTTTGCAGATGGCTGGCTTTGTCTTGCCGCCGAGCTCCATGATGAACTTTCACTACCCTGCACCGGTTGCCACATTCGCGGACGTGCTTTCCAACGTACAGATTGGCAGGCAGATCACGAATTTGGTCGGCGTTCTACCTGCAACGATCTGCAGTCTCGTCTTGGTCGTCGTGGAGCTTGTGAACTTGGTCTATGTCGGGTATTCATGGGCCAAGAAGGAGTTTCGCCTGTTGTGGGCAATCAAGTTTCTGCGATACACGATGAACCTCTTCGTTGGTGTGGCGTACATCCCCATCGTGTCCATCTTCTCGAACGTGTTCACTTGCAATGGCATTGATGACGACACTACCTGCGCAGCTCTCCGTCCAGTGGTGGCGGTGGTGCTGTGTGCGTTTATGGCTGTAGCTTTCGTTCTGAGCTTAACTCTCTTTGACCCGCGACCGCTGTCAGTCTCTCCAGGTGCCAGACCGCACTCCCGTATCAATATGTTGCAACTCTTTGCGAAGACAGCGTTCTCCATTACATTTGCTATCCTTCAGCACTTTGAGACGACGAGCTTCATCTCCTCTTTCTGGACGATCTTCACGTGCGTTTGGTCGATTCCCCTCGCGTTCTTGTTCACGTGGTACCAACCATTTTTTCATCGTTCGAGCACCATCATGCGCGCGTTGCTGTCCAACACCCTTGCCTGGATCTCGCTCTGCTCATTCTTCCATGTGCATTTTGTGGCATCTGCGGACACGTCCACCGATCCAGATTTCGCCATCACGTTCTCCATGCTGAACGGATCAGCTACCACAACAGCGCTGTTCGGAGGCATTTTGTTGGTGATCCCGTTGACTTGGTGCATGGTGCACTACAGGTGGTACACGTTGGCCAACAAGGCTCCGAACCAATGCTCAAGCGCGATGGAATTTGAGCTCAAGTAAGTTTGAACAGGAAACGATCCCTGCATCTAACAAGAGAGATATAGACCGAAACTGACGGGCAGTACGAAACGCTGTTTTGCATGATTACAGGTGCCGTCTGGAGCTTCATGGGAATTCGGACAAGTTCAAAAACAAAAGCGAGAGCTCGATTGTAGAGCGAGCAGAAAAAGTCAACAACTGGTACTTGGAATCCGAAGCGCTCTTTGCTTCGTCAGGAGCACTTCACGTGTTCCATGCGCACGTTTTGCTGGACTTTTTCCCAACGCGGACGCCACTTGTTCGTCGAGCCATTGCGATTGCGCAACACAAAGGTCTCGGCGTGGACTTCGGGTTCATCATCTATAAGACGAGACGCTTTCTGGAAGAGAGCTCCGGAGGCGCCAACGATGTGTTGGGTTTCGTCAAGTCGGAAAAGTTTCTCCAAGAAGCTTTGGCGTTTGACAGGCAGTGCACAATGGAGCTGGTGGACTTCTGGTCAGAGCTATCGAAGAAGCACCCGAGCAATAGCAGAGTTCGCGACCTGGCTCGCGCCATTGCGACCAGTAGCGCCGAAGCAAAGCAGCGATACCTCGAGCTACTGAAGGTGGCGCCTCACTCAGTCACAAATCTGAAACTTCTCGGATCGTTCTTGCAGGACATCATCAACGATAACCAAGGTGCTGTCCGCATGCTGACCAAAGCGCGCCAGATGGAGGCCAACAAGAGCAAGATTGCGAACCGTAGCCTGGACGAAGTGGACTCGGACGTGGTTGGTGTGGTTTTGGTTCGAGCCAACGCAAACGGGTTGCACAACACTGGAGATATTCTCTCCGCAAATTCCCAAGCGAGCAAGATCTTGAACGAGAACTCTGCAACGCTTGTGGGCCAGCGAATTCAAACCTTTCTCACGCCTCCTCTATCTGAGATGTTCACCAAAATTATGGAAGACTTCTTCGAGAAAGGCGATGATCAGTATTTTGATGTGGTTCACCGGACCTTTCTCAGGGCTCAGGATGGTGTCACGACCGCTGTGGATCTCAAGCTGAAACCTTACGGCGGAGACGGCCACGAGTTCCAAGCCTATTTACTCTTCGCAACTCGCGAGCAGCAGCGCGCAGGAGATTCAAGCTATGTACTAATAAACGAGGGCGGTGATATTCAGGGTCTCGGCGCAGACTGTTACAAATTCTTTCGCGAACAGTCCAAGCCTATGCTAAATCGCCAAGCCAGCACATTTGGGCTGGCAATCGATCAGAATAATGGTCTACGGGTTGGCGTTGGCCCGCGGAAGCTAAATATCAGTCAGTTCATTCCCGCATTTGCCAAGGCTGAACGTGTTCAGAGGGCCAGTGAGGAGAGGGTGGTATTCCCTGCAATGGTATTCAACGGCGAGACGGGTCGCGCAACAGTGAAAATTACAGGCTTTCCACTCACAGATGGGATAATGGACGGGAGTATTGGAAGTATCGCAGACTTCAACCGGCCGAACACTCCAACGGATGTGGACGAGCGATTCGGAGTCGATGCTTGTGTGATCATCAACTTTGAGATGGTGATGGGAATCAAGCTCGGTCAAGTATATATACACGTTCGGGACGAAGAGAACGACGGCTCGAGTAACTCGGAGGTTGAAGAGAGCGACGACGACAGCATTGCAGCAAGCGCTGACGGTCGCAACTCCCTCACCGGATTCCAAGAGAGACAGCACAGCAACCGACACGTAAACTGGATAGCCAACGCGAGGGGAACTGTCGCCTCAAAAGCAAAGAGCCGCGGGACTCAGTCCAAGGCTAGCTCTGTGGAGAGCCAAGATCTGCTAAAGACGCGGGCTCTCAATGTACGCAAATCACTTATGGGCGACCAGAAGACTCGAATGGAACCGGCTCTGTCGAAATTCCAGAAGCTTTACAGGCGTATGACAGTGATTATCATTGCATTTGCAATATACGAGTTCTTTTCAGCAAGAAACGTTCTAGATTCATTGCAGAGCGATTTCAGTTTCATGAACGACCTCGACGCGAGGAGGCTTGATCTGGTCGATTTGGCGTATGCAGCAGACACGCTGGCGCTGATGAACAAGGGATTCATCTCGAACTATTCCGAGGGCAAATCGCGCTCCATTCTGCAGAAAAAGTCAGACGAACTGAAGGTCATTGATCAGGAGATGTTCTTCCGACGAGAAGAGGTTGGAGGAACACTGCAAAAGCTTTATGAAGAAGGCTCGACAGAGTTCTTTATGGTTCGCAACGGGGACTTGGAGATGGACGTGATCGGTGTGTATGACGCAACGCTGCTGATTGCAAGCGCTGCACAACAAGCCTCGGAGATGCCTTTGTCTGAGTTTTCATACGACAACCCCATAACATTCTCGCTTCTGGCGAACATCGATAGCAGCAACTACACTTTGTACGAGAGGATGGACGACACGACCAAGTTCTTCATGCAAAACCTTCAGGAAAGGCTTGCAAATCTGAGGGGAGCATACTCGCTAAAGTCTGGATTGATTTGTGTTGCGACCACGGCGCTGTTGTTGATAAGCATCTACCCGCTTATCGGAAACGGAGGGAAGATCGAAAATAGCAAAGAGGAGATTCTGCGCATTTTCAATGACATTCCCAAAATCACAGCCAAGACAGTCTCAAAGCGATTTGTGCAGCGCCTTTTAGAGGTTCACGGCGAAGCATTCGAAGCTAACGAAGACGACGATCGACCTGACAACGGAAAGCGGGTGGCCACGTACGGTAGTACAACCAAGATTGTCCCGAAAGAAGCGGATAAGAGCAAAGATGGTGCTGCCAAGGATAAAGACTCCAAGAAAACCTCTCTCGCAAAGCCTGTCACGAGAAGAAAGAAGCTGATTGCGGTGAAAGGAGCTCAGTCGCGATGCAATCCTTACCGACTGCTTCGGCATCTTGCTCGATGTGCTGGAAGCCGTAAGATGGTGATCGTTTACAAGATGATGGCGCTTCTTGTGCTGACGATGGCGTTCTTTGTCTTGCTGGTGTACATTGTGCTGCATGCAGAGGCGCTGACTGAGAGCACTCCGGGAATAATCAATTACGGAGGATCGCGGAGGTCCAAAGCGGCGTTGACATCTCACCACCTTCGATTGGCACTTTCTGAGATCGAGCTTGGCCACAGCGAGCTTCATATGACGACCGAGGAGAATATAGAGAAGGTTCACGAAGTGTTGGCCAAACTTATCGAATTCGACGAAATCGTTATGTACGGAGATGAGGAAGCCGGCGTGAGTGGAGTTCTGCGGAGTGGATCAGTGTCTGGGACGGAACTTGATCTGCTAAATCTGTACACGGACGACGGTTGCATCAACTGGCCAGACACTATAGTTCATCGGGAGACCGGAGAGCAGATCACGTCTTCCAACTGTTCGAGCTTTGGAAACGGGGTGATGAGCGCCGGAGTTCACAGCGCAATTCTGGAATACCGCAATATGCTGGAGACATATCTGAAGACTGTGGACTGGGAGGATTCTCACCATAGTGACGCAGAGATTTATGAGAGACTGCACCACGAGGATTATGAAGAGCTAATCGAGATGGAGCACATATATTTGCGAGCTCAGCTTCAGACAGCCATTGAAATGCACGTCGAGAGCTCACTGAGCAAGCTCGAGAGCAGTCGCATGGATCTGCTATTGCTGACAGTGTCCTATATATTTGGTGTTGTATGCTGCTACGTTCTCCTAGTCCGGAATGTCATCATCGCACTTGACATGGAGGTGAAGCGTTCTCGAGCTCTTCTGTTGGTCATTCCAGAAGATGTGTTTCTGAATATGGGCAACCTCCAGAAAATGCTCGTAGACGATTTTGACACAGGCCGAAGCGTGAGTAGCCGAGCTAGTGGACGGTGAGACTTTAGAAAAATCAAATCCAGAATTCAGAATTCAGAATTCAGAAGAGATTGGAAAAGTCTGGATTCTAGATTCTTAATTCACCGTCAGGTCTTTTCTACCTGCATTTTTGGCAGTAGAGTATTGTACATTGCTTTGCATGATGGAAGAACCAGCCTGGTCCGGGTTTCCGGCTGCGCTCATCATCAACTCGTCCACAGTTGGCTCGAGTGATTCATTCCAATTTTCATTGCTATTTTAATATATAGTATTTTCGATCGATTTTCTCCCGAATGGAATTTTCGAGCTTCATGTTCTGAATGAACATCCTCCATTCGCGAGTCGCCATTGACAGTGAGTCCTCACTTGTCCTCGGTTTCAGTGACCATCAGTGACCAAAGAGATATCCCTGTTCAGCTTAGGCTACTAGTAAAGCGACGGTTTCATCCTGTTGTCGCAGATCATAACACTTGACGGTGAGACGGTGTGTTGACCGAGTTCAGAAGTCGGGATGGTTGTTCTGTGAGTCGGTGAGCCCTGAGGTTAACGGGCAGGAGAGGGCACCGTCCAGCTCGCTATTCTCCAGTAGAGTCATTTGTGGCTAGCCTATCACTCACATCTNTTTCATCGGGAGACCGGAGAGCAGATCACGTCTTCCAACTGTTCGAGCTTTGGAAACGGGGTGATGAGCGCCGGAGTTCACAGCGCAATTCTGGAATACCGCAATATGCTGGAGACATATCTGAAGACTGTGGACTGGGAGGATTCTCACCATAGTGACGCAGAGATTTATGAGAGACTGCACCACGAGGATTATGAAGAGCTAATCGAGATGGAGCACATATATTTGCGAGCTCAGCTTCAGACAGCCATTGAAATGCACGTCGGGAGCGCACTGAGCAAGCTCGAGAGCAGTCGCATGGATCTGCTATTGCTGACAGTGTCCTATATATTTGGTGTTGTATGCTGCTACGTTCTCCTAGTCCGAAATGTCATCATCGCACTTGACATGGAGGTGAAGCGTTCTCGAGCTCTTCTGTTGGTCATTCCAGAAGATGTGTTTCTGAATATGGGCAACCTCCAGAAAATGCTCGTAGACGATTTTGACACAGGCCGAAGCGTGAGTAGCCGAGCTAGTGGACGGTGAGACTTTAGAAATTTCAAATCCAGAATTCTGAATTCTGAATTCTGAATTCAGAAGAGATTGGAAAAGTCTGGATTCTGGATTCTTAATTCACCGTCAGGTCTTTTCTACCTGCATTTTTGGCAGTAGAGTATTGTACATTGCTTTGCATGATGGAAGAACCAGCCTGGTCCGGGTTTCCGGCTGCGCTCATCATCAACTCGTCCACAGTTGGCTCGAGTGATTCATTCCAATTTTCATTGCTATTTTAATATATATAGTATTCTCGAATCGATTTTCTCCCGACAGTGAAGCGACGGTTTCATCCTGTTGTCGCAGATCATAACGCTTTACTTGAACAGGACATCAGCTCCGTTTGCTGGTGAGATGTACTGACGGTGAGACGGTGTGTTGACCGAGTTCAGAAAGTCGGTGAGCCCCGAGGTTAACGGGCAGGAGAGGGCACCGTCCAGCTCGCTATTCTCCGGTAGAGTCAACTGTGGCTAGCCTATCACTCACATCTTCGCAGTTCGTCCTGCTGGGAGCGTGAAAGTGGTATTGTACACTCGGTGAGCTCAGCATTGGCGCAGCACGGAATGCTGAATGCTGAATACTAGTACTGTCTGCGTTTCTTCACGTTACGTGCCCTTCCTTCCTTCCTTCCTTCCGCCCGGTCTGTCGCTGTCTCCATTCCATCCTTCATTCTGTAGCTATCTATCTATCTATACATCCGACCATCTGTCACCACCCTCTTTCTTCTTCCATTTCCTCATTCAACTGCACTCTCTCTGCGTGGGAGTGCAGACGATGCAGACGATGCAGACTATGCAGACCATCCACCTTCTCGCTACTCAAGTAGCTTTGGCTCCTTGCTTTCCTTGCTTCCTATATCAGGTCAATTATTTATATCCATTTGATGTTGTTTCATTTGTTGCAGTCAACTTTTAACAACACCTTTCACACCTTTCACACCAAGGTCGTCTGCCAGTCGGAGTCCGGGGCTTGGAGTAAAATAATATAATCCATCAAAAATGGCTTTCAAGAAATAGCTTGGAGTCGAACACTCGGCCGCTACTACCACTCTATCGCCATAAACCATAACACACTCGCCCTCGTCCTGCACTCTAGGCCTTCAACGGCCAGGATTTTTCTCTTGTACAGAGCACACAGAGACGGACGGAGAGAGAATGAGATAATGAGATAATGAGATATGAGAGAAAGAAAGGAAGAAGAAAGAAAGAAAGAAAGAAAGAAAGAAAGGGAGACAGAGAGGATCAGAGAGGAGTGACTTTGCAGTCAGGAAAGAAAGAAGGAAGGAAGGAAAGGAAGGAAAGCACAATAAGCACATGTAAGCACCGAAACGCGGGCAGTAGGTACGTTTAGGTAGGTACATAGATACACGAGTTGGCGGCTCTTACGCGCCGGTCTTTCGGGTGTCTTTCTTTCGCGTGTCTTTCGTGTCTTTCGCGCGCCTCCTTCACAGCGTTCCAGCATTCCAGCATTCCAGCGTTTCAGGCAGTGGCTGGCTAGGCTTGGCCCAACCCACTCAGGTAGGCAGATAGGCAGATAGGCAGACAGGCAAGCAGCCAGTCACCGTGGTTTCGAGCTTGCCAGCTTGCGTGTGCGTTTGCTATTCTGCGGAGCAGCAAGCCTCTCGCTATCTCTCGCTATCTCTCCTTGCCAAGAGGGGCAACAGCACTCAGCACTCAGCACTCAGCACTCAGCACTCAGCACTCAGCACGCCGCCGACGTTGGTCAGTTTGGTGAACGCGTTCCGCAAAACTTGCGCACTTGGCGCTGGCTGGCTCCTTTCGCAGAGTCTTCTTCTCTCTACGGACTCTCCCGACTCCGGACGGGCATAGCGGGAGGAAGGGAGGCTGGGACTGAGACTGAGACTGAGAGAGAGCCCCGGCGGCCGTGGGAGACGGCTGCCCCGAGAGCAGTTTCCAAGTGGTGGAGCACTGGCGTTGGCATTGGCAGCAGGAGGACGAACGGAGATGAGCGGCAAAGGCAAGCTGGAATGGTCCACAGCTAGCAAGTTGGCACAGGAGGTGGCGCTCCAGCGTGAGCGAGCTCTCGCAGGTGCCGATCAAGACGAAGTCCGGATTCGGGGCGCGGCATCGGGTAAAAATCATGTCGGTGCCAGGGGTGCGAACCTTGTCGGCAAGAAGATGGCCATTCCCGTCAACGATAGTGAGGAAGAGTCGAAAATGCCGCATGGCGCGCAGATTTCCGGCGCCATAGACAAGGACAAGGAGGCGAGGAAACCCTTGGACCTCATGAGCATGTGGAAAGAGGAGAACACCAACATCAGCATAGTCGCCAATAAGACTCCTTCGAGTGGAGCAGGCGAGAAAAAGACGCCGTTTCCTCCAATGCATGGGTTCAGAGAGGACAAGGCGAGCCCGCTACAGCAACAATCGTTCTCGCAGCGGCGGCGGTATGAGGTCCAAGGGCACGAACCCACTTCTACACAACAACAGCACCAAAAGCGAGCCGCGGGCCGTCTTACAGACGACGTGAGTGACGATGAAGACAAACCGAGGTCCTTCAAAGTAAATACTTTGGAGAAACTGATGCAAGAAGGAAGCCAGCCAAAGGAGGATTCGCCTTCACTGCGCAAAGCAACGGCCAACACGTCATTTCTCTCCAAGCATCTCGCAAAGAAGGAGACAAAAGGCACAGGCGCTACCCTCACCGAAGGCGAAAATTCGCCAGATACCGAAGAGTCGGCCAAGCCAGATAGTTCAGCCAAGCATAGCAAAGTTAGAGATGCCTTCGCAGGCACTATTAAAAAGGCGGAAGTCGTCCCGTCCGTAACGTCCAATCGGGAAGTTGCGCGGGCAGTAAATTCAGTGGAAGTGGTCACCGTGAATTCGCCTGTTGTGGCCGTGCCGGCGCACAGTATGCGCAAAGTAGGCTCTGAGGATAGCGTTGGATCTCCCACTTCCTCCGACGGTTCGTTGCATCCAAATTCCGTGGGCGCGAATGTCCGCATTCTTTGGAGAACGAAAGAGTACGTTCGTCTGCATTTTGCTGCGATTCACGTTCCGTGGAGCTGTGTGAAAGTGTTGAGGGACAAGGCTATGCAGAAGAAAGGAGGCGGTGAAGGGTCCATGATGATGTCCATCGAGCTAAGTACTCTCAAACATTCCGGGACCATAATCTTCCCAGAAGATTTTGAAAGCGTATTTGGGGACTTGTTCACACAGTACTTTATACCGCTTGTGCACGTCAAGTTTAATTTGCGGGGTGCGATACCGGAGAAAAAGCTTCCGGGTGACATTCCGAGTGCTTTCAAACTCCTCGTGTTGTCCGAAAGGCTCGGAGCAACACTTTCTGAAGATGTGTACAACTTTTTGGAGGCGGAAATCAAAGTTCGCAAGGAGAAGGAGCCGTCCGCACCCTCCCTACAAAGCGCTTCATATCTGATCGTGCTCACCAGTTTGGAGTTCGGACCATCGTCCACGGCCGAAGCTGATGCCTCCAAAATTGACAGGATCGTCTCCGACGCTGTAGATGAATTAATTGGTTGCTTGCCTGAGAGCCTTGTTGCATTGGAGGACCTTGTGGAAAAGAGTTGTGCTCGAGGTCGCCCAGACATGGCGGTGAAGCTATTTCGCTCCGCTACCCGATCGGCTTTATCAAAAAATAGCAAAAAATACGAAAGCGAGGTGGTGGAGAAAGGCGAACGGTTTTTCAATGAGCTGCATCAAACGCTTGATATTCACTCCAGACGAGCGAGTCAGCTTGACCTCGTTGCCAATGTTTTAAATGGAGAGACAAAGACCTTAAGGAAAGGGATTGAGTCTGACATCTGCTGGAAGCAAAGCGACGCTGTCGGGGCAGGCTTTGCTCAGGGAATTCTCCTTCACAAGGTTGGGATGGGTTCGTATGGCGGATCTCGCATTGTCCGGACGCATCAGGATCGGCTCAAGTGGAGAAAACCTGGCAAACACAGAGAAAACAAAGGTTTGGACAAGAATAGCATTGTGGCAATCTCGGCAGTTGACAGTGATACGACTCATAAAGCGTTTAGGATATCTAGTTCCAAGCACGGTCTGGTGACCTTTCGTGCAGAGTCAGAACAGTTACGTGATCAATGTGTTTTTTCCTTGCAAAGATGGTGGAAGAGCAGCACTAGCATGTCAGAGAAGAACAAGACTCAGCAGTGTCCAAAGCCAATTTCGAGGACCAGCTCGGCGATCTCGCTGTTCCAGATGAGGCTACGGGGTTTTGAAAGCGGTGATTCTTTCACATCCAATGTCAGCTCCGCTGGTAATGTATCCGAGACATGGACGACAGACGAGGAGGACGACTCCGAGAATGCAGGAAATCTCTCCTCACAGCGGGGGACAGATTCAAAGAAGCTAAGCAACCCCGCGAAAACAGAGCCTACGCCATCGAGTGGTCTGAGCAAGTTTGTGGAATCCATGTCGAAGATGGGCCCCGTGCGACAACCATCCGAAGGTTCTTTGCGCCACCCCGACGAAAAATCAGCCTCATTTAAGGAGAAGCAAAACATTGTCTCTCCAACGCCCCCTTCACGGCAGCATGTGACCGACATTGTTGAGCCTGGGTCGGGCGGGAGCGTATCTGATCTTGCTTCTCCTCAGCATTCTCGGGATAGCGAAGACTCATTTCAGTCAAAGAGTCCGCGAGCCCTTTGTCGAGGCGTACAGATTCACACAGAAGTGAGCCAGCGCAAACTCGAGGGCCCGGCAAAGTCAGTTCTAAATGGTAGTCCAATTATGGGTATAGGTGGCGCCATCGAGATCCCGAGCATGGGCGCGACTCAGCCCGCCTCCAAAAGTGGCGTCTTAGTCCCGCCACCTCCCGCTTCTATGCTCTCAAAGGCCAAGAGTAAAGAAAAGAGCGGAAAAGGCTCTACTTTTAAGCGATGGAACTTTTTGTCAGGAACTTTGAGGGGCCATAAAGCAGAGGCGCTTGATAGTGATATGAGTGATTATAATCGCGAACAAAGCGACTCGGACACTGAACGGGCTCTTTTTGAAGATGTCCCGGGCGAACACTCGAGCAATTTGGCCCAGCCCAAACCTCTGCCCCAATCGAGTGGGATGTTATAGTTTTTAAGATCCTGCTATACACCATCAAACAAGGCTAGTTTTCTTGCAATGCCGATGCCCGCTAGCTATCTCTGATGACTGCTTGTGTTTTTGGATCAATATAAAAAAACAATGAAAAGTATGGCGACCACCGTATGTCCTCGAATTTAAGTCGCAAAGATCGAATGATTGTGCTAATTTTAATCGATTTAACTTGATGAAAATACAATCTTTTTGAAGAAAACACACCATCAAGGACAGAACATTATTTGTCGAAAGGTAATCTGATTCATCGTTTCTTGGTACGGAATGGAAAGTGAACTAATTTACAGGGATATTCTCGTCGCGCAAGCGTTTGCTGGCCGCCTTTCCAGCTCTGGTGTTGTTGGCTTCCTGGGCCTGCCTGACCCTCTCACGATTTGAGTGGCGTGTGACTGTTGAGAGGCCGTCGATAAATTTTGTACGGAAAATGACGTTGGCATTGTTAAACATGCCTTCTTTGAGGCTGACCACAATGAACTGTGAATGCGCAAAGTGAGTTCGAAGCATTTGCCCAATGTTCTGAGTGTGGGAGAGGTCTAGCGCAGCGTCGATTTCATCAAAAATGTAAAATGGCGCTGGGCTCATCAACAGTAATGACAAGATCAAAGAAAGCGCCAGCAGAGAGCGTTGGCCACCAGACAGCTCCGTGAGCGATGCCTTCCAAGTTTGGCCAAACGCAACCTTGACCTCCAGCCCATCCATTATGGTCCCATTTTCTGGGGGATCGAGCTTTGCTTGCGTGCCAGGGAGCAAAGTGGAGAAGATAGAACCAAAATCTCTGTTCACCTTCTCCCAGGTAGAAGTGAGTGCTTCATTCTTCTTTCGCTCCAAGCCCGCGATGACGCGCTGAATTGTGAGGCGGTCCTTTTCAATTATTGTGCGCTTGCGGTGAAGGTCTTCGTATTCGAGTTCAGCTTTTCCGATCATGCCAATCACCTTGCGGTTGATGCTATTAGACATCTTGGCCTGTGATTCCTCGACTTCCTGAAGTCGCGCCGCGGCTTGCTCGGGGTTTCGAGTTGTGAAATCATAGTCGGTGTGAGGCTGGCCAAAAAACTTGCGATCGTCCTCAATCCAGCTGAATTTCTTCATCATAGCCTTGGCCTCCTTGGATGCATCCACGCACGCATTGTGAGCGCGAGCTATGGCACCCTCTTTTTCCTTAGCTTGAATCTCACACTTTTGGATGGCAGCTTGAAGTTCAGCTGCAGCCTTGCTCAGAGACAAAAGTCGATTTTGGGACTCTTGGAGTTCCTCGCGCTTCTCTTCGGTCGCAAGTCTTGCTGCCATCAATTTCTCCTCAGCTCGCCTTGCCTTTTCTTCGAGCACGCGGACTTCTTCGGTTGCCTTCGCATCATCCCCATCAGCACCTGAGAGGCCTTCCTTCAAGTTTTCAATCTCCTGCAGAAGCTGCTCGACTTCCAAATCGGCTGCGTCACACGCCTCACGAGCTGCGTCGAGTTTTGTCTCAGACACAGCGAGGTCGTCGCGGGCTTGTTTGAGTTTCCCTTGCGCTTTGTCGATAAGCATCGATCGAGCAGACTCCATGTCTTTCATTTGCTCCTGAAGCCTCTCTGCATCTCCCAGAGATTCTTCCCTTTTCTCGGAAGCCTCTTTTGTAGACAGCTCAAGAGACTCCAAGGCAGAAGTGAGATCGCGCTGCTTCTTTTCGAGCTGTGCGAGAGGCGTGCTTCCTGCTCGCTCTTGAATGAAGCTCAGTTCGTGCTTTGCCAGGTCGAGCTTGCGAACAACTTTTTCGTAGCCCTTTGAGTTAGTGAGCATAGCCGAGAGCTTCCCGTCGAGAGCCTTCACACTTCGTTCTAAGCCTTCAAGAGATAGTTGGGCAGCCTTGAGCTTGCTCAGCTGAGCAAGGACAGCCCCATGATTTGGCCGCGAGCCTCCTGAGAGGGTGCCCTGGGGATCAAACGCATCGCCATCCAAGGTGACACTCTTCAGCTGAACTTGTTTGTTGAATGTGACAGATCGAGCTGTGAGCAAGGAGTCACACACGAGAGTCGTTCCAAAGACATATTGCATAGCTTTTTGGAGATCATCATCAAATCCTACTAAGGACAGGGCTGGCTGTGCGGAACCTCCTTTCTCGCTGGCGATTTGCATGGCTGCTTGTAGCTTTGCGTCCGGGATTGTCCTGGAGGAGACCTTGTCCAAAGGAATAATTGTCACCCTCTTTTTCAGCTTGCCTTTGTTAAGTAAAGCTTTACCAGTGTTCACTGAGTCGACAACGACCTGGTAAAGCTTTCCGCCAGCCACAACTTCGAGTGCAGTGGCGTTTTTCAGGTCTGGGACGTCGACAAGTTTCGCGACCATGCCCTTCACTTTTGACCTGTCAAAACCAGGCGACGGGTCTGCGTAGTCAAACACGAAGGCAGAGAGTTTGGCGCTCAAGTCCTCAACCGCATCTTTGGCCTCGACCAGCTTTTCCTGTTGCTCTTCCAATGTTCGTTGTAAAACTTCCGCTTCGTTCGGATCAAACGCAATCTTCTCAAGCTCCTCCTGAAGCTCCTGAACAAGCTCCTCTTGTCGTGACAGCTCAGCCTTTGCGTTGTCGTCTTCACGTTCGACGGCTTTGATCTGCTTGTTGACAGAAGCAAGCTCTTTCTCGGCGTGCTTTCTCTTCAGCTCGTTCTGCTTCATGGCCGTGGCGGCCTCCTCAGCAGCCGAGCGGAGAGCAGCAAGTTTCTCCTCGAGAGTGAGCTGCTGGGATTCCGACTCGGAAGAAGTGTCGTTGTCAAGCCCAGCCATCGCCGCCTGGATTCCTGCCTGGGCGTTTTCAAGCTGCTTCTTAGCCGCTTGAAACTCTTTCTCGGCGACTTCAAGAGCCTGGCGCTTTTCTGTGGCAACTGACTGGAGAGTCTCAGAGTCCGACTGCATCTTTGACATCTGAGTTCTGGCTTTGGAGCGCTTGTCCTGGCGCTTCTGCAGAACATCGGCCTTGTTTTTAAGCACAGAGGTCCGCTTCACAAGGTCCTTTGAGAGCTCATCCTCGCGAGCAGTCAGCTCGTCGATTTCTTTCTCCAGTGCAGAAATGCGCTTTCCGTCGCCTGCGTTTTCCTCGCTTCGGAGCTGTTGGAGGCTCTTCTTAGACTCCTCGATCTTGTCATTGATTTGCTCTAGCTCTGCCTCGAGGCCGCGAATGACAGATTCGTTTTCGCGAACAATCTCTTCTTTTTCATGAAATTGGAACGCGGTACAATACCGTCTGAGCCTCTCAAGCTCAGAGTTTTGCGCGGACCATTTCAAGTAAGTTTGTTTTTCTCCTCGAAGCTTCTCCAACTTTGGAGTGATCTCTTCGGACAGAATCTTTTCGATATCGTTGACTTTGGTCTGCTTTTGCTCCATCTTCTTTTCCGCCTCGAGTTTTTTAACCTCAAACATTCGTGTCCCTGCTGCTTCCTCGATCATGCCAAGGATTTCTGGTGGCTTCATGTTGAGCACTTTGGTGATCCTACCTTGCATGATAAGGAAGTGAGGGTTGTTGACGTTGAGCTGCACGGAGCGAAACATGTCTTGCACCTGCTTTGCTTGTGCATTCTTCCCGTTGATCATGTACTTGTTCCGGCCGCCAATGGCGACCTGCCTTGTGACTGTGATCTCCCGCTCGCTCTCATGGCCCACCGGGCTGCATTTTGGGTCAGAGTTGTCGAACACGATGGTGACACTGGCCTTGGTCACTCCTGACTGGCCCTGCTTGTACACGAGCCCTTGAAGGTTGTTCACCCTGACGTGGCTGAGCTGCGTGATACCGAGCACGAAGCAGATGGCATCCAGGATGTTCGACTTTCCGCTCCCGTTCAGCCCCGTGATGGCATTGAACTCTGAGTCGAATTCTCCCACCACCGTCCTCGTCGCGTACGACTTGAACCCATCGAGGATCACCTGCTTGATATGCATCTCTCTTCCCTCGCGATCCCAAGCCCCAAAACCTAGACCCTAGGCGTTTCTCAATCCCAACCGCCGAGCCGTCTGAGATCTCCACCTCTCAGCAAATCCTCCAGCCCGCTCGCCACAGAGGTCGATCGCAGTCGCAGGTTGCTTTCTGCGTTACGGATCTGGATTTGCACTGCACTCCTTCGCTCTTGACGCAAAGGTATGATGATCGCCTTCCACCTTCGCCAACGCTGCCAGCGCTCTGTTCAAATTGACGTTTGCAAAGCTGTCTGTTGCATGCTGTTGCACGATTTGCACAGATTTGGATTGATTGAGATTTTCGAAAGAGGATGGGTAACCACGAGCGCGCATCGCAGCACGATGGAGTATGGAAACTCAGGGCTCAATTACTATTTACAAGTATGAAGAAGTAAGATGCAAGTTTGGAGATGTGCGGCTAATCATTCTGACGGTTTTTCTTGGATAGTTACTGGTGCGGGTAGAGGCGGATGTAAGACCTGCAATTTAAAAAAGCTCTTTCGAAGGGTCCCAGCGTTCGTGCTATGATCAATTATTGTACAGCAGAGTATAGGGCCATAGAGAGTTATCACTAGCTGAGCGCTGGTGAAGAAAGAGAATATTTTGTTGCTCCTAAAATCTAGAGAACAACGAGCTCTTCGTCAGGTTTTCAGGAAGTTTTTTTTGGTACGGGGAACTGGCAGTGAATCAAAGTTGAAATGCTTCTGGCTGTAAAGAAGAACGAGCCACGAGAACCAAGCGGTTCAGTCGCTTGATGCAAATAATCGAATCTGAAAATCAACGGTTCTACCAGCCCATCCGTCAACCTCGGAGTCCGCCGTCCACTCTAAAAATGACAACCTTTTCCTGAGTTTTGTAGCTTGTAAAATTGTAAACTTACGCACCGCTCATTCAACTTTCGTCGTTTGTCACTCCAGAGCGACGCTCCATTCCATTCGCTCGTCAAGTCAATCACTCGATGCGGCTGACGAACGGTCCTTGTTGCGCGGAACGAACGAGCGAAACGAGGCCTTCTCTTGATGCTCAAGCGAACCAGAACCCGCAACGCCTCCTCTTCGAGCTCAAGCTTGAGCTGCAACCGCAATGGCCGACAATCGCCGCAGTTTTGCATTGCTTTGCAAATGCTTTGCAAATGGTTGCAATTGCAGACCTCACGATGAACAAAGTGGATTTGTCGAGACATTCACCATTCGACCATTCGACCATTCGACCATTCGACCATTCGACCATTCGACCATTCGATTTTTCGACCATTTGACTGACCATTTGACCATTTGACCATTCACCACACTTCAATCTTCAAATTGAAACGAGTACCGGTACGTCAATCAAAAGGTTCACATGGATTACATGGATGCTCGTTTGTTCGTTCGTTCATCGTTCGTTGTTGCAAAGAAAGGGTATACCATGAAAACGAAGTAAGCGAAGAGGCAAAGAGTACGCACTCACGACTTGAAAAGAAAGAGAGATAGATACTGAGTACATAGACAGATAGCGAGAGAGAGGGTCGCTGCGCAGCTCTCGCAAACTCTCTCAGCGACCTGTGCGTTGGCGCGGTTCGTATCCAAGTGCGCTGTTTCGGCCTGGCACGGTGGTATGCTGGCACGTGGTTTCTGGTTTACCAGTGGAGCGTCTCTTTCGCGTATTGGGAAGCGGGTTTCGAAGGTTTACTCGAAAGAGTGAGAGAGTGAGAGAGAGTGTGTACACGTGCTCTGTGCCTTCTGCCGCTTAACATACGTCTCTCGGCAGTTGCGTGCACAGTCCTTCTTCTTCGCAGCACTCGTTCGGTAGACGCGGAAGGGGAGAGGTGTCAGAGGGCGAGAGAGAAGAGGGAGATTTTTTGTAGGCGATGGAGGACGCCGCGGTGGAGGAACGCTCCGCGGCCGAGGACGCCGGCGCGCACGCGAGAGAAGAGGAAGATGCGGACGAGGAGGAGGTGCTCTTCGATGTGCTAAACGCCGAGGCAAATATGGAGGAATACCAGGCGCGGGAGAAAAAGGTGGTGGAACAGGAGTTCGTTGCAGGAATTGTTAAAAATTTATTGCCGTTCGTGAAAATGTGCGATGCCCAGGCCAGCTCGGTGGCGGCCAGCCAGGAGATGTTGCTAGCGCGAATTGAAGCGCTCAAAAAGGAGCTCGAGGTGTTCAACAGTGGCGAAGTGGAGCTGATACCGAGCATGTCGAAAAGCACGCGCAAGTTGAAGGATATTCGGCTCAAGCTCTCCGGGGTGAACTCTGTCTTGTCGGCAGCACAGACACGACTGAACAGGGTCACGATGGACCTCCATTCGCATTTTGGGTCTGGAGAGTAGATCTGTCCACACAAAATACTTGCACTTCCGCTGCGCGTGTGTCTCCAAATTGTATATTGACCAATACCTGGGTGGTGGTCTGCAAAGGTCTGTATTTTTGCGCGGAGACCATTTTGTCTCTGCTTTTGTGGCGAATATCAGCCGGCTGGATTCATTTAGACCTCTGTGATTCCGCGTGCAGCGGCACTGTGGAGGACAAATACTGTGTCAGGGACAACGCTCTAAAGAGTACCGATGTAAACACATGAAACGAAAGATCTCAAATTCACCTCCCGATCACACCCCCGCCTTGGATATGATCCGGGCTGAGCTTGAATAACGCCGCTTCCTCATCGTCGTTAAGACTGTGTTTTGACCCATCCTCAGTAATGATCTCCTGCGGGTCCGATTCAATGTGATACGCTTCACCAGATTTGACACCATGACCTACTGAAAAATTTTGTGAGTGCCCGTGCAGACTCTGATGCGATTGAGAGGTGCGTGCATGTTGATTCAAGGCTGGATGAAATTGCTGAAAGGAATCAGATACATGCCTCTCATGGCCTCTTTTCCCGTTTGCCTGACCGCAGCGACGATCGATATTATTTCTCCCCTCCCGAAAGGAGGTATGGTCGAGCGTAGCAGCACCAGCAGCACCCATTGGAATGCCGAAACTCCCTAGGGCAACCATATCTGCTTGTTGCTGCAGTTGTTGCTGGTGCTGTTGCAGATGGTTTGTGAAGGCTGCAGAAGACGGGTAGCCCGATGGCCTGCTGCCCATCATGACTGACGCTGATGAGGAGAGGGACAGATATGAATTGGGCACTCCGACATACGGAGGGCAAGATGCCAGCTGCACGAGACTCGATGGATGCAGGCCTGACACAAAGTTCACACTAGGGGCTACCGCACCGCTAGCCAGCTGCATCTCCATTTGCTGTAGCCCATTCTCCCAATTGATTTGATTCGACATCGGATACGGGGGCAGAGGCCTCTCCAGAGGGGACAGTGGAGAAAGTTTGGCCATTGTCTGGTGCACAGGAATCGGGGCCACATGAACGTCAATAGTGAGCCCGCCCCAACCCGGCGGTGCTTGCATTGCGTTAGGGGTTGGCAAGCTGTGCTTCGGAAAGTTCATAGCGGCAACCGAGCCGGTATTTTGAAATTGCATGCCATCAGAAACGTTTAAACGTGCATCGGCACCACCAACTCCGTAGCCTGAGTGGATTGGATTAAAAGCTGTGCTGCCGTCGCCAAATGAGACGGCCCGGTCCGTGTAATTTGAGTTGAATGACATTGCAGGGGAAATGTTGGAATAAGACGAGGAAAGCGGCGGAGCTGAAGGCTCCAAACAGGGCGCAGCCGCTCCAAAGGAGAGATTGTGTGCTGCCACGGAGCAAGACGGGTCGATGCGCATGTGTTTGCTGCCAAAGCAACCAGCGTCCGTCGAGTCTGTCGTGGTGACGCTGTTGCCAACGCGCGTAGAAGCCAACGGCAGAGGCGTAAAAGGTTCTACAAAGGCCTGTCGAGTCAAAAAAGGGTGTGACCGAATTTGAGCGGCGGTCCACCGCACACTTGGATCGAGTTGCAACAGTCCGCAAACAAGATCATGGAGAGCTGCTCTTGAGCAATTTTGGAGTGCAGATATCGTATCCTTTTCTGCCGATCTGTGTGTCCCATTGATGAGAATCTCTTGCAAAGTAAGCTCTTTGATGTAGCGCTTGGTAATCTCCTCCTTCGCAAGGCCTTGCGACTGAGCCCACTCTGCCGCAGTCAACAAGACCCATTTCTCAGCGTTTAAAGGCGGGACAAAGACTTGCTTGAAGAACTTTCTCGCTTCACGCGCACTGGCGAGCATGCTAGACGGAAATTCGCCTAGGGTTTCTGAGATACGGCAGAGCTGGTTGTGCTCAGAGACTCCCGGGAACAAAGGGAGCCCGATGTACAGCTCCACGGCAAGGCACCCAAGAGACCACATGTCAATTGCGTTGTCATACGAGAGACCCACCAAAACCTCTGGTGCACGATAGAAGCGCGACTGAATGTACGTGTACACCGTCTGATTTTTAAAGCACGAGGAGCCAAAATCAATCAGCTGTACTCGAGCCGTGCCATTTTCCTCCAACAGGATATTTTCTGGCTTGACATCGCAATGAATGACATCAATGTCAGCAAGTACAGTAAGAGCTTCATTCACCTGCGCGAGGCAGCTCTGAATGAATTCCAGAGGGAGACCCTTAAATTTGTTCTGCTTGATCATCTCGTAGAGGTTTATTGAAAGCAATGGAAAGACGAGGCAAAGATGGTTCCCATGCTCGAAAGAGTCCAAGAGCGGGACGATGTAGCGGCGCGAAGCCGCTCGAGATTCTTCCTCTGCATTCAGCATGCACAGAATTCGAGTCTCCACCAAAGCTTGCGAATAATACGCCGGTTTATTCTATCAAACATTAAAAAAAAAAAGTTTGCCAGCTTCGTTAGATTCACGCCATTGTCACTTTGCGCCTTCAACGAATTGCGTTCAGCTCGACTTACCTTGACGACCTTTACCGCGACTTTACGAAGCACCATTCTCGTCGTGTCATCTACCATCTCGCATTGTACGACCTGACCGAAGGACCCTTGGCCCACCATCTCTTCCACCCTGAAGCTGTACCCTTTACTGGAAACGAGCACATCGTTCACGTAAAGAATCAAGTCATTGGATATGTTGTCCAGCCCGCCATTCTCTCGAGGCTGGCAGTCTTTGGACAATCCTCGGCGGGGAATCTGACTCTTCTGAAACGCGAATCCTTCGCAAGCGCGCTTGTACGTATCCGCAAGATGCACCGTCGTCTTCATGAGAGGAGCTCCCGAGTTGTGCAGCCACTCAGCCGTGCGCGCCCGCTCGCGTCTTTTCTCCGCACTGATCTTGTCGCGATTCACCATTTCTCCACCTAGCACAAGCGGAAGAACAACTTGGCCGCTCGGACTGAACCTTGCTGCTTGCTGCTCAACTGCTCATTCGCCCATGCCCTGGGAGCCGCCGCCCGCCGCAAGCGCACGGCGAGTTGTTGTGGCGAACGCCAAGCCAAATTCACTCTTGAGCACTCCGTCCTCGTTCCCACCAACCTTCCTTCGCCCGTATATATTAAAAAAACAATCAAACAAACAAACACCTGCTACTCAACAGATTCCAAATGTCGCTCCTCTAGTAGCTATATTCCCGGTCAGACCGTTCTCCGATTGCTTTCTTTCTTTCTTTCTTTCTTTCTTCACTCTCTCACTCGTTCCCTGCAAGCCAGCAGAGCCGACACACAACTCTATTCAACAAAGTGTCCGCGCGTACACCCTCGTGAGCCCCCACACCACTTCTCTTTCCTGCTTCCTGCTTCCTACTTCCTCCCTTGGCCGTGTGCGAAGGCGCAAGCTGGTTCTTTCCTTCTCCGCTTCTAGCTAGCTAACTAGCAAACCAGCTGCTACTAGCCAGGCAGGTGTTCCAGCCTATTTCGCGATGTCGTGCGCGAGGACACTTGCGCGCACACCCCTGTAAGAGCTAGAGTTTCGTCTGGCCGCCTGGCTAGTCGTGCAAGGCAACTTGTTGCGATTTGTTGCGTTGTTCGATTGCCTCTTTCCCCGGCTCGTACCGAGGGATAGTGAGGTACTAATCGCAACTACGGCGACGCTAGTGGGGAGTCCTAGCCGGATTTCAGGAGAGTTTGGGGCCCTTTGGGATTTGACTCGGACATTAAGGTTTAGAGTAGTTGGCAATAGCGTCTTCCCTGTGCTCGCACGTCCCCCTTTGGGAGCATAGACGGTGGTAGACAGCGTGTAGTGTGTAGTAGAGGGTGAATAGGGAGAGAGACATCGTAGGAGGGGCTTAGGCGTTGATAGGGTGTGCCGAAAAAGTGTTGCTGGCTGATGATCAAGACGTAAGACTATAGTGAAAGGATGTGTATAGGTATAAGAGTCGGTGACGCAAGACGAAGCGATTGACACCCCGCCAATCAGACACGTTTGATAACAAAACACGCGCAGTGAGCACTGTTAAATATATACGTTCCCTAACAGAGTATCCTGGTCTGCTTTGAAGTTTCACCGCATCTTTCACAATACATGCCGCTACCAGCACCATATCTTAATCGAGTTTTAATAAAACGCTATGCCCGCTACCACTTCCAATAATAATTTGTATCAGATACTTACGCTGTCTACAATAAGATAGACTATATCGTAGAGTAAGGTTGCGAGGGTACTACTTGAAGGTAAACGAGCGTTAAAAGTGGCTAGTAGTAGCTATAGAGCTAGTTAGTCACGAATACACTAATGGGAAGAGATTGGAGCAAAATCAGAACAGTTTCATCCCAGCAACTTTAAAATCAATTGATTGATTGACTGTGAATGAGATAAAACCACAGGGAGCAAGAGGCAAGTCACCAAAATTTCAAGCAAACAAACTTTTTTGCTTCTCCTCGCTTCCCGCCTTTTGTCTGACAGATCCTTCTGCCGAGAACAAAAGTCTTCGATCATCTATCTCTGTCTCTACGTCGGCCTCGAGCCCTGTGCCTTGTGAGATCCCATAAGTACGAAGTACCTGGGCAGGCAGGGATTCTAAGAGCAGCACGGAAAGCATCGCGGAATGGATGTGTGCGCACCTTGTTTGTTGCGTCTTGCAAAGTCTTGCATGTCTTCCACGGCGGCACAAACGTCATCGCACACACGTGAACTACTACTGCACAAGTGCACACCATCACAAAAGTGGCGATCGTCATGTAGAATGTGGTGATCGACTGAGTCGTGAAATTTGTCAAGTAAGTTAGAGGGCGAAAGCATCAAGCGTAGAGTGTAAAGCGATCGGCTGGAGCCAATTGATTCTAAGGTGCGTTTGTTCACTTTGATGGAGGGGTTGTGTATGTAAAGTGGGTTGAGGACGGGTGTCAGTGGAGCTGGCGCGCGACGAGAGCAGAATACAGTCCGTTGGCTTGCATCAGCGATTGATGGGTTCCTTGCTCGCAGACCTGGCCATCTTGGATCACCAGTATGCGGTGTGCGTTGCGAACGGTGGACAAGCGGTGGGCGATGACCAAAGTTGTCTTGCCGACCATCACCCTGTCAAGAGCTTCTTGAACGAGATGCTCACTCTCTGCGTCTAAGGCAGAGGTGGCTTCATCGAGTAGAAGGACTTTGGGGCACGCGAGTAAGGCTCTGGCAATCGCGACGCGTTGCCGCTCCCCACCTGAAAGCGTAACTCCGCGTTCACCAACAAGGGTTTTGAAGCCTTCAGGGAACTTCTGAATAAAATTGAGAGCATTGGCCTGCTTGGCAGCCTCCCGCACCTCATCGTCGGTAACCTCGCGATGCACGCCATAGCGAATATTGTCTTCGATGCTCATAGAGAAGAGCGTTGGCTGCTGCGAAACAACGCCAATAAAGCCATGAAGCTTGATCGTGGACATGCTTCGGATGTCCTTGCCGTCCACCAGAACCCTACCTTGATCGGGGTCATAGAACCGGAGGAGAAGGTTTATAATTGTGCTTTTCCCTCCGCCGGATGGCCCGACGAGCGCGGTGATTTCGCTCGGCTCCGATACAAAGCTTACGTCTTGCAGGACCTTGATGTCGGGCCGCGAAGGGTAGGTGAAGGAGATATTTTCAAAAGTGATCTTGCCGACAATCTGCTCGGATTCGAGTTCCTTTTTGGCTGAATCGCCGGTGATCATGTCCGTTGGAACCTTTGGAACTCTGTCGATAAGCTCGAACATCCGCTGGCTTGCGCCAACGGCGGACATAAGCTGGCTGTAGAGCCCAGTTAAACCTCCAAGCGCGGTGGCTATAAAGATGGTATAGAGAAGAAACGCCGTGAGCTTGGCGGCGTCCAGCTCCGAGTTGCCGGATATCACCAGCTTCCCGCCGTACCAGAGAACCAGAGCGATGGCAAAGTATGCGAAAAGCCCAATTCCTCCGAGGAAGCCGCCGTAAGCCCACGCCATCTTGACTCCAAATCGGTACGACTCGTTGATCCGGTTCTTGTACCGCTCAACTTCGTGCGCTTCTTTGGAGAAGCTTCGAACTGTGCGGATGCAGCCGAACGCTTGTTCGGCGACCTCTCCTGCTCTCGCGAGAGATTCCTGATACTGCGTAGAGAGGCCTTTGATATACATTCCGAACGTCCTTGCTCCAAAAGCCAAGGCAGGTATGACCGATAGCATGATGAGAGTTAGCTTCCAGCTCAACACGAACAAGATTGCGAGCCCAACGATCACTTGCGCAAACCATCGGAGCCCCATGGAGATGTTGGCAGTTACAGCGTCTTGAATCTTGGTGGTGTCGTTCGAAAGCCTGGATTGGAGCTCTCCGCTTTGAGTGACGTCGAAAAAGGCGATTTCGTTGCGGATGACGCTCTCAAACACGCGGGCTCGGAACCTCGCCACCACGCGCTCTCCCGCGAGATTAAACAGCGCCCCGCGAAACATGGAAAAGATGGACGATATGGTGAATACAACCAACATCATCACCACAGTCCTGTCCAGGTCGGCCTCGCTGTGAGACTTGGAGATGGTCTGAATAATCCGCCCAAAGAGCGTGGGGACCACCATCTGCGATGCAGAGGCCACGAACAAGCACACCAGCGCTACGCTGAGAATGTAACGCTCAGGCCACGCCAGCGACAGAACGCGTCGAAAGCTCGCGCCCTTGCCAAAATACCTGTCATCCTCTCCTGTCTCCTCTAGCCTCGCGTATCCCGCCGTCTCCTCCTCATCGCCGTTTACGCCGTTTACGCCGTGCGCCTCCACTTGCGTCTCGGCCGCCACGCCCTGCACGGCGTATATGCCCGCTTCTGCTGCGGACAGCAGCATGAGCGCCCACACCGCCGCGTGCGCTCTGCCCGATCTTTCGTGCAGGCCATGTGCCGCCGCCAGCTTGACCACCGCGAACACCGCCACCCCGACGTTCACCGCCGCCAGCGCCACTTTCCATTTCTGGCCTCCGCCTCCGCCTCGCACTGCCGCGTACCCCAGCGCCGCCAGCGCCAAGCCGCCCTTGCCCAAGGCAGCTCCCACCACGTCTCCCAGCGAACTGTCCCATGAGTAACCCTTCGCAGCCCAGTCCGCGCTCTCCGCAAGGCAGCCCACAGACAACGCGCACACTACTGCGCACGCCCCGCCTCCCAACGACATCTCCTTCGCTCTCTCTCTCTCTCTCTCTCTCTCTCACTCACTCACTCAATCTCACTCACTCACTCTCACTCACTCTCTCACAATCACTCTCGCTCTCTCCGTGCCTTGGCGCGCTGCGGAGACTGCGGAGACTGCGGAAACGAGGTGGCAAGTGGCAAGTGGCAAGAGCCTCGTTTACTTTTACTTGCACTCTGTTTACTTTGTTTACTTGTTCCTTCCGCTTGCTCTGGGGACTCTGGGGACTCTGGGGTGGACGTAGTCCAAGGTCCCGGCAGAGATATGTGCGAGCAGGGAAGTGCAGTGCAGTGTAGCCACGCAATTCGTGAATTGGCAAAGTCCTGGAAAGGCAATTCACCAAGTACTCTCGGTTGAGAAAGTGTTCGGGACCTTTCGAGCGGAGCTACGAAAGGTGTGGGTTCAAGGAGATGTGGCTGTGGGACGGCCTCGAAAGTGTGCTGTATGGAAGCTTCGGGTGAGCGAAAGGGCGCAATGGCTATCGCGCTGGGATGGAACCGGCCGAAGCAAATACGGCGTTCAACGTGCGAATCGAGGTTCTAAATGCATCGGAACCGGTTTCCTTCGAGGGAATGTGCAGCACGTCGTGTGTTGCGACCCACCGCTTGCCATTTCGTTCCAGTACTGCACACCGCGAATGCCTGCTCCGTGGTGAATGCCTACACAGCAACAGTTTCCCCTCTTCAGAAAAGCTGCGGCCACTGCTTTTGAGGGTGCTATCTGGGAACTCGCTTCGCATAAACCACGGTCTGTGCGCTGCTGTCCCGGAACCAGCGTCTCGAATCTCTAAGGAGGGTTGGTGTTCCGGATCATGGTGCGTGGCCAGCGTGCAGTTCGCTCTGCAATCTCTCGCCGGCGCAGCCGCGCCCACAAATACCTGGAGGTTGTGCAATCCCTTTGTCGTTTTACCGATTCCTGAAATGTCAGAATTAGTTGTTAAATTACTTCTCCGGCTGAAAGCGCACGAGAGACTGGCACGAAAACTCTCAAGCCTTGAAGGCTCGGCTTCCAAATTTCTTAACCGCTGATTCGTTACGTGGTTCTCTAGCTAGGGTTGAGCAAGCGGAGCATCCAAGTAGCCTCGCCATGCACGCCATCCTCCTAGATCGAGATAATTCAAGAACACCCAAATTCCACTGTCAAGAGTACTGAGTACCAGTCGCAATTGCAGTTGCAGTCGCAGTTTCTTGTTGTGTTGCTGTCGGTGTGGCATGGTGGTCACCTCGTCCGAGGTAAGCATCCCTCCTTCGAATTCTCCAAACAGTTTTCTCAGCTCAGGAGGATCACACTAAAAGCCTTCAAGAGAGAAAGACTCAGCGGCAGCACTCTCTGACAGGTCAGAATGTTCTCACAGCGCCTCTTGGTTGCGCGGACCCAGCTAGGTGAGAGAAACTATTGAGAAAGTCAAAGGATCGCTTTGGATAGCTTACTCGCGTCCACAGCCTTCCACAGTGGAATTTGGGATTGCAAATTGACATTGATCGTGCAGGAAAAAGCTTTTTGCCACTTTGCTCCGCAACAAGCCTTAGCTGTGCTCAAACCTTTTGACTGTGTTGGAAAGCAGTGCTGGTATGCACTTTCGTCTCTAATTACTCTGATTAGAAACATCCAAGCCGCCGCCTGCGTCTACAGCTGTGTCATTTTCCAAATTTCACATGAGTTTGTCTCGCACGATAAACAAGTACTTTTCCACTTTCAGCTGTTCAGACGCATTAAACTCAGAGCGCTGAGACGTGCTGAGACTCACTCCTTCACATCCTTCGCATTCGCACTCCTTGCACCCCGCAATGCCGTAAGCGTTTCGCAGCAGCGATAGCGCCAGCTAGCGAGACCACCATCCCCGACAAAACGCCAGCAAGCCATAAATCATCCGAAGGTGTGTGCGAAATTAACAAGTTTCAAAAGTTACTTATCTCAAGTTCATACGCTTGTTTGCTTGGTTGCAGCACTGGCAGAGTCCGTCAAGCCGGCGGTGTCGCGTCCTTTGCTCTCCACGGAAGTGCAGTGCAAAGGCGCAAAGGCGCGAGTGCAGTATCGAGCCAAAGTTCCTGCAAGAGAAGGATGCAAGAGGCGCGAGGAGCGCCACGTAAGGATGTAGTATGGCCAGGTCTTCAGAAGTGTCGCCATGGAATGGGTGAATCCCCCCGTGATTCACGAATCCCACGTACACTGTACTCACGAACTGTACTGTCCTGCTGCAGCGCCATAGCGGTGGTACTGACAGTGAGTACGACAACGCGACAATGAAAGAGTAGCAGCACATAGCAGCACCCAGCACTGTCACTCTCAAGACATTCAAGATTCGCGGCGCGTTCCTCTGAGAGTCTGAGTCGCCATCGAGACAAAGTAAACTTACTGTTAGTCGCTTTCATTCTTTCAGAACAGAATTTCAGAGCAGGCATTCTTTCATTCTTTCCCCGCAGCGTTTCGCATTTGTTTTTGGAACAGAGTGGCTTTTCTGTTCATCAGTCTGAGCACAAAGCTCACGTGAGCCTATTGCACCTGGTACTACTGTAACGACAATTAGAAATACACACCGTATCACTGGCCGCTGGTCCAGTCAAGACTCAGGCTCTTGAGCATCTTGCCTATCTTTAAAGTCAATCTTGAAACAAATTGAAATCAATGAAAGCAGGTAACGAAGTGGTTGATTGACTGTGAACTTGATTCTGATCAAACTTCTACAAAAGTTGCTAGCCTGTTCATGTTCGCGGGTGAAGGAAGTACTGTATCGGCGCCATTACTGCAAAGACTGCAAAACGTGAAATGAGCGAGCGACAGGAGTGATGAAGTGGTGGCACTCAGTACTCAGTGCTGGGTATGCAGTACTAGTAGGTGCAAAGTGCAGGGAGAAACGAGGCTCTCGAATCAAAGCCAATCACGATGCGACAGTGCAGAGGTTGATCCAACATTGCTCTTGCTCTTGCTCTTGGAATTGTTACTTATGCACTGTCCCTTGCTGTGTATCAAGGGCTGGGCAGCCCGATAGGTACAGGACTTGATAGCTGACTGGGTGCGCAAGGCGATGGAAGATTGCTTCACATCAACTCCGTGCATGCACTGTTCATCGAAGATTCAGCGATTTCTTAACAAGTACCGACCGAGTAGTACTGCTACTTGGTACCGGGTCCGTCAACTGACGCCATGTGGCAGACCCCAAACAACGAAAATATCTGAATTCTGTTCTGGGTTCCACTTGCGTGACGTGGGAAGATGCGCGTCTTTGCCATTCTGAGAGTTTTGGCTGCCGTGTCGGGCATCGCACTGGCTTCGGGCGAATGGTCCTCATCAACCTCCTGCCCTTCCCACGGCGGTGAAAACAGCCTCTACTGGACTAAAATCATTCGCGAGGAGCAGGTCTCACGAGCATTATGCAGGAGTGAGTGCATCGAGTCTAGCAATAATATTTCCGCTGCATTGTGCTCTTTCATAGCATACAACACCGAGACGAGAGACTGCCTGACGTTCTTGGTCAGTGGCCAGGAAACGCTTCGCGTCGGATGCGACTCTGCTCCTGAGAACGGCAGCTGGGAGTTTGACACAATTCAAGTACCCGATGAAGAACGGATCTCGGCAGGAAGCTCAAATTCCAACGACGCAGACGAGGAAGATGCATTCGGAAGAGGGGTCCTAGTTGTACTGTTTGCTTGCCTAGGGCTGCTGGTCATGGCGACAATCAAGTTTGTCGCCGAAAGAGTGACGCTAAAGAGGAGCTCTTCAGACTCGGACGCGACATCAAGCGGGCCCTCAGAGGCCGCTTCAGGTGAAACCGTTGTTACCATCAGAAATGACCCGGAACTTTGACAATAGCACCGGTGAAGCTTTTGACGGACATTTTTTTAGATTATATATTTATTTTCGACGAATTGCCGCAGCAACAAGTCTAGTTTGAGAAGGGGTTCGTTAAACAAGCAGACTTCGTTCACTCGCACTCCATTTAGCATTCCATTTAATTTCACACTATTTATGTTATTTTTGTCTCACTCATCCCAGTTCACTCATCAGACCCATTTCGAGTGCGACGAGAACAAATTCAAGATAGATCATGCCCTGCGTCATGAGGGGCCAATTCTCACTGCATGGCGCTAGGATCAATAAAGTCCTCCATGACTGCAAACGCAGCTACAGGCTCTTCTCCTCCCCGGCGTCCTTTTGGCTCGCCCCCGTAGAGCCATTCTTAGGTTCCGCCTGTCCTAACATCACGTCTCTGGTCTTGAGCGCCGCGGACACGAAGCCCGGCAAGTCCACAAAGGCTTCGTTCATACACTGGTGCAGAGCCCGCTCTTCTTCCTGCTCCGCCGACAACACACTCGTTAGCCGCCGCCCCATTGCAAACAACCGCGCCCCATCTCTTCGCACGCCAGTACCCGCGAGTACATTCGACCGCGGCCGATCATCTTCAACAAACACAGTTCGCGAGGACGACCTTCTTTGCCAAAATGCCAAAGTGTCAAAAGCGAAGCGTCCAAGCGTCCAAACGTCTAGACATCAAAGCTCCAATGCCCCAAAGCCACACCAAGACCCAGTTCCACCTAGCACACTAGCACACTAGCACACTCACCGCACACGGCGCCTGCGCGTACCACTTGGCGTCCACCATGCACAGCATCATCCTCGCGTACTCCGCCTTGCACCTTCGCGCCGAGTCCCGCACCATCTCCTGGTCTCCCCAGTGATCCTCTCCCTCTCCCATCGCCTTCCCATCTTCTCCCTTCTCAACCTTCTCCACCTTCTCGGCCTTTGCTCCGCCTTCTGCCGCCGGGTCCGCGGCCGCCTGTCCCGCCTGTCCCGCCTGTTCCGGCAACGTTCCTCGCGAGCCACCCTGTCCCATCGGCAATTTCTTCTTCTTCCTCCCGCGTGCGTACTGAGTACCGTCCCGAGTTGCGCCGACACCAACGCAGCACGACGCAGCTGGGCAGGCGGTGCTATTGTTTAGGCTAGGTGCGCGGTATCGGTGAAAGAAGCGGTGGATGAGAGATGGAGAGAGAGGAAAGTGGGAGAAGAGAGAGAGAGAGAGAGACGGAAAAGAGTAATTTGCCGAAGGGGTCCTCGCGGGAAACTGTACAAGTGGAAAGAAGACAGAGAGACAAACAGACAGAGAGAGAGACACGCACACACACACACACAGAGAGAGAGAGAGAGAGAAAGCGTGAATTGGTGGCCATGGAGGAACAGAAGCGGCGGAGAAAGCGCAAAGTGGAGGACTTTGAGCACATTCAGGTGAGTTTTTGCGCTCCTGCTCTCTGGCTGATCCGTGCGCCGTGAGAAGCTGAGCAGCTGAGCAGCTGAGCAGCTAGCGGCGAGCTTTGCGCTTGCAGTGAGGAAATGAAAATATTCGATGACTAATGATGCAAGTTGGTTTTCAGGTTCAGACGAAAAATGCGAAAGCGAGCAGAGACATGGCGCGGCCGAGCGTAATGGTGAGTCTAGGAGACCCGGAGTTCGCGGACAAGTTTGTGTCACTGTTTGAGGAGCACGTGGAGGGATTTACTGGGCTGCGCGGCGTGAAGAAGAAGAAAACGGAGAAGGAGTTGCAGATGGAGTGGCGAGTAAGACTGAAGGCGAAAACCGAAGGCTCGAAGAGCACAAAGGCAAAAGGCAAAGGCGATCAGGACAATTCCAAGAGCCCCAGCGCAAAAGCGAAAGCTTCAAAACAAGCAGCGGCTCCCAAAACCACCGCGATAGTGTCAAAGGTCGCTCGGAACGATGCTATTGCCAAATATCGCGAGTTGAAACGGCAGCAACAAACTAAGGGCGGCTCGAGCGCGAGTGGCTTGAGAGCGTCGACGAAAAAGGTTGTATTTTGAAGTAGGGTAGTAAAGTAGTAAACTCGTGTTTTGTCAATAGTGGTATTCTTGCTTAAGTTTTTAAGGACTGCGCGTCATTCAAAGCAATGGAAATCAGAGTAGACAAGTCGATCCTTTCTCTTTTTTTTTTTAATAAAAAATAAAGAAAAAAGTAATGCGCAGCTGGCGCAGATCGTCACCACGCGACACGAAAAATTGTGACCTTGCGCAGACAATGCCGGCTGTCGTTTTCTTTCAACTACAGTTCGTTTGTTCAGTGTGCAATCCGGGCAATTAAAGGGGAGGGGGGGGGGCTGTCTCTTGAGACAGCAAACATGGAAAACGCACACATTCCTTTACAATGTTCCAGCAACGGCAGTGTCTCCAACAACCGAGTCTCTAGCGTTGGTGCGAACCGAGAAGGAGTCCTCGCTCATGTCGATGTCGTCCTGGGCATTGTTGCTACTAGAGTCCTCAGTGACGGACTGCGTTGAACTTTGTACAAGACGGCTGTAGTAGCCAAGAAATCCGGACCCACCTTTTGCCCAAAAGTTGATCATGACAGTTGGTTCCTCTTGCTCGACATGGTGGAACCAGCCAGCAGGAAGGTACAAGATGTGCCCAGCAGGAAGGTCAATGCTGACAAACTGCGTGTTGTCGCGGAGTTTGGTCTCTGGGATAGTACGCGCATGCTTGTCAGCGTGTGGAAGCTTCTTTACCCAGCAAAGTCCTCCCTTGCAGTTTGGCTTCAAGATACGCGCCTCAGAAGGGGGTGCCAGGAACCACTTCTTGGTGCCGGAAACCATCATTGCCCAGTTATCACAGCAGTCGGAGTGGAGAGGGGTTGCCTCAGACGTCGACGCAAACCAAAGAGACGGAAGCATCATCGGGATGTCGCTTGGAATGAACGGTGGGTTCTGAATGTTCAGCTTGGTGAGGGACTTGAGCACAAATTTGGTGTTGCGCGGATAGCTCTTGCCAACTTGGGTCTTCTTGAGCTTCTTGTTCTCCATAAGTGAAGCCACTGCAGGCCCAAGGTCAATATCCCGCTGGACAATGGCCCCGTACTTGTACAGCATTGGGGAGGAGTTTGGGTAGAGCTCGCTCAACTCTTCGAGGGTCCATCCGGCCTTGGTGGTGAAGTCTAGGTGGCGCATGGCTTCGAACGGAATGATGACAGGCTGCGACCGATCCATAAAGATTCTGCGAAACTGCTCGACAGTGAGATGAGAGTTCTTTTTGAGTGTTGGGACGTACAGCTTGGCGGGGTGGTTACGGTAGTAGCGCTCATGGGCCAACACAATCTTGCTGTACTTCCTGATCTTAGACTCAGGCAGGACCTTGATAATCGGCGCGTTGTCATACTCGACTTGATCAACAAAGATATCACCGTCCTGCTCCTCGTCGTAGTTCTCTTCAGACTCCTGCACAGCATCCTCCATGTCGTCCGAGTCGGAGCCGAGGGAGGCTGGGTCCTCGCCGAGGGTATCTTGAGGTGAGACCATCTCGTCCTTTTCTGAGGTCTCCTCATACCTTGGATAGGACGCGGACAGACCCATGTCCGGCTCAGATGCAGTGTCCTCCTCCTGAGGCTCCTCGCTTTCAATAGGGATCTTTGACCTGAACGCCGTGGTGGTCACCGTGCCCACGACATTCACGGTCGTGCCGCTATTCTTGTACGGCGCCATAGTGTACAGCAGCACGAGGGTCACCAGCCCTCCCACCACCAAGTACATGGTACTCGCGTGGCTCCTGCCCTTCTTCCTGTACTTGCTCTCGCCTTCGTCGTACATCTTGTCAGCCATTTCGCCCAGCCGCCGACAACCCGTGATCTCACTGCCCACGCTGCGCTATGCACTCTGCAACTCTGCCTCTGCACTCTGCAGTCTGACCAAGGGGACTGACTGATTGACTGACTGATTGACTGTCAATCTATTCACCAATGCCACAATGCCACAATGCCACAATGTCACAATATGCCACAATGCCCAAATCGAGGTCGACCAAGTTGGATGACTGGGACGTGGTGCCTGTTCACATGCTTTATACTCTCTCTCCCCTCTTCTCTCCTCTCATTTCCGTCCTCGCCTTTGCCGGGTCCTCTCTGTTTAAACCATCTACGCTAAATGAGTACGACAATTACGATTTGTTTAAACTACATGCCCCAGAGGTGATTATATAGACGCAGGAGTATAGAGTGAAAGTACTTGGAGGGACACTGGTTCTAGTGGGGCGTCGGTTAGTATTTGGAGTAGGGGATTGCTAGTAGTCCGTTTAGTTCCCTCAGGCTGGCTCCAAGGGTCCCACCGTAGTGTTTATGGTGGCTGGGCGATAGTGAGTGGGCTGGAGATAGAGCGATCAGAACAGCCGATTGGCCTGTAGCTATAGTTTCGTGTGATATGTCATAGTGGAGGAGATCTGGTTGCAATTACGTTCCGCAACTTGCGAGGAACAAAAAGGAGCTAGGAATGATCTCCGAGGAGCCGATTGAGCCAGGTGCGTCCCTTGAGAAAGAGTTTTAGTCCTTTTCATAGTCACTGTCAGCGGCGGAACATCAATCTTGAGTTGAGTGCCCTGCCGTGGGATGTTGCCGCGGAACATCGCGGAACGCTGGAACATTGCGAGACCCAACTATCTCTTCTCTTACTGTAATCTTTGGGCTCGTCAACTCAAATCACATGAACAACGAGGACAGTGGTTTAGATTTACTTGTGAAGATTTGACAGCTTGAGATGAGGCGCCGTCGTATATTTGACGTTGAAACGGTCCATGGAATCGATCATTCGGCATGTTTTGAGTGTTTTGACGGTTTCAACATTTGGATCGACGTTTTTGACTTTGTTCAATCAATCATCTTGAAATCAATGAAAAGATCGAGCAACTGCTGCGAAAGCAAGTTGAAAAAGAGCGCTTTAATTTTAAAATCTTGTTCGCTCAAACAGTTGTTGCTCTGCACGATGATCGTATTCCAAAGAGGTGCTCCATCCGTTTGAGCGGGAAAATTCTCGCAATTGGTGCGGGGATCCGGCCATCTACAGGTAAGAGAACGTACATTGAACGTACCCGGGTACTCACTCCCGCTGGGTTCTCCTGAGTACCTGTATCATTCACTGTGAGTGGTACGGTAATGACGCATGGTCAGTATTGTCAGTAAGCGCACCGTGTTTCGAGCTGTGAAAGCTGAATTCTCTATTCTGTATTCTTCACTGCTGCGTCACCCTCGCGAAAAACAAAGAGAAAAAGTGGAAAAAAGGGGATATATCTTATTCTATGTATAACTTATAGAAAAATGTGGCAGCAGCAATGGCCGTTACCTCTGTTGCTTTCAAGTTTTATACAGCACAGCGCTGCAGGGTTCGCTCGGTTTGGTTCTTGAGAAATTTGTCAATATGTTCCAAATCGCTGCGAATTGACTTTTCGTATCGCTTTCCCGCCCTTTTGAGCACAGTGGCGGCAAAGAGACGTTCTAAAATTCCAGGAATTCCAGAGTAATTCGGCTTCGCCGGGTTGCCCTGCCTCGAGTTTTGCGCCTCCGAAGAACCAGGCAGTGACGCCGATGACGGCGAGCTTTCTCCATTCTGTTTCGGCATTTTTTGAAGTTCTAGATGCGGAGCAGGCTCGCTTTCCTCTTTCAAAGGGTTGAGCGAAGTGTTTTTACTTTCCAAGCCACCAGGTGGAGGGGTGCTGTGAGTTTCACCACAAGACTGTAACTCAGAATTTCGTAATTTCTTGCGTGGGTTGAAGTCGCCATCAGATCCACTTTGGTCGATAGAGGGTCGCTTGCTGGAGGTAGAGTTGCTCGCTTGGCTCTGGAGAGGAGAGACCGAGAAGACAGAATTGCGATTTCGACTCTCTTTGGCGACAACAATCAAATCATCGCTAAAAATGGCTTTGAAGAAAGCAACACGATTAGCGCCTTCTCTGTCCACAAGATCTTCTTCAGAAAGCTCGAGTTTCTTTTGCATCTTGATCTCGTACCCAATGTCCTTGACTTTGGACTTGTTGTGCTTCTTCAAAAGTTTCTCTGGTGTGAAGTTATTCTTAAGACCAATTCTAAAGTACTGGGCCGCTGTACTTCCACACTCCAGTAAGGAGCAAATCAAGTCCACTCCAGGATTCACTTCAGAGCAGCGTGTCAGCCGGTACGGAGACCTCAAAATGAGAGCTGCATGAATCAGGTGTTTATATTTTGAGTAAGCGGGGGTCGTTTTCACCATGTCAAAGGTCCTGGCCGAGAACTGTCTCGCCATCAAAATAAAGCAGGCCCTGGAAGAGCTGACCACAGCCTCGTCTTCTTTCTTGGCCTTCATAATAGAGGATACGTTTGAAAGATCTAGATACTCCAAGCCCAGTGATTTTCGATTCTTTTCCGCTTTCACTATCACGGATAGCATTCTTTTGCAATCATCGTTATTCGGCAACACCTCGCCGCGCTTCCCCTCTTGCGTCATTTTGAGCCCAAGCTTTCCCTTGCTTTTCGTACTTCGCACTTCGTTTTTCGCGCTTCGCACTTCGCTCTTCGCACTTCGTCTTTCTCTTGCTCCCCGGTTTGGGTACTGCTGATGCCTTTCTGAATTCTGTAATTCTCTCCTCTCATAGAAAACAACTCCATAGAGTTCTTCGCCATCACACTACGGCAGGATACTCGCAGTCATGGTCTGCGGAGAGATCAAACAGAGTACTTATGTAGGTACGAGTTCTGTGCTCTATCCTGGGGTGAAAAATCGTCGTTAAAAATCTTCAGTCCGTTCAACTTCAGCACGTTCGTTCACAGCCTCGAAAGCGCATTCCCTCGTTTGCTTTCGACTGATGATTGACTATGAGTGAGTGAGACTCGAGGAACTTCTCAAAAGCACTAACTTCGAAACTTGAAAGAATTTTTACTCTTGGTTTCGAAGCAGAGGGTGGCACTCAGTACTCACCACTATGGCTTCGATTATGACCATGTGTTCCATGTGTAACTCGGATGCGATCATCCGTTGCTAGTAGCAGTTAGGATAGCTATATAGGAGGGAGTGCACAAGAGGGGGTACTGTGCGTTACACCATAAAAGTCCTCGTCACGCTATGATATTATATATATATTTGCAGTAGTCGTAAAAATTGTGCTCAGAGAGCTGAGAGAGTTGTTGCACTCACAAGGAAGGAAAGAGTAAAAATCGCATAAAAAAAAAAACAGATAACAAAAAGAACAAGAAAATGTCGAACAACAAGTGGGAATATTACATAAATACAAACAAACAAACGAAAGTCGTTCCGTGAGCCTTCGAATGGCGTTTCGAGTGAGGAAAGAGCAGAAGGGTAAAAAAATTGCCATCGTACTGTGCGTTGCACAATAAAAATCCTCGTCACGCTCACATGGTCACGCTATGATATTCCCACTTACAGTTCAACATTTTCTTATTCTATATTTGCAGTAGTCATAGAAATTGTGCTGAGAGAGCTGAGATACTCGGAGAGTTGTTGCACTCACAAGGAAGGAAAGAGTAAAAATCGCATTTAAAAAAAAACAGCCAACAAAAAGAATGTTACATAAATACAAACCAACCAACCAACCAACCAACCAACCAACCAAACAAACAAACAAACGAAAGTCGTTCCGTGGGCTTTCGAATGGCGTTTTGAGTGAGGAAAGAGCAGAAGGGTAAAAAAATTGCAATCTTAAGAGGTACTGTGCGCTGCACAATAAAAATCCTCGTGACGCTATGATATTATAAATATATTTGCAGTAGTCATAAAAATTGTGCTGAGAGAGCTGAGAGAGTTGATGCACTCACAAGGAAGGAAAGAGTAAAAATCGCATTTGAAAAAAACTCAACAAAAAGAATGTTACCTAAATACAAACCAACCAACCAAGCAAACAAACGAAAGTCGTTCCGTGGGCCTTCGAATGGCGTTTTGAGTGAGGAAAGAGCAGAAGAGTAAAAACATTGTCATCTTAAGGATATCTGAATATACACAGTCTGAAGACCTGCTTCTAAGAGAACGTAAAGCGTATTTGTCTCGGAATACATCATCGCTTCGCGAAAAAATGATCGTCTCAAAACCCTCAGTTTGAGTCAACATCGTGGCAGTCTCCCAGTTCAAGTTCCGCAGTCCCGAAACGCTCCGGAGGGTGAAGGCAGTAAGAGTGTGAGAAGTGCTTAAATCGGGGTCAACTGGTCGGTAAGGGATACAAGTTTGTCAAAGCCAAGGCCAAGGATGTTTTCCAGCTGGCTACAATTGTCATCGTCGTCAGCCGACGAGCAAGGCTCCACCGGCGGCACCGAGCAAGAGACGGGGTGCAGCGTTGCACCAGCAGCGGGACTAGGCGCAATTTTTGGAGAGTACTCAGAGAAGGTCACCGCGCTTCAGCACCAAATGGACGAAGTGATCCCGCGTCTCAATCATGAAATTGAGAAGCTGAGAAATGAGATGGCCAAATTAAAAGAGGAGAACGCTGATTTGAAAGTCCTCACTAAAAAGTACGAGGAAAGAGAAAAAAGTTTTAAAAAACTTATGAACGAGGCATCCTGAGATTATTGATGTTGATTTTTGCTGCTTTCATTTTAAAGTGAGTAATGATAGCTTGATTTCATATCATATCATATCATATCAGATTATATCGTATCATTTCATTTCATATCATTTCAGTCCTATGCAATCCGGTTTCTTCGAAGTCTTTTGGAGAGTCAAATAGTCCTGCTTGTGCCATTTGTTCAAGCATATCTCAGAAGCTGGCGTCTGCAACTAAAGCGTTGTTCTCATATCATATCATATCATATGGATCGTTCTATATCCAGTTTCTTCAAAGTCTTTTTCAGAGTCAAAGAGTCCCGCTTGTGCATTTGTTCAAGTATGTCTCAGAAGCTTGCGCCTGCAACTAAAGCGTTGCTCTCATATATGTGTGGCCTCCTGGCCAAAAAAGCTGTACCGAGCCGGGCTTCGTAGCCTGGAATCGACAACGACACGATCAGAAAGCTCAATGCTCGACGACTTTGTTGTGCACACCCAGCAGGTAGCCTCATTGGTTTTTCGAGGAAATCATTTACTCGAATACTCGAATAGTTATTTTTTTCTCTTGCAAAAGTAACTTACTGCTGGAGTATACCCTTCGGTGTCGAGGATTCGTTCGATGACTTCTGAGTGTCGATTGATGTCCTTGTATTTGTAAAATAGAGAGTCACTAGGAATTCTTAGGCGTGGAGGATCTCGATCGATCCGCACTTTGCAAAAGCTTGATCGCCGGACTCGCACAAAAGTCACAAAGTTCTGTCATGCCGACATATCGGTTTCAAATCCAATCAAGACCTAGTACTCGCATGAACAAAACCAAACCTATTCTAGGTTCCGATTTTGATCGCTGAGCCGGAAAATTGAAGTGTTCTATCCACTTCTATCTTATCTTATCAGATCAGATAGAGCAAGCCGCTACTAAGACAGGGTCAATCCTCTGTTCGAGAGCCTACGAAAGTGTCCTCAACGCGTACCGACACGGTGCTGAAGGCCAGCTTGACGCGTTTTCCCCACGTACGGGTTCTGCGAGCCCTGTGGTAGCGAGAGGCGTGGCAGGGTACCCACGAGAAGAGAAAATTTGAGCACGATGAACGGCTTAAGTGGAGTGGATGTGCTGCTCTCCCGGCCGTCAAAGTTCGGGAACGAAACTGGAGCGCTGGCGAACGGCGAGTTTGCGCCTGGTCAGGAGACGAGAGACTACATCGGCCAGGTGGCCAACGTGCTCGTAATTGGCGCTGGAGGCCTCGGATGCGAAGTGTTGAAGAATCTCGCGTTGAGCGGATTCAGGAATATCCATGTGATTGATTTGGATACGATCGACGTGACCAACCTGAACCGGCAGTTTCTCTTTCGGCAAAAGGATGTTGGCAGGATGAAGGCGCAAGTGGCGGCAGAGTTTATCAAGTCGAGAGTTCCAGGCATGAACATATCGTACTCGACTTGCCCTATCCAGGACAAAGATGAGGAGTTCTACAGGCAGTTTCATCTGATCGTGGCTGGGCTGGACAATATCAAGGCGAGGTAAGTGCACGAGGCATTCCGGCTCGGCTCCTCTGAGAAGCGATTCTCTCTAACACCGGTATCTTGTGACGCGCTTGTAGGCGGTGGCTCAATTCCCTCTTGGTCAATATGGTGGAGATCGACGATGACGGAAATATCAACCCCGAAACGATCATTCCCCTGATAGATGGCGGGTCTGAAGCTTTCAAGGGCCAAGCGCGTCTTATTTTGCCAAGGCTGACCTCCTGCTTCGAGTGCAGTATGGAGAGCTTCCCTCCTCAGACCCATTTCCCCTTGTGCACTGTCGCAGAAACGCCGAGAAAACCGGAGCACTGCATCGCTTACATTCTCTTTGCTGTGAACAAGGCTTTGTCAAACCCTGAAGCAGATATCATTCACAGCCAGTTCGTGAAAAAGTTTGGCACGGACAAGCTCGACCGCGACAGTCCCGACCATATGCAATTCATATTTGAGCATGCTGAAGCGCGGGCGAAAGTGTACAATATTGATGGCGTTACCTATATGCTGACCATGGGCGTTGTCAAGAATATCATACCTGCTGTTGCATCTACCAACGCCATTATCGCCGCCGCGTGCGTCAATGAAGCCTTCAAGTTCCTCTCTTTCGGATCGCAAAGCTTGAACACATACTGGATGTACAACGGAACAACCGGGGTTTATAGTTATACGTTCGAGTACAGCAAGAAGGAGGGCTGCCCAGTTTGCGATACCAAGGAGCTCCGGCGCACCGTGCGTCCGGACATGACATTGCAGCAATTTATGGACGAGCTAACCGCGGATTCTGCCCTGCAACTGGAGAAGCCGTCCATCGCAAAACCGGGTCTCTCGCTATTCATCCAGAAGCCAGAGGTACTTCGAAAGCAGACCATGCCAAACCTCGAGAAAACCCTGCGCGAACTAGTCTCTTCAGGTGATGTCTTGACCATCACGGACCCAGTCTACCCACAAGGGACAAGTATCGATGTAGTCGTCGAGTTTATTTCTTGATGAACTTGTTCAATGAATGAATATTTTGCGTTTTTTGTTTCCCTTCCTGCTGCTTCTTCGCTCGCGAGAGAGTTGTTCCATCACACATGGCTTGTGCAAAGATGCGGATCACCGCAGACGGCTCCTTGGCCCGGCCGGGCCAAAGCCATATGGAGGGAGGCACCGAAAGACTAGGCATGAGTTCCAAATTCAAAATCAAAAACTCACAATTCAAATTCACAATTCAGTTTTCAAAATTCAATTCAAAAACTCATCAAAAATTCAAAATTGGGAAAAACAGGTTATAGAGTTCTACCCTCAGAATGGCTTACCATGTGGTAGTATTTCCTATATCTCTTGGAAGGGAAAAAACATGCCGACTGTGAGTAGAAAACCTCCAACGTCTTCGCAACTATGAGAACGACCTCGCTAGCTCTCCGTCTAATAAGAGGCTAAAGCTACTTGCACACTGTACACAATGTAGCAAAAAACCTAGCTAGCCCAGAGATTTTTTCCTCTTTTGGTGTATCGGTTTGCTACCGCTAATGGTTAGCCTACCAAAGACCGGTGTTGAGCTGTGGCTCGTTTCTCACGATCATCTGAATTGGTCTTTTCTGGTTGGTTCGTGTGTACCGGTACCTTTATGTATGCGTAATCGTGCCTTTATTTACCTTTTATGACATGTAGTTCACTAATTTTTTCTCACCTTTTGCATGGTATTATTGGATTGATTGTCGATCTCGAGACTAGCTCAAGAAGATTTCGTTCGCTGCCAATATTTTTGAAAAAGGCGTCTCTAGCGGTGACTAACGAATTGTACTATATAGCTGGATGTGCATAATGAAAGTATAGTGTTAAGGACGCGCTACACTTTCCTTAAATAAGAGCTACTACGGAGCGTCTAATTGCCTTCTACGATCACTCCCACTACCGTTATCTACCGTTTCCTTTGTCCTAGTGCTGAAGGTAAGAGTTCTGAACTATCTGAACTCCCCGTTTCGAGTTTGGCTTTTCCAATTTTTTCCCCTCCCGTAGTGCCACTATGCGATTGGCATAAGAGCCGCCAGAGCAGAACCTTCTTTTGAGACAGGCTTACCGAAGCAGCTATGTACAGCGTACCGCACCGCACTCCCCTCAGTCTTTCCGCTAAAGTTTGCCCATTCAAGAAAAGAGAAACTGTCTAGCTCTATATAGCGCCGCGCTAGTCCTCCGCTCCTCCCTTCCGGAAAAGGCCTCAGTGTCCTCTGTGGAGACACTACCGTAAGCACTATCCATGCACTAGCCCTGCCATCTTTGCTGTTGGGCCTGACTTGCTCTTTCTTCTTCTTTCCTTTCTTCCTCTCCCAGGCGAAACGGCGCGCACGTGCGCGAGGACACACTAGAAGTACTCTAGTGGAGCCAGTAATCTCGCTGCGAGCCGAGCGGACGAGGGGAGCTGCGGTCCCGCAGAGAGAGAGAGAGAGAGAGAAAGAGAGAGAGAGAGAGAAGGAGAGCAAAGTGGGAAAGGGGAACTTGGAGAGTTGGGCACTCCTCGTGAGAGAGAGAGAGAGAGAGATAGAGAGCGAAGGAAAGAAGGAAGGAAGGAGAGCGAGAGGTGCGCGTGGCGCTGGTGGCCTAGCATTTCGCCTGGCCAAGCAGCGCTAGGCGAAAGGCTGAGAGAGCAGGCGGACACGGTTGCATACTTTGCATACTTTGCATACTTTGCATACTTGCAGTTGTTTGCTGGAGCACAGTGCGAAAGCCGCGTCCTTTTGGGCTGCCGTTGTCGATTGTCGATTGGCGATTGGCGATTGGCGATTGGCCACGCGGTTGGCGGCTCGATTGGACCCGTTCCGTTTGGGCTTGAATAGGTGCGAAAGGTTGGCCAAAATCGGACGATCGAGGAGTTGAGCAGGTGAGGAGGTGAGGAGGTGAGGAGCTGCCCACGGTGCAGGCGTGAAAATGTACCAAGGACAAGGGTGGCAAGATGAGTCGGAGGACGACGAGGTGCAGGGGATCTTTGAAAAGCGCGAATATGAGGACGTCGTGCACAGGTTTAGCGGCCTGATGGGGCAAAATTTGTTCGGGGGAAAGAGTTTCATAGAGACACCGAAACGCAGCCAGCTGAACGCGAACGTCCCGGAGTACACGCCTGATTCGCATCAGCAGATGCTGTACCACCAGCATGCGATGATGAACTCCGCGATGATGTCCAGCGGGGCGCTGGACGCTGGTCACACGGAGCAATACTCGCATCAGACGTCCAACTATCCGCAGGAACAACAGCAGCAGCAGTGGCAGGAAGCCATGCGGACAAAGAGAAGAACGCCTGGGCCAAGTCCCGGCGCAAATGCATCTAACGGCGCGAATAACCAACAAGCCAACGGAGGGCCGAGCCCCACAAATCCTTTCAGATACGGGCTGGGGTTCAACTACCCTTTGGGTAAAACCGGTCTCACGCCAGTTAGCTTTGCTGAGGACCAGCAGCACCCGTTTGCAAACTCTTACAACGTTCCAAACTTCATGCATACTCACCCCGACATGAACATGACGCAGCAACAACAGCCGCCAAACGCTCACGCACAGCAAATGCATTCTGGTAGCGCCTGGTACGAACAATTACCTCAGGGCGGCCCACTGTCTGCCAAGGGGTACGGTAGTGGTGGGTATGGCTCATCAGACCTCGCTGGCGGCGATGGCAGCGGCGATAATACCTTCGAATATGGTGGCGTGGAAGGAAGCGCTGCCAAAAACCTTGACTTCTCAGCCCCATTTTTGCAATCCGTGGCCGATGAAGTTGGAGCTGAGGTCGACTACCCTGGTGGCGGGGACGCATCTTACGGTGGCGCTCAAGGGGAGTTCAGAGTGCACCACCAAGGAAGTGCAAACTCGCCCAACTTGTTTTCGATGCCTAGCACAGGCTTTTATGGTTTTGGAGACTACACAGGGCAGGAACACCCTTCCATGTACTCTGAGGCTGGGCATGACCACCTTGTCTACCCCGCGATGCACCACACGCAACAGGGATTCGGGAACAATTACGGCAACGACAGCGCAGTCTCTCCAAGCCAAAAAGATGGGAGGCTGGGGCCGAGCGCCAGAGACCAGCAGCATGGCAAGGGACTTTTGTCCCCTTCCTCGCAACAGCAAACAACATTTAGCAACACTAATAGTGGCCAGGTTGGCGCTCTGCCTTCGCACAAATTCTACGCGTACAATAATAACGCTGGAGGCCCGGGCAGAGGAGGAAGCGTAGTGCCTCAAACAAAAGTCCAGAGCCCTCCAAACTACGCGAAAGCTGCAATGCAAGGGAACAGGGGCATTCATGGGGTGCATGGGCAGCATTCTCAAGCACAGCAGTTTGCCGAAGCTTACCAAGTGCAGCAGCAGCAGCCTGGAGTGAAGGCGCAAGGGCTGGGTCCGGGCTCTTTTCCACACGCGAACAATTCGGGTTATCATCCGGAGGCACGTCATCAACAGCAACAGCAGTTCCAGCCCGGGAACCATCGGATCCAACATGACGGGGCACAGTACTTTGCAGAGGAAGAAGAGCGGAAGGACAAGCGAGACAGTGTCAGCAGCACCTCTGGACCCGGGCCCCGGTCGAATTTTGGTGGGGGTCCATTCGTCGCCGGCAAAGGCGGAAACCGACGCGTGTCAAACTCGATCGACAGCAGTCGAAGCTCTGCATCGAGTTCGATTGACAGTCAGACGTCGAAGGACGCTTTTGCAATGAAGAAGCGGCAAGAACTTGAAGAGTCACCTCAAACGCGGAGCATCTTCAAGGACTTTTATAAGACATTCCGTACGAAGGAGAAAGAGGGGTACGACGAGGCGTTTGCTTACGCTTCTGCGTGCCTAGAGTCGAAGGAGACGCCAGAGAAGATTCATTGGAAAATTTATCTTGAAATGGCGGATCTTGCAAAGCGGGAGAATCGTTTCTACGAGGCGAGGAAATTGTATCAGCTTGTGAATCAAACCCAACCTTATGCCCATCAGGGGTGGTTGGAATACTCCAAGATGGAGGAGGAGTGCGGACGGTTGCACCAGTGTCGCCTCATACTTCATCAGGGGTTGGAGTATTGTAATTACGCAGAGCAGCTTTTAACCAAGGCCATAAAGCACGAAGAAAGGATGGGGAACCTTCAAGGTGCGCGGTCTTTGCTGGCTCGTCTGCGAAATCAGAGCGTAGACAAGACGTGGAGGACGATCTTGGAAGGGGCCTTGTTGGAGGCGAGAGCAGGCAACATCATCGTCGCTCGCAAGGTTTTCAAGTACTTGATGCGCCACGTTCCTTGGTACGGCCCAATTTATTACGAGGCCACCAAGTTCGAAGAGAAGAATGAGGAATTTGAAAGAGCGATTACCATTGTGGAGAAGGGATTGAAAGAGATTCCGCGGTACGGGCCACTGTGGTTTAATGCGTTCCGACTCCACGAGAAAATGGAAATGGAGCTGGCAAGAGCCGAGGCGAGTTCGGCTCCAAGATCCAGCTTGCCGATGAAGTTGTTGCGAGACGATGTAGACGAATCGGTCGATTTGTTTGAAATGTTCGGCACCACCGGAGAGGAGTTTCAAGCTGCGCCGCTCACTTGCCAGCTGTTGCGCACTCGGGGTTCGCTTCAGCGCGCAATGAATTGCATTTCCAAGGAGCTGGTGTGGAAGGTGCATTTCGAAGCTGCGCAAGTGGCCGAGCGAGGCGGCGGGGACGATTCACTTGAGCGAGCCCGGCATGCTTACGTTCAGAGTATCCTGCGGTGTCCAGTAAATCTACGATGGAAGGTGTGGCTCGCAGGAGCTCGCGCCGAACTCACTCATGGATACATCAAGAAAGCTAGGTCCCTTCTCGACCGCGCCCTTCAGGATGTTCCAACAAAGTCGAAAGCTCAGGTGCTTTTGGAGTATTCTAGGTTAGAGGAGTACACCGGCAACTTACAAGAAGCTCGAAGTATCTTGGCCCTTGCCAGAAATGAAACGAGACACGAATGGAAGGTTTTCTTGGAAAGTGTGATGCTCGAGGTTCGCCACGGAAATCATCAAGATGCAATCCGCGCCGCGGAAGACGCTCTTGCGATTCACTCCGGTACTGGTCGCCTCTGGGCCATTTTGGTTCAGCTCAAGCACATCCACGGTCCTGATGCCCAGCGTCTTATCTTTCGGGAGGCGCTCAAGCAGGTTCCAAAGTCCGGCGAAGTGTGGTGCGAAGGTGCGCGCATTCATATGCACCCCCTCTCCCCGCACATGGATCTAGACACCGCTCAGCGGTATCTTCAGTTCGCCATCCAGTTCACCCCGCAATACGGAGACTCGTTCATAATCGCACTACGATGGCAATTGCTCTATGCCAACTTTGGAAATGGCAAACTGAGCCATCAGGATGCTTCCACTACACTCGAGGAGAGTGAGTTTTTGAACAACATGGAGAGGTGCGACACAAGTGACCTTGAGCTCAAGTGCGTCAACGCTGACCCAAATTACGGGTCTTTGTGGTTTCATTGCAAAAGAGGCCCCTTTGACACTGCGCGCCAGGTTTTGCGTACCGCGAAGAAGCTTCTTATTGCAGAGCTGACCAAATTTAGGTACGTGTATCGTGACGCAATTCTCGATTCAGTCCGTCGAAAGACCGAGCACGTTCTGCATCCTTCAAAGGCAAGAACAAAAGCGCGCACAACCCCTGCTCTCGCGAATGGGGAGAACGTATGGTTGACAGAGCGGCTCCAGCGCATTCCAGGAGCAGAAAAGTACTGCGACTTCAGCTCGGGGCTTTTGTGTGTGAACTGGCTGCGAGAACACGTAGATAAGCTAGTTGACTCGGAACGACGCAAGTTCTTGTTTGGATCGGACCAGATCGTCCCTTGACGTATTCCACTAGAGCTCCAATCTCTGACAATTCTAATCCATTTTTCGATTCCTTCCTTCCTTCCTTGAACACGACTGTAAAATCGTCCCATTGTTTGGCTTGCGGCGCCAAGAAGCAAAACCGTGATTTTTGTTTCGGGAGTAACAGTAGATGTACACATCGCAAAAGAGTTTTTGAAATGTGGGAGTGAAAATAATGTAGATTTCATAGTTTACACTGGGGATAAAAAAAATATAATGCCAAGCAAGACCCGCTGGAGGCATCAAAGCCAGCAAGACAATAAATAGTGTGTTTCCGTTTTCTTCAGAAGCAGCATAACTCCTGTTTGTTGGTCGTCCCTCTCTCTCTCAACCGTTGTCTGCCGCGTAAGTATGGGGTGGCACAGTTCGGGAAAACTGATAGGGGACGGTGCGGTACTATCGTGACTCGGGTGATTGTGATCATGAGTCCTTACGACAGGTAGGCGGCAAAGGCTCAACATCGTAGGAGCACGGGGGCGAGGTATCGATCGGCTTTTCTATCAAGACGAGATCTCGAATGTGTTTGTTTGTTTGTGTTTCAGAGTGAGAATAAGGTTTTAGTGCTCCATGCACCAGTTGTATGCGTTGTGGAACATTTTCATCCACGGGGATTGAGTATAAGACTCCTTCCATTCTTCCGGCATCCATGGAAATTGCCACAGACGGTGGACGCGCTCCGGGTGAGGCATCAGGGCTAAGTGACGGCCGTCTTCTGAGCATAGAGCAGTGATGCCATCTGGCGAACCGTTCGGGTTGAAAGGATACACCTCGGTAGACTTTCCAGAATCGTCTACGAAGCGCATTGGAGCTTGGCCATTCGCGACAATCGTCTCCCGAACCTGGGGGTCTGGAAAGTGAGCACGGCCTTCGCCATGCGCAATCCACACCCCGAGCACGCTACCTTCCATACCCTTGAACATCATAGCCTTGTTGTCTTCCAGGATTTTCACGGTGGTGAACCTCGACTGGTATCTGCCAGATGCATTGTGGACGAATCTTGGTTGTTTATCCCACTCGACGTCGTGCGACTCGCGATTGTAGATGCTTTCATTACCTGGAATCCATCCCAAGAGTGCCATAAGCTGGCAGCCATTGCAGATGCCAAGACTGAACGTGTCCGCGCGTTTATAAAACTCGCGGAACTGTTGCCACACCTTTTCATGGAAACGAATGGTTCCGGCCCACCCCTTGGCAGAGTCCAGAACATCCGCATAACTGAACCCTCCAACAAAGACAATACCCTTAAACTTGTCGAGTGTCATCCTTCCGCTCACCAAGTCTGCAACATTGACGTCCCATGCATCGAAGCCAGCGGCAACGAATGCAGCCGCCATTTCTCGGTCTCCATTCGAACCCTCCTCTCTGATGATGGCAACGCAAGGGCGGTTCTCTGCAGTTGACTGCACGCGATCATCTGGCATTGTGTTTGGATCAAACGTGAGTGACCAAGGAGGTGTGATGCGATCGCACATGCCTTTCTGCTCCTGTTCTGCGCACTCTGGGTTGGTTTGAAGCTTTTCGAGTTCAAAGCTGGTGGCTTCCCAAATGTCTCTCCAGGATGTCATTGAGTTGGAGCCGGCAAGCAGGTCGCTGCCATTTGCAAGACTGACGCCAAGAGTTTTGGAAGGCAAAACTTGTCCGATTTTGTAAAATGGGACATTCGCCTTAGTAAAAGTCTCGGTAAACTCGTCCTCCTTGTCCTGAGCAACCTGAAACACGAGGCCAGGCTCCTCGGCGAAAAGAAAAGGCAATGCCTCGCTCTCGCTGTTGACAGACTCTGGCAGGAGCAGCGACAGACCCAGGTTTCCGGCAAACGCCATTTCCAGAGCAGCGACAATCAATCCTCCGTCAGACACATCGTGACCGGCCAAGAGAGCTTTGCTCTCAATTAACTGTTGGGTCGCATCGAATGCACGAACAAGAACCTGTGGGTCGTCAAGGTCAGGGGAAATATCTCCAAGCTGCGAGTGCACTTGCGCAAGGGCAGACCCTCCGAGACGATGGGCAGTAGGATTGCTGATGCGAACGTAAAACAGGCTTGATGGCTTCTTGACGTCCTTCAAGTCGGGGGTCAAAGTGAGGGCTACATCGGGACACATCGCGTAAACGCTGATGGCGAGCTGCCCAGGGCACTTGACAACTTCTTCCCCTGCTTTGGCAGCCATGGAGAGAGAGTCTTTGCCTCCATCAACAGAGATGCCAACCTCGTTCATCACCTGGCACATTGCTTCGCAAGCTGCATACATGGCTGCGCCTTCACCTTTTAATTTGGCCGCCCACATCCAGTTTGCTGAGCACTTGACGTCCTTAAGAGCAGTGATCTTGGCGAACACGAGATTCGTTAGAGCTTCCGTCACGGTGAGCCTTGCCATGGCGCCGTAGTCCACCAGTCCTTTGATAGGCTGTTCTCCAATCGCAGTAGCGACACCGGTGTACTTGCCATCTTTGTTTGGAAAGTGCGCCTGCGCAATCACTCCGACATCTGCGAGTGGGGTGTGAAGCGGACCAACGCATTGCTGTTGCGCCACGAGGCCAGTGACGGATCGGTCGACCTTGCTTGTGAGGAATCGCTTACTTCCGACTTGAAGAAGACGAAAGACTCTATCTAGCGCGGAGGCCACGGTAGTGTCAGCTGCAAGGTTCAGTGGCTGGTGACCGATCTGCTCGCTGTCAGAGGTGAATGTCTTTTGCGGCATTTTCGCAAGTACATCTTCAAGGTCGAGCTTGACTGGAGTGGAGTCATCTTTCTCGTCGTGTACAACCACGATTCCATCGCCAGTGACGTCTCCAACGAATGCAAAAGGCATGTTCTCTCGCTTGCAAACGCGCTCGAATAGCTGGCGGTGTTCCGGGCGAATTAGAAGAGCACAGTTCTCCTGGTACTCTGCACCCCACAACTCCAGCGAGGTCATCGTATCATCTCCGATTGGGAGCCTGCGGAGGAAGAGCTCCGCGCCAGCTGGTTCCGAAATCTCTTTCAGCACGTTTCCGTTTCCACCCGCACCTTGATCATGGATACTGACAATCGGATTTTTGTCTCCAAGTTCAATACATGCCCTGATTACACGATTCATCTTGTTCTCCATCTCGGCATCCCCACGCTGAACGGCGTTGAAGTCAAGGTCTGCTGACTTGGCGTCCTGGACGCGGCTTGAGGCAGCACCGCCGCCCATCCCGATTCGGTAAGCGGGTCCGCCGAGCTTGACTACAGTCATGCCCTTCTCAGCGGCGCCTTTGGAGACATGGCGGCCGTCGAGAAGACCTACCCCGGCACTCATCATGATGGGCTTGATCCATTCCCTGCGCTCGCCATTTGGAAGGCGCATTCCAAAGGAGCGAGTGTATCCAGAGATCACGGGCTCGCCAAATTTGTTCCCGTAGTCCGAGGCTCCATTGCTTGCTTCAATCTCGATTTGAAGCGGGGTGGCCATGTTGGACGGATACTCGAAGGACTTGTCCTCCCACGGTAGCTCGTAACCTGGGATATGAAGGTTCCCAACACAGTAAGAAGACGTTCCAGCAACAACATGAGCACCGCGGCCGGTGGCATGCACGTCGCGAATACGCCCCCCGGTGCCGGTCTCCGCTCCAGGGAAAGGGGCGATACCGCACGGGAAGTTGTGGGTTTCGGCCGTTAAAATGCCGTGCATTTCGATCTCGCGCACTTTGTAAGAACTTGGCTGCGCTTCTTCGCCGTCATTCTTGGCCTCGGTGTCTGGCTTGCAAAAGTTGACAGGAAAGCCCTGAATCGCAGACGAGTTATCGTGGAAGGCGATGACCGAGTTGTTCTTGACTGGGTTGGTTTTGGAGCAGGCAGGGTTGGTCTCCTTGACGAGCTGAAAGAGAGTCTTGTCCTTTTCAACCCCATCAATGACCATCTTCCCGCCGAAAAACCAGTGCCTCGAATGTTCCGAGTTGGACTGCGCAAGGTCAAAGCACTCCACGTTGCTTGGATTTCTCTTGAGCTTGTCTTTGAACAGGCCGGTGTAAAAATCCAAATCCCACTCGTCAAAGGACAAGCCCAGCTCGTCACTAATGCGCTTGAGGGCGTCCTTGCCTTCTTCCATGATAGGCACCCACTGCGTTCCCGCCGCGGATGCCTGCAGAGTGCTCTGGTCAGGCTCAAACGTCTCGATGGGTTTGTCAATCACAAACTCGGTCATGCGGTCGTGCAACTTAGCCATTATCTCCGCCTTTTGAGCATCTGACAGGGACTCGCTGCCAGTGTCAAACTCAAATCGACGAGATCGCTCGATGCGGCGAATGCAGCCAAGGCCGCATGCCTGGCAGATGGACACCGCGTTAGAAGACCATGCCGTGGTGAAGGTCAACCGCGGCCCTACCTCAAAGCAAAATGCAGCATCGCTTGCAGACAAAAAACTGCTGGAGCCAAACTTGTCCTGCTCAAAAGTCTCGCTCAGCAGCCAGTGCAAGATCGAACGCTCCTTGTCGCTGAGCTCGTAGTCTGCGGGCAGTTCGATGTTGAATCTGAACTCCGACTTGATGCTCTTGATCTCGGGCAAGCCGTTGATCGCCGCCAGCTTGCGCTGGAACGCCACCATGTGCGCCTCATCGATGGCTGGCGTCCTAAACAAGTGCACCACTTTCCAAGCCGCCATTTTTCCGCTCAGGCTCTTCACCAAAGTCGAAAGCTAGCCCGCCTCGAAAACCAACGCGGTCAAAGACCCAAAGACCCAAAGACCCAAAGACCCAAAGATTCGAAGACCTGGCCTGGCCTGGAGGCTATAGGCGCCCTGAATATGGCCACCGCAGCTCCGCGTCGACGAGGACGGTTTGCCGTTCCGCGAGAAGGGTGACTGACTTAAAAACGCGCTTCTTGGAGGAAGCCAAGAGACAAGTGCGGTTGGTCGTCGGCGTTGCCACCTCACACCTCTCACACCTCACACACCACACAGCAGAGGATGAAAGGAAGTAAAGAAGGGAGGAAAGGAGGTAGGGAGGGAAGGATTATGTTCGCAGTGAGGCGGTTAGGGCAGCAGCTGGTGGAGACAGTGGAGACGGATAGACAGACAGACGGATTTGGTTTGGGACTAACTAAAGACTTCTTACTCGTATCTTTTCTTTCTTTCTTTCTTTCTTTTTTTGCCGTCAGTCAAAGCATGCAGTGAAGTTTGGTTGACCGAGAAAGCGAGCTTAGTTGGTCGTGAAATGGATCATCATCTTCACTAGAAAGGAACAAAACAAATCACATCAAAACAAATCAAATCAAATCAAAGCTATCAAAATAAAGCAAGAAACCATTGAGTGCCGGAGATTTTTTTTACTATTCACTGTAAATATATTTTTTCATTCATTGTGCGAGTCCTGCAGAAATATTCAGAATCGATCTCAATCAATCAATTCAGACCAACTCGGATGTCTGTCTCCCAACACCTGCCTCTTCTTCGTCATCCACCAAGCCAACACTCGTCGTGAGAGTCGTGAGGAAAGAAGAAAAGAAAGAAAGAAAAGAAAAGACAAGAAGAGGAGAGTACTGAGTACTCACAGTCAGTACTAGTAGCACGCGAAGAAATGTTGTTGTTAGTTGGAGTTCCGCGCTAGTCGCTGTCTTAGACTGCGATGTGAACATGCAAAGATGTGAACATGCAAAGATGTGAACGTGCAGAAGATAGAAAGGAAGGAAGGTGGAAGTGGAAGGTGGAAGATGGAAGGTGGAAGGTGGAAGGCGGCGCGGACCTGCGCAACCTGCGCAGCGCCCTTGTCTTGTGAATTTCTGAATTCTGAATTCTGAATTCTTAAATGAGCGTTTCATGATCTTGATGAAAGCCAAGTTTTGTGAATACTGAGCGCTGCTGTTGTTGTCGTTGTTGTTGCTTCGCCATTTGGTGCCACAATTTTCCTCTTGGGACTTGCCGTGCTGTTGGTAGACGGCTGGCTGCCTACTGAGTGCTGTGGCAACTGACAGACGCGGGCTGCGAGACGAGATCTTGATTGACTGTGAACACTCACTATCAGTCAGAACATGGACATTTGACATCATCACATCATAGCACACCGAGCAGCGCCCTCTCGGTCTCCTCACGCTCCTCACGTCTTTGGATCAACGCGAAAACCGTGACCACCAGCAATTCAACCGCACCTTTTCTCCTCGCAAAAGCCCAACGTCCTTCGCTTTCCCTCCGGTCTTGTGCCCTTTTGCCATTTTTGCTCTTTTGCCATTTTTGCGGATCCACGTCCCCTACCGGTACGAGTACTCAGTACGTAATAATGGAACAGGAACGTGTGGCTGTGCTGCGTATTTGTATCCCAATTTCCGTAGCTGGCATATGTTAGTAGTAGTTACGAGTGAAATTCAGTCGATTTACTGTGTTTTTGGTTTGTGACGTAAAATAAAATGCAAACTTTGAAGTTTTTGTTTTTATTTGATTCTTTTTTAAAGCAGTTCAACTGTTCATCCGGCAAACTTTGCTGGCAGTCAATCCATGTTCAACTTTTGTTCAAAGTTCAATAAAAATTGATTGATTGATTGATTGATTGGACGAACGTTCAAGTTCGCTATGACTGACAAAGATAGAGTACCGGTCGGTCTTTCTGGGGCGGCATGAGCATGGGGATTCTGAGAATGCCAACTTGTTCAATCAAGTTAGTTGAACGAATGAACGATAATAAACGTAAACTTGGAGGTAGTCGAGCTAACTGATCGATCGGTTGCAGTCAAGATGCGGCGACGGACGTTGAGCGCCGACGAGTTGGACATAGTCCCGGCATAGCTGGCTGGACCTTGGAGAGTAGACAGGTACACCTTTCAGTACAATTGACAAGTACACAACATCGATGACGCTTCGCAAGGCGCTGGGCCTACCAACTAGCTGAGACGAAACGACGAAGCGACGATGCGACGTGTGCAGACGAAAGGAATGAAGGAAGAAAGGAAGAAAGGAAGGAACACGTGGAGAGAAAAGTCTTCCGTCTCGGGCCCCCTGATGGCCGCAGAGATCCGCAGAGTTCTCTCTGCTCGAGATGGACTGACTAACGAGACTAACGACGCCAAGGTCGCTAATCAGAGGCACTGTGACGGACTCGCACTGGCAGGTGTGGAGTAGTAAGAGAGAGAGGCGAGTGAGGAGAGATGAGGAGAATGCGCGAAGACATTTCCACTCACCGCATCGCTTACAAATGTAGAATGAGGTTTGTGATTTGTGGCATGATGAATGCAATGCGCTCCGAAAGGCGTGAAACTGGATGGTTCGGCCCGTGCTTGACCTGTGGTACCTGTGGTCTGCGGGAGGCGCGGCCATTCAGGCCATTCAGACCATTCAGACCACTCCGCATTGGCTGCTAAGTTTATCCAGGATCATCGAGCACAGTTGAGAGCGCGAGCCTTTTTTCTTTTTTCCTTTTCCTTCTTTACACACTTTACACGCTGCGCATCGCTCGCACACCTCCGTTGCTAAACTGCAACGACCATGAAAGCCATCGTGGTCCCCTAGCTCTTGTAAGAGTGAACCACCTCTCGTCGTAGGTACTGGCGCGAAGTCAGTGCTTACTGTCGATACCAGAACGCGGAGAAGCGCGCAATACTGGCGCTGAGAATATCTCGCGAGGGGTGGAAAAAGCGCAGACGTAGAGAGCGCTGCGAGAAGGCCGCGGCACGGGAAATCGGCCGAGCGTAGCTTTCAAATTTGGAAGGACCACGTCTGCCTCAATTGAGTTGCCGAAGTGACAAGAAGGTTTTTTGGAAATGGCCCAAGTTTAAGCGCGATGATCATCGGAGACCGCCATGATCCGCCATGAGCCGAAAAGAATTGCAGAGCACTTAAAGAACTGCGCAAAAAAGGGAGCACTTGATTTAGTCTGCCTGTTGTAGGGCAAGATATTCACAACAGCGCTAAAGCTCATGGCAAAGGTTTGTGCTTGGAGAGTTAGTTTGAATGTCAGACCCCAGAGAGAACCGGGGAGAAGAACTGTGAAGCATGTACTCGCTTCCGATGCGCTGCAAAAGAACAAGATCGCTTGCCAGCAACAAAGCACAAACTCTCAGAATTCACATATAAAGGAAGAGCAGAACAAGATGGTTTGATTGAAACTACGCAAGCAGAAAATAAGGGTATCCATGGAAGCGATCAGTTATCGCCCCGAAGGCTAGATCGTGCCTACTGCTTTGCAATGGTGCCCGCAGGAGCTGCCTGAACGGTTGCCGGGGTGTTGACGATGACAGTGGTGTTCTGCTTCTTGCAGCAGCAGCAGTAAATCACCAAAGCGATGACAATCACCACGATGACGGCCGCAACAATTGGGATGATAACGAGGAGGGAGAGACCAGCTGTGACGGCGGTGGTGAGGGCGTCGATAGCCTCGCAAGCATTCTGGGAAAAGCTGTAGCTTTCCGAGGTGGCAGTGGTCTGAAGGCACTGCTCGGTGTCGCAGTCATACACCCAGTTCGATTCGGTGAGCCACTCTCCGCACAAGCAGTCAGCTCCGTCCTCCGAAGTGTAGTAGCAAGTGTCGTCGGTCCAGGCGCCGCATCCCTTGGCCTGGCTCAAGGTGTACGAGGTAGCAGAGGAGTCGGACGGCAAACAGCAGAAGGTCTCACTTCCGGAGCAGGTGTAGTCGTCTGCCACTGCAAACCCAGCGCTGCAGAATGCTGCTGCGAAAGCTACGATTGCCTGTGCTGCCTTCATTTTCTTGTTTCTGAGTTTACTAGGTTTGCTCTTGGAGTCTGTTGGGCTTTTCTGAGCTTTGGTTTGCTGGTTGAGTTGCGGGTTTGCTGCCAGCGCTCTGCCGGCCGACTCGAGACTTTCGTCTTCGAAGCCTAGTTGCAATAATGCTTTTGCACTCATTTCTACGTGGTGAGATATGAGAACAACGCGAGACATTTACTAGGAGTGACTCAAAATCCCTCAACGGATCTGAGAAGCTCATGGGTCTCTGTTTGTTTCTTTCAAAGCAAGCGTGTTGACTGATCACTCTTGAAGAAGCGAAGCCGGTGAGCGTTTTCGGTGAGTGTTCGACTAAGAAGATGGAGAGGGCAGGCGAATATTTGTGCCGGTGTCCGTTCTCATACGACCGAGCTGTTTCAAAGTCTGATTCCTCCATGTGGCTATTCAGGTTCTTCTCTCGTCAGGTCACTCGAAACAGAACTCTCCGGGGGGAGCTCCTCCTCCTCATCGTTCTCAGGGCCTCGAAAATATAAATGTAACGAATCTAAAACCCCACCCATCTATCCCTCGCCCCCCCAAGATCACTTTGCTCCTGTTGGCCTTTCTCACCACCGTGCCGCCAAGAAAAAGTCGATGTTAACAGTAATAGTTGAGATCAATCAAACATGACACCAGAACGGAATCCAGAATAACAGTTTGGAAATCAGTTCAGCTATTTCTCGAGATGGTCTTGCGCTGTTCGGGGTATTGGCATGTGGGAAGTGAAGAAGGTGATGAGCGCACCTTGTTTCCACGAGATCGATATACTTTGAGCCCAGGCAAGTAGATCATTTACCCGACAGAGCCGCTTACCGGCCGGAAAGTAGCCGTTCAGCTCGGACATCACTGGCACTGTAATACTGTGGCACTGCATAAACTGTGAGCGGCGTTTGCACATCCAAGAGAAGTCGAAACTCGATATTTGCTAGAATCTTGCCGCATGGGCTTCTCTCTTCTGAGCCCAAGCTCATGAGACTGGGACTAAGCCTCTGAGCGTCTGAGCCTTTGAGGAGTTACCGGGTCACGGTCACCGTTGAACTTCAAAGTTCAAGTTTGAAGTTCAAGTTCTCGATCCTCTCAACGGTACTCCATATTAGTAGGCTTTGTCATAGAGACTATTACGAAAGGGGTTGCCGTCTTTCGGGCAATATTTTTGTTCGAAAGGTTTCCATCAGCCCAATGAAATTGACAGTGAATCAAGAGAAAAGAAAGTGAGTACTAGAAACGGATTGTGAGTTGTCTGAGAGTCATTTGATTGCGTGGATTTTTAATTATTTTTTTCTGAATTTTCAATCAATTCATGAATTGCTTCCTTGGAGATGCAATGCGACACAGCTCCATCAAGTGTCGAATGTCTGACTGTGATCCGAATGGAGGCGTTTCGACCCTCCGATTTGCCTGCGTTCGGTTCGAGTATTGAAACGGCGAATTCTGAATTCCGAAAAAGAAGGAGGGAATTGTGGAATGCTTGTGAAACTTCAAGCGCTCCTGAAGCTACCTTGTGGGCTGAGAGTAACTCAAAAAAAGTGCCGTTTCGTCCCTCGGTTTCCGAGTGCTTTCGAAGGCTTCAACTATGAACCCCTCCTTCCTCCGAAACTCCTTCCTCTTCCAAGTCTTTTACGTTGAGCTTGCGGGGGTACGATGCCCGCAGGTGACCGAGCGCTCTCGCAATTATTGCATATACTTTTCCTTGGCACTTGGAAACCGGCCGCTCTTCAGAAGAGGCTGGTTTTGACAGTTTGACAGACAGAATTAGTAATCATTTCCGCAGGGCCAGGAGTATTTTATCCGTTCAGTCACATGCGGTGACTCTTTCGCTGGCCCTATGGCACCGCATTGATGTGAGTGCCTTCGCAGTTTGGAGGCCGAGCCGTGACGACACCCACATATACATCGAGAGTCACAGTCAAAAAGATGCAGGTCTCGTTCGTCACATTTCACGGCCCGCCAGCCATAGCTCTTAATTTGTTGGGTCCTCTCTTTTTTAGTGTTTGCACGCTCGCTTTTGTCCATGGGTTTGCTTCAAGTCCGAATCAAAAGTTGCTGGTCAAGTGACTCTATCCGATCGAAGGAGATTTTATTTCACGGAGGGGAAGGAGGGATCACTTGGGAACGTGGGTCACGAATGCTAAGTTTCGGCATTCTAGGGAAATGAAATTTCGAATAAAGCTTGTTCTACAGTGGAGCCACCAGTGCAGTGCGCGATGTTGCCAACGAAAATAAGATTTGGCACGTGTACTGAGTACGTGCTAGTATACGCAACCTGGCCTTATTTGAAGATACATTGTTTGAATTGGAAAAAGACGTGGAAAAGAACAAAAATAGAAATAAAAAAGGAGAATGGGCATTTGTCCCCTCGATTAGCGAGCGAATGAACCTTAACACGCGTGAGCGCTATAGCCTTGTCATTTGGAGAGAGCGATGTGTGCAATCCACTCAAGGACAAAACGTCTGGACGGGTCAATTCTTGGGCAAAAACGAATCGAGGCATAAAATTTTCAATTCTTTGGCGCATTCTTAAACGGCAAAATCCAGTTAAAAGCAATGTTACACGTTCTTTACAGTCACAGCCGCTCCAGCGAGCCCTGCCGACTCCACCGTCGCATCAAAATCAGTAATAGGCTTTAATGGACCCCCTCCTGACACCAACAACTGATACGGTCCCGTCACATTGCCTGAAGCGTCGGCCACGGCGATTAGATCGCGGACGGTGTGCGTCTTGTTGAGTTTGACCACGAGCTTCTTCCTGTTCGGGAAGACCAGCTGCACCCTTACCGTGGGTGCGTTTTCGTCCACCTGCGGCTGCGCCGCACCCTGCTTGGATGGCGTCACAATCGACTCGGCCGCGGCAGCTGTTCCCGCGGACTGCCCTCCGCCGCTGAACGCGACGTACGCCGGCGGCTTGTACTCCTCGGCGCTCTTGTCCACCAGCTTGACCGCGGACGGCTGCCCGTTCACCACCAGCTCCGCCGGGCAATACCCTTGCATCACCTGCTTCAAGAACTGCTCGTTCTCCGGCACGCTCAGCTCTCGCAGCGGCCCTTCGCCCACCGTGAACCCGTTCGCGTAGAACGTCACCTGCGCCACCGGCGTGTCGTCCCCGAGCCCGCCGCCGCCGTCCGCGCCAGCCGCTTCTGCTTGTGCGCGGCGGAGGATCCCGTGCATCAGGTCCCCGCCCCGCGCGCCATCGTCGCCGCCAACCACGCTCAGACCGGATCCGCCGCCCTGACCGGACACTCCGCCGGCGTAGTACTCGTTCCCGTCGCTGCCTTCTGCATCCTCGCGCTTCTTGCGCAGAGAGTCCAGCGTTGCAAAGTTCGACATCTTACCGGCTCTCTCTCTTTGTCTCTCTCTTTTGTCTCTTTGTCTCTTTGTCTCTTTGACTTATTGTTTTTGTCTCTCTGTTCTCTCTCTCGCTCTGCTGCTTGTGCACTGCGTGGAAGAGCCTTTTTTCAAACTGGGTTTGTTTGAAAAGAGTTTTATTTTAATAGATGAAGCCACTGCGCAGATTACGGTGCTGCTAGGAGGTCGTGTGGTGCACTGAGTGTCCGCGTATGTGGAGTATGTGGAGGACAGCTGTGGTAGTACTCACAGTCAGTGCTCGAGGACACCTGAAAAACTCCTTTTTCTAAATTCTATACAATTGATACAATTGATACTATGTACTCAGTACTGTACCATACATGGACAAAGATCATGATCAGAACAGAATTTGGAAAAGGTGGGAGTTTCCCGAAGGTTCTCGGAGAGCGTTCGGTTTGGTTCTTTGGGTTCCGATTTGGTTTTCGATATTGTTCTTTGGAATTCTTAGGTATTTAGGTGCTATAGAGGGCAATCCCACCTACCAAGGGCGAGGCATTTTGCACCAAAGATCGCCTAAGCTGTTGACTGGAACTCAACCTATCTATTTACTACATCTGCATAAGCTCCCCACTGACGAACAAATGAACGTACCTCCTTACCGCTAGCCGCTGATCATCTCTTTCCTTAACGCGTACATCACAAAGTGATTTCAGCACCAAACTCTAACCAAGCCCGTGGCCATCAACCCCAACCCTCACAAGACCCAGCGCGTCGCCGGTCTGCATCACCTCTTAACACTCGTAGCCGCGTAACATTCGCGCCGCTCCCCCTTTCCCAGTAGCAAGGCCACGATAACCCCGAGGTCCTACCTCCAACTATCCCGCTCCTACTCCTCGGGGCGGTAAGGCCGGCTACACAAACGCGTAATGTACCGGGAGACAGAGAGACAGAGCGAGCGAGGGAGGAAGAAGGCAAGAAGAGGAACGAGCAAGGAGGAAGGAGGAAGGAGGAGAGGAAATCCGCGTTCGTTCCGCACAGCAGCAAGGAACGTTCCTCGGTTTTCAGCGCGGACACCTTACTGCGTGCGCCACAGTGTGAGGTACGTTGCGCGGACGCCCGGCGAGGACACTTGGGTGGCAAGGGCGAGAGAGAGAGAGAGAGAGAGAGATTGAGGTCGGCGCTGGGGCGCGTGCCAGCTAGCTGGTCCAGACACACAGGAACAAGTGCGCGTACACATACGTACGTACTTAAGTACTTACTTAGGTGGAGGCGTACGGCCGCGGGTGGGACTTGTGGGCGCAAGAGATAATATTGCGGGAACTGTCTCGAAGGGAATATATATATATATATACACACATATATATATATATATATTGCAACGCTCGGGCATAATAAACCGGTACACCTTTCTGAAATTTCCTTTCCTCCAATAAGAATAAGCAAAAAGGTCGTCTTGTGCTTGCGGTGCAACACACACACACATACACACACTCGCGCATATAATATATAATACGGGTGTACAATTGCGCGGTTGGAGCTCAGAGCTTTGCGGACGACAAGGAGAGCAAGATGATGGCGTATTCGAGCAGACAGTCCGCGGCGAAGAAGCCAGCTGGACAAGGCGGGAACAACATTTCTGCAGCGTCGCAAGAAAGGGCGGCAGCCACTAAAGAGTTCCTGGAGCAGCGGTACAAGGAAATTGAGCGAGAACGCACTGAGCGGAAGATTCGTATGGAGTTGCTGGAGCGCCAGATGTCGACGCTCGGGCTGGACGACGAAGCGAAGGGCAAGTTGCGAGAAAAGCTCATGAAGGAGGAGATGAAGAAGGCCCGGTCGATGCGGAAACGAATGACCACGGACGACTTTGTGCCTTTGCGCATCATCGGCAAAGGCGCATTTGGTCAAGTCAGGCTTGTAAAAAAGAGGGATACAGGCGAAGTGTATGCTATGAAGACGATGATCAAGCAGGCGATGGTGCTAAAAAATCAGGTGTCGCACGTGAGAGCTGAGAGGAATATTCTTGCTCACGCAAGCCCAACGGGTTCTGCACAATGGCTGGTCGAGCTGCACTACTCGTTTCAGGACGAGCACAATCTGTATCTTGTGGTAAGTTGAAACGGCTCAGGACCAAAACGTTGGCTCGTGTCTCGCTGTGTGTGTGTTTGTGTGTGTGTGTGACGCAAGGATAAGACTAACTTTTAACATCTTTATGCCAATGCTTGCGCACGTTTTGCAGATGGAATATCTTGGTGGTGGTGACCTCATGGCTCTTTTGATGAAGGAGGATATTCTCACGGAAGAAGCCACAAGGTTTTACGCTGCAGAGACAATGCTTGCGATCGAAGCTGTACATTCGCTCGGCTACATCCACAGGGACCTCAAGCCTGACAACCTTCTCTTGGACTGGCGTGGACACATCAAACTAACCGATCTCGGGTTGTGTAAAAAGGTCGAGGCTGAGCCGCTTCCAGGCATGCCAGGATCCATCAGCAGTGGTCGAACTGGACATTCTAGAGAAAATCCGGCGGGCTTCAAATCCCCAACCTCTAGTCCAAGCGGTACGTCATCAGAAGAGGGCGTGTCGCCGACGCCTTATCGCCGCGACCGAAAGCTTGCGTACTCAACAGTCGGAACCCCGGACTACATTGCACCGGAGGTTCTCTCACAGAACGGGTATGGCATGGGTTGCGACTGGTGGTCCCTTGGTGTGATTCTCTTCGAGTGCTTGTGCGGCTACCCGCCATTCTATGCAGACCAGCCAATGGAGACCTGCCGCAAAATCATCCATTGGCGGAAATCGTTGGTCTTCCCTCGCGACTGCGTCACCCGTTTAAGTCCTGCATGTTTAGACTTTGTTAGGCGTCTCATTTGCGACCCCGAGCAACGCATCGGGATGAGTGGCGCGGATGAGATCCGTCAACATCCTTGGTTTGCAGAACTCGACTTTGTGCACATTCGCGACATGGAGGCACCGCATCCTCCCAAATTTAACCAAGACGTGACCACCATGTTCGATCGGCTCAAGGAGTTGGATCACACCGAGCCCGAATTCGAAGCAATCATTCAAGACATTACGCAAAACTTTGACGACTTTCCTCACGAGCCTCTTCCTGGTGCCCCTGAGGGACGCATCGGGAAAACGTCTCGCTTGGGCCACACCAAGCGCGACGCCAAGTTCCTCGGCTACACCTACACAAAACCAAAGATGAAGCAAACGCACGAGCTGGTTCAGTCGGTGGTGGCAGAAACGATTCGATCATCAGACTCCTCGTCGCAAGCTGACGGGGTCGCACCCCCGACGGCTCCTTGAGCTTGATGAGCCGCGCACGATCGTGCCACCTGGCAGACACTTCTATGACGATTGACAATTCCCTAATTTTCTTAATCTTTTTTAAAAAACAAACACATCACAAGCTGTATTTACCGAACGAGGACGGTTTAAATTAAAATTGACTTGGTGCCCTGCTCTGCCCACCGTACTGAGTACCTCTTGCGTCGAAGCTACTTGTGGCCACGATTTATTTTTTCTAGCTAGCTAAATACTGGAGAGTCTTCCCTCGTGAGGACTTGTAAGCACGTGAACAAATGAAGAGTAAAAGGAAAGAACACCACTCGAATTGTTTTCAAATTGAAACGACAGAGAAAGAAAGACCTGAGGTGGGAATTAAAATGAGCACAGGCTCAGGACTATCCTGCTGCTCTGTTAGACGCAAACGCGCGTTTCCTACTGCCTTTGCGAAAACTACTCGGACTTCTTGCCTTTCCTTCTTCTTGCCGATGCCGCGGCAGCTGCAGTTGCGCTAATTGAGCGGCTGTTGCTCGCCGGGAACAAGACTTCTTTAAAGTTGTTGAGAAACCCTCGATTGTACGCATTTGCAGGCTTTTCCCACGGAAACATATCTTCGGTTCGCCGCTCGAGGGGTGGAGCAGTATCAGGATTCAAAAGCTCTTTTTCCTCTTCCTCGCTTTTTCGCTCCAAAACTGCTGGCGGATTGCCATGGGCATGATCGCAGGTAGACCCGTCCCCGTGAGAGTGAGAGTGCGAATGTGAATGCTGTTGACCTGCCTGCCTCTTTTTATTGAGCTTCTTGTAGTACGAGCTGACTCCGCCCCACTTGCTGGATTCGTTGGTAGTGGTGCCGACAAAGATGAGGTACATGTGGTACATCAAGAAAGCAAACACTACGATGCCCATCACCGCGCAGAGGACCAGAAGCATGATGATTGCCGCCTTCTCAATAAAAAGGTAGGTGAACACGACCATGGGGCTGGCAGCCACAGTTTTCCCGGACTCGCGGTTAATGAACCTGCGCTGGAAAAGCTTCTTCTCTTCAACGTAATCAAGGAGAATGAGACCGATGCCAATGGTAGCGTACCAGAGAAGGCACATGGTGCAAAACACGAACCAGAGGAACAGCCGATAGTTTGACTCTCCGACGCAAGTGTTGATCCACGGACAGTGGTGGTCAAACCGTGCCACACAATTGTTACAGATCGAGCAATGCTTAGATCTCGCAAGTTTGGGTACCTTGCAAGTCGTACACTCACGTTTGACGTACAGAAACCCATCATACGGCAGGTGGTCGTACTTTCTGACCGATTCGGGCGTGATGACGCCCGGGTTCGAGTTGCTCGCCGCCACGAACGACAGCAGCGTTATGAGCAGCGCCAGGTGGCTCGTGTACAGATGAACCTCGCCAAGATACTTGTTCGGAATCGATGGCATGGCCTCGACCACAAACGCTGCAAAGCCTCCGAGCACCAACGCCAGGTACACCAGCTGCAGCAGCGGATTCCTCCTATTGCAAAGGTAATCGTACGCAGAGCCCCAACAAGACACGGCGCTGGCCCCACCGGGCATTTGCCGCACGGTCCTCTCCAGCGCCACGGGAAAGTACACCGTTGAAAAGTACGTGGCCTTCCCCAGCAATGTAGAGCTACTTGGGTCTCCAAAGAAGCATACTGCCACCACGCCCGCGATCACCAGCGTGTACACCACCACCACCACCAGTATGAAGCTCATTCTGCTCTGCAGTTCACAGCTCTTCTCTTTTACTTCTCTCTCCTATTTCTCTCTCTCTCTCTCTCTTTCTCTTCCTTTCTTCTGAATTTTGAACAAGTTCGTCGGAGAGCCAACGGCGCAAGCTAGTGCCACGTGTGTCCTTGTATGTCCTTGTATGTCCTCGAGTGTCCTCGCACACCGTGTTACCGCGCACGCCCGCACCTTATACTCGGCGCTATGTGAGCCAGTAGCAGTAGCCGCTTCCGAGGACCAAACCGTACGAGGACCTGGGTCAGACAGTGCGTACTAGTAACGCTCGTTGACCGAATAATTTATTATGTGCTAGTAAGAGGAGGCGGTGGTGCGCGCACAGGACTCGGGCGCAAGCTGTGGTGTTGACTATGAGATTTTGATCGAGATTGAAGATTGATGGATGCATTGAATGGATGAACTGATGTGTAAGTACTGCACGTCACTTGGTCCAGAGTCGGGGACGTGGGCAGTCTGTGTTGAATGAAAAGTTGAACCTGCAAGAGTACTGAACGGGAAACTTGCTGGGTCGTTTCAACAACGATTGTGGAGGTTGTTTTGATTGTTTTGATTGCACGTTTGCAAATTTTTTGCACGAGCTTAACACTTCGCACCATGTCTGGTAACATGAGCTGCGAGCCTCAGTAGAATTTGAGAATCAGAAATTGGAGGGGCTGCGAAAACGAGCGGGCGGGACGTCTTGGAGCGTAAATCGTGGCCGCCTGCATTTTAGTTCGAAGTAAGATCCACGGAGATCAAGGATTACGAGGTGTGAACTGACATTGAGATATCGCTTCGCAGAGTTAGGCTGGGGCCACACTTTTCTACAGTTTGTTTATTTATTTATTTAACCGCGATCATTTTGCACATGGGGAGTTGAACACTTGTCAAATAAATTTTTGCTCATGGGCACACGCTCATAGGTAGATAGACTTTGGCCTTTGGCCCAACACACAACGATACTAATAGTAAGCTTTACTCAGTACCGGTACCGGTACCGGTACCTTTCATCAATCCAAACCAACACAGTTCCAAGTCTCCACTTTGCTATATTCACTGTGGGATTTCCCCTTCTACTTCACACCTCACACAGAAGAACCCTTAACTATTGCGTCACCTGTGACATCCTGCCTCTACTCAAAACCTTAGTGTCGCTCACTCTTAGGTGCTAGGAGAGCACCGGTCAATAACCTAAGAGGGGCTGTCTATGGGATATCCTACGAGGATTCGTAAGATCTTCGTTCACAAACAAGGGAGAGAGAGAATGAGAGAGAGAGAGAAAGGAAAACGCACAACACGTACGCGGAAGGTGTCCTCGGCGAGCCCCTCCCCCATTCCCTCTCACGACGAACGCCCGGAACTGAGGAAAGTTCCGCGCTCTAGAGATCTAGAAGGACGTCGCCTCTCAGGGCCTACTCCGTTTTACGTTTTGGTGCAGCTGATTGGTTGATTGATTGATTGATTGTTACGAGGGAGTTGAGAAAGGCGATCGAGTGGAAGGACCAAAGGATCAAAGGATTAAAGGATAAAGGACCCGGCGTCCGCGTGAAAAGCGCGTGTGCGTGTGGAAGAGGCGGCTTTCGATACACTGCCCCCGCTGGGGGGCGCTAGGAATCATCAGATCAGAAAGTACCTGTGAGGAGAAAACGACGATATCGGTGTCGGGAACATCGACTGCGAGAAGCTCTGTGTGTACGTGAATGTCCCTGCGCGCTTGGGTCTGTGTGGTTTTGCATTGGATTTGCTTTGCTTGGTTTTGGCTGGTCTTTGTAAAATGAATGGGCACGCCGCGGATACGAATGAGAGTGGTCGAGCGACTAACTAACCATTTTTTTTTTCACAGTGGAATTGAATTATTCAGTGGTGACGAAAGAGGCCCTAAATTTGCAGATCCTGTGAGAACTTGGCGAAGGAATTGACTGCCACGGAGAGAGCACCACGGCTCAAATTGCTCGTGGTGAACAGGTTGGAGCCTGGGACGCAGCAGAGCTAGATAGCGGATTTATCAGCAGGAGAAGGAACGGTCAATAGAAGGAAGAGAAAGGAGACGCCCGCGGTGCGAAATCTTGCGGGCGATGCGTAGGCACAGCCGTTCGTGCGACGTGGGCGAGGTGGACGCCGATGCAGACATCCAGGTCTTGCAAGCGTCCCAGGCCGCGTCAGTGCGTCCTGCTGTGGCCAGGGCCATCCGCGTACACGAGGACCGCGAACAACTGGGCAAAGGCAGGAGGCGCGGTAAGCAGCACCGAAGCAAAGCACGCTCGTCGAAGGACGCTGACGACGACCAAGACGACCAAGACGTGGACGCCGACGCGGATGCAGACGAGGATGCAGACGAGGAGAGCGATGACGGATCCTCGGGCAGGCACGATAAGCGTGGCTGTAGAAGGACCTCAGATGTAGACTATGACGCCGACAGCGAGGATGAGGCGTTTCTAGGAGGGCTGCGACCGACGAGGAAGAAAAATGGCGGCAAAGGGAAGAGCAGGGGACCGTGGAGCGCCGAGGTGTTTGAGCACTTGGTGGAGTTCCTCGAACACCTCGAGTTTTTTAAGACAAAGTACGGTTGGCAGGGCGAGCAGCTGGAACAGGTGAGGGAGGTGACAGACGCCATCCGCCTGGATATCGAGGCGCTTAGGTCTGACGGCATTGAGGTGGCGGTGCCTAGCGAGCTCATGCAGGAGCAGGCTTGGATGGAACCCGTGATCAGCGCAGATTACGTCGCTGACCTCATTCAATCGGTGGTGTACAGAGGTGAGGACAGCGAGAGCAGCGATGGCGGGCAGAGACTTTTGGGGCGCAGCAGCGTGCTGTTTCCTCTCAACGTATCTCGTGAGCTGCACGTGATCTTGGATGACCGCGAGGTTTTGGAGAAAGTAATTGATTATTGGAAAGCAAAACGCAATGCGCGCGGACCACTTTTACGGCGGTTCCAGAAGTCACCGCTTTTGGAGAATTGGTCCATTTCAGACTGTCTTTCTGACGAGATAAGCACTGCGGACACGTCGAGGGAATCTGCCTTCAAGAGGCAGTTTACAAAGTCGATGATGTCTGCTCTTCTGCACATCAGGACGGATTTTTTGCAGCTCGAAGACCTCTGTGCTCTTGTCAAAGAACGCGAAAATATGAAAATGTTGGTGGAGGAGGATAGCTACCAAAGCGCGGACTCACAGGGTGACTCCATGGCCCTTTCACAATTTATGGAGCCGGACACCGAATTGATGAAACGTTCCCGAGACGTTGAGGGACTTCAGAACAGAAAGAAACCTCGCAGATGAGCTTCTGTGACTCTATATTTGCCTGTTTTTGTCTGCTCTTGGGTAAAGTAGTCGTATACCGCCTGCTAGCTCGGTTTTGCTTGTTTATTTTCGAGAGAGGTGCGTCAGCCGTTGCCTCGCGGACTCGAGCAGTTTTCAGCCTATTGAGAGTCTAATTGGGCAGCCTCTCTTTGGCCTTTTGCTCTCCGTTTCGAGTTGCTCTATTTTCTCTTGCCTCCACCAAGTTTTGCTTTCAAATTTTTCGGCACACCGGGGATCGTTCAAGAATTCCCAACGCGCAAGCGGAATTGACGAACTAGCACCCATCAGCGCTGTGCTCCTCAGGGTTAATTCTTGGGCTGTGTTCAATCCAGAAGATTTCCCCTCGGTGACTAACCTTTCAGCTCACAATGTCAATACAGTTTTTGTTTTTGCCTTTGGACAAATTTGTCGCTTCTCTTCGCTCCGTTCCGCCGCCTAATTGTAGAACTACCGACGGGAAAATTAATGCAGGCTGAACGACATCTCCCAGATTGAGCGGATGAAAATTACAAACATGTTTACTTAGTTTCTACAATGATGGGCAATAAATGTCCCATTAATTCTCATTCGTTCTGAAGGGGGGAGGAGGTTCATCCACCTTGATGGTCATTGTTGCAGGGTGCAGCCAGAATGGCTCGCACGATATACGCGACAGATTCTCCTCCCAGCCGTCCTTGAAAGCTACAGGAAAACCATCTTGCATCTTGCCAAAAAAGGCCCTGATTTTTGCAGGATCCTTACAAATGAGAGTCTTCCGTGGCGATATGCTCCAACGAGCGCAAGACCGCATGAACTCCTGAAAAACATCCTCTGGGATCCCAGGCTCAACACTTTCCTCCCCCCCCGACCCGCTGAGAGATTCCAACTCCTCTTGTGGTGTATCTTCTCCTACCATTGATTGAGACGCCACGGGCGAATCAGACTTTTGGGCCGCGGATACTTTGGTCCTCACAGGGCGCGGTGGGAGCGTAGGTTTTGTTGGCTGACCACAACTCGTGGCAAATTGGTATTTATGTGTCTGATTCGTGGCACTGGCCATTTGATCGTGATCCTCTTTGGCTGCCACTAACGATGGCGGTTTTGCGTCTTTGCAGGCAGGGGAGTCAGGAGTGGAAGCCTTAACGTCCAAATTTTGCCTATCATTATGTGGCCCTGCTGGGATCATCGGGACAGACTTTTGTTGTGCTGACTTGAGCATCTTTTTCCCCACGAAATCCTCTTTTCGGCTTACAAGACGGCTTGTGCCATAGCGGATATCTTTTGCAAACTCCTGCAGGCACTCGAGGTCATCCAGCTTGCCCGTTATACAGAACAAGACGGTGTTGAGAAGCTCGAACTCATGTGTACAGCATCCGCTTTTGAACTCCTGCAGCATGAAATCGTACGTAAAGTCCAACGCGATGCGTTCATGATTATATTTGGCTGGCTTTGCCACACTCTCATTCATGTAGCGGAGATCGTCCTCCTTCCCGTTTTTTTGGAGATATTGAACGTGTTTTTCTCGTGTTTCAATTGCGCGATCCATTTCGCGTCGGAGAATAGAGAGGGCTTCACGGCGCGTGTCAAGTTCCTTCATCAAGCTCAGTTTGGCGTCAATGGAATCAATGGCAGCCTGCAGACCATCTGAAACCGCTTTTTGGCAAACTTTATTCACGAGCACAGCTGCCGCAGAACCCAAGCTCTTGTCCCCATTTTTAACTGCTTCGCCCATCATCGTTTCTGCCACCTTGGCCATGCAGTTGACCATTTTCTGATTCTCCAACATGATATTCCTCCCATCGCGAAGGTCTTGCGCGAAGTTGGAAACCACCATCGCCTTGGCTTCCGAGTATCCCACCGCGCCCTCATCCTTCTGAGCAGACTGCTTGAGCAGACCGAGTATCGCCATCTCCAGCTCTCTCCTCGACCCCGCCGCTCAAGTCTTCAATCTCCTATCTCCTATCCCCAAACCCCGACTCAGGAAACACCAAAACCTCCAAGTCTCCACTTCAGTCACTCAAACACACAAACAGACGAGCAAACACAGAAAATTGCCGCCAGTCTCAGGGTCCTCGCCGCGGACACACTAACTTCCTCTTACAACCGTTTAGACGCTCTGCTTGCCGCCGTGGGTTTGGTTGTCTGTACTTTCTGTACTTGCAAGTTGTTCATAGTTGTCCGCTCCAATTTCTCCAATTTCGCTCTCAGAGGCTCTCTCTCTCTCTCTCTTTCTTTCTTTCCTCCTAGGAGTAGTCCCGCTCTCTGTATACCAAGATCCCAGGAATCCCAGGCTCCGGTTCCGCCAGTTTTCGCGCGGGTTCTTCGGCCAGGAACCGAGTAGGATGTGCTAGGAGTCCTATCGTTATCGTCCCGGTGGGTTCAGCATGTGTGTGTCGTGGTGTGTCGTGTGACAAGGTGAAAGGCGGATGGAAGGGTAGAACGGCGCTAATGGAGTCTAGGAGCTGTGGCTGGGTGTGTCGCTAGTGTCGCTAGAGTGTCGCTGTGAAGAAAAGGTTGGGAAAAGTGTGGGAAGGTAAGGCTAAGGAATTGACTGGGAAGGACTATCTTTTTGGCGAGCAACTTGTTTTCCCAAAACGCACAAACGCTCCGAGATTGATTGATTGATATTTTTCTGGAGCCTGCAAGATCTTGCAAGAAGGAAAAGAGCGATTCATTTGCAGTTTTCCTTTTTCCCGAATTCCAAAAGGTCTAGAACCAGTCTCCTTTGTTTTCCGCTAAATTTCGTCACGGTCTACAAAGTCTGGGCGGACTGAGGGACGGGCGAAATAAATATAGTATAAATGATTTTTAGCGAAAGAGAATGAATGAGTGAATGAATGAACTTGAAAGAGCCGAACGCAGCGATGCAAGTTGTAGCGCTAGCGCTAGCTAGAGACAGACAGAACGGCGGCTAAGCAGAAGGCGCGTTCAGCGAGGCATCCCGCTTTCTCCCGGGCTTCAAGTCTAGCCAAGGTGATGATTGCGACTCAGCTTTTCAAGCGATGAACGGTCGACCCGAAACCCTCGCTACGATCCCAGCTACTCACAGTCAGTTCCAACGTTGCTCTCATGTCGAGAACGCGTGGCAACATGGCGGTCATGACTGCGACTTAGGAAGCTAAGGAACAGTTTTCAACTCGGAAGATTGTTCCAGATCCCAGGGCTACCTAGAATACATCGGAGCTGCATGCGCTTGCATCCGCCAAGGCCGCAGGAAAGTTCTTCTTCAGACAAAATGTGACTCTAGTTTGCTGGGCTTTTACAGAATACAATTACTTGGTATCGACCAGCCTTGCGCCAAACGAATATGAGATTGAGGAGGCGGGGGAAAGGCGCAGTTTTGTACAGTTGCAGCATCTGCTGCGCGCTTGATCGGTTCTCCGTAGGAAGTTACAGGAGTGGACTCGAGTACCGCACTAAGAACTATGGATAATGATTATATATGGGAGGCAAGGAGGTGACAACATGTGCAACTGCGCACAGCTTTGGCTTCAGCTTCCACGTTCATATTTACAGAGAGGGCCGCCGCCGACAAACAAATTCCTCAGTCAGCACCAAAAAAGCACGGCAAATACAGGCACTTCCACTGTCACTAATCTGCAAACGGCGGCGGCGGGCCATCTGACTTGACTTGCATAGTTGATGGGTGAATCCAGAAGGGATTGCCCGTCTCTCGGCACACATACTCCTCCCAACCACCCTTTCGTCCAATGAGAAAGCCGCTGAGCATCTTTTCCTTCAGCATTTCAAACTCTGGAGTTTGCAAGGCCTTGGAATCAAACTGTATGCTCCAGCGCGCATACGACATGTCTACATTTGACATTCGGCGACGCGACCGCGCGGCAAAAGTGGGGCTGTTTGAGATTTCATGAATGACACTCTTGTCATTTTCATCCATGTCACTGAGAATAGATTCAAAGAGTGGGATCTCCTCTTCGCCTGGCTCGAATGAGTCAAATTCAAGAGGAGCGGGCGAAGCTGACGAACTCAGGTCTGTGGTTTTTATGGACATGGCCCAGTCTCCGCGGGTAAAAGTGGATTGGTTCTGAACAGGACTGACCAGAAACATATCCTCTCCGCGCTTGCTTTCCTCTAATCCGCCTGAAGGCAAAGTGTGCATGATACTGCCTCGCTTGCCCTTTCCGGCGACGGAAAGCTGGGGTGGGGTTGTTTGGTCGTCTTTATGAACTTCTTCCAACAAAGAACTCTCATCTAAGCGCATGCGCTGTAAATCCGGCATCGCAGAAACGGAGGACATCAAGGGAGGCTTGGACTTGACGTGGCTCTGCGGAAGTTTATTAATCGCCTTATCTCCGGATTGCATTGACTCGTTGGGAATGTTATTCGCTGTCTTGAAAGTTTTTGGCGGAATTACCGGTGGGGCGACGAAGTCCATTACCTGTATCACGTCGGAGTCCACAATCTGGCTGCCTCGGCGCTCCAGAATGTAAGAAATTCGCGAGCCTTTCTTTTGCACAAGCGTATCCTGGTAGTTCTGCATAGGTTTCTTCGCTGCAGAAAAGGATGTGACGGGCTCAGAATTTGTGGTTGAATTGAACTCAAGGTCCACCATGGCAGCGTTTTCCGTCACCGACTGGAGCTTCACCGCCTTACCTCGAGGCTTTGCGAATGATACAATGCCCTCTCTTAACAGCTTCTCCTGCATCGCTGTGTTTCGACGACTACACACGAACTCCTCTTTGCGGCGGAGAAAATTTTGTTTGTATCGTCTAATGTCGTGCATGGAAGGGATTAAAGACTGCTTGCTGTGGCACAGCGGAAACACTTTGTTCAAATAAACTTTCAGAAACGCGAATTCCTCTGCGCAGATTCCACCCTTGCCCTCCTGAATAAAGAAATCGAATTCCGCGGTAATCAAGCAGAGCTGCTCTTCGTAGGCCCATAGATTGCGTTCATATTCTGCATTGAACTTGGGCACGTCCCGCTCGATCCCCCTTCTGCGCAGACGAGATAGATAGTCATTCCTCTTGCGTTTGAACTTGTCTCGCTCTTGCCTGAGCTTTTCTAACTTTGCACATCGCTCATTAATGGCCGCAATCATTTTCATTTTGCGCTCAATGGACTCGATTGCTGTCTCGAAGAGGTCAATCACTTGGTTTGCGCCAATCACCGAAAAAAAGCAAGCCCCCATCTCCGCAAGGTCCTCATCCATGCGCTGCTGCTCCAAAAGATTTCCGGCAGCCTTCACTCTAGTGATGGCGTATCTCCACGCGCGGAGGATGCCTCTGCCCTTGGTCAGCTCGGTATTCATGGAGTCAACCAGCCTCTGCTTGTCTCTGATCGCGGTGGGCAGTCCAGCCCGGCTGCTCGAGTTGAAGCGCTTCAAAAGTTTGGCCATTGTGGACGCAAGCACACACTTTCTCTGACCCCGTTGAGCGATTTGCTGCCCCCTCCCGCGCTTGCTTGGTGCTTGGTGTGTATCAGTACTGGTGCCGACGCCGGACCGCCGAGGGTACCGCCGAGATCGTCGGACTAGACTACCTCCCGCACTCGACTGAGCTCTGAGATCCGCGCTGCTGCTTCGAACGTGCAAGTTTCCAACGTTCACAATATCGACTTGTTGGAGAGCCAGCCGGAAGTGGCGTCACGTGCATTCCACTCCACAAGAGCACAAACCGTTCAACGTCTTAAACCCTACAACAATCTCTCGGTCTCAGACTCTCACACTCTCTCAGACCCTCTCTGACTTCCATGGGTGGACTTGCCTCTCTCCCTCTCCCAAGCCTGCCATGCCTTTTCTGTGTCATGAACTTATGCCATCGCAGCCTCTGACAACCGAAAAGTCTAGTAGCGTCTCGAGAGTCTCGAGTCTTCCTTCTCGCCTTCTTGTTGCAAATAAAGCAAAACCAAGTAGGGAGGAAAGGTTTTTCTTCCAAGGATCAGAATTCGCATGCACAATCTGAGAACTCAGCTTTGCATGTTCTTAACTTCGGAAACAAAATTTCTTTTCTCACTTGGCCGAGATCAGAATTCACCGTCAGAATCCAGAATTCAGATGAGAACAGCTACCTCAAGCTCAGGCGCAAGGCTCAAACTCGAAGCTCAAGGCTCATGGCTCAGCTCAGCTTATGTGCTGTGCAACATTGTGCAACGGTCCTACTCATGCTAATGTCGTCTTTGTCACATGGCATCTCATGCTCATCGCTGCTGATCTGATCTTTCTTTCCAAGTCACTGTCAATGGCCTGCGAACTGCGAAAACAGTCGTGTCGTCGAGATACTTTCAAGCCTACTGCGTGCAATGCGCAACACTCACATCCTCGGTGACTGTCTCAAGGCTGTCATGGCATCGAAGAAGCCAAGCCAAAATGCCATTGCTCACTGTCCTGGTCAATGAACATCGATCAAAGGACTGTTAAAAGCACTCATTAACACAAATCCTATTGAGCGGAGCCTGAGGTGAGACACTACTATGATTTATAAAGAGCGAATGACTCAACCGTCTTCTGCGTGGGTGTTTCCAGTAGATAAGTCTCCGTGTCCTATGAATCCAAGGCTGAACAGCATCGGCGGCGATTGAGTGCGCCACTGAGCTAAGTGAGCTGAAAGCTCTTTCGTGAGTTGATAAACTCTCAAAGTCGAAATGGCAATGTTACGTAGAATGTAGAATGAAGAATGAAGAAGACTTCATCGATCTTCATCGACGTCATTGACCACCCCCCTTCCCCCTTCCCCCTTCCAGCGTGTGCCCAGTGTGCCCTGACCAACTATCCCAACCCGACCAGGGGGGGATGATGGCATGATGATGCCAGCGAAGAGGGCTTTGTTCATCGAGCTCTGCTTTGTGGGAGATGAATGAATGAACTCTCAGTCAGAATGTCGTGGAGACACCCAAGACTCCTTCCTTGAACAGAAGAGACAAGTCGCTTGCTGGATCTCTCCGGTCGACGCTTCAGGCGAAACAAAAGGTCCCGGGAACAGTGTGTGAGGGTTATTCCAGAGCACGCGAAGACAGTCCCGGTGGGGTGCTCGAATGTAGTGTCGTACGTAAGATCAGCACCACAACGCGGAGGGGAGTGCGTATTCACGATGAATATTGCTTTGGCTCATCGAGAATTCAATCGCCATGCAAAAACTGGCCAATTTGGGATCACGCACTGGACAGTCCCAAGTCCCTGTTCTCTTAACTCTAGAGCTAGCTAGATTGGCTCGCCCAAAAGCAAAGCAAAGCAAGCGCCATCGAGCTTACTTTCTAAATTCTTGAGTTCTGTTTCTGGTGTCTGCGAAATCTGGGTGAACCCTGTCCTCCCAAGTCGAGATGGAACACTTGGCTTTGTAATGGCAATCGAATCTGATGACAACAGCATGCCAAAGCGTTCATCCGTCAAAGGGTTCTCAGCCCAGTTTTCGTGAATTGGATCTGTGAACGACATTGACAAGCCCGGAAACTCAAGGCTCTCCAATAGAATCCAATAGTCGTGTCCGAGCTGAAGCGTTTCTCAGGTGGCTTTAGGTTAGGGTGTCGGGGGGAAAAATCTGCGCTCACAGAGCGTCAATCGAGGCGAGCCGTTCTCCGACTCTGCGGAAAAAGGCCAGGGGAAAAAACACGCTTACCACAGCGTTCAACCAAAACACTAGTAAACCGCTGGGAGGGAAATATCCCAGCCTGTCTGACTGACTGCTGTAAACAAACCAAAGATTTAAAAAACGATCAGCGACTTTCTTCTGAATTCTGAATTTCTGAATTCTGCGAAAGCCTTGAGAAACTATTCGGACTCGAAGAGCCATAGAGCACATCGCGCAGGCAAAACGACGCTTGCAAGGTCCACTTTTCGAAATGAAAATGCCCGCATAAGCTTAAACTTCAAGTTAATCTGTTTGGAATGAAACTCGTTCAATCAATCAATGTTTTCAATCAATCTAATCTGTCTCTATCTATCTCAGTCATCAACAACAGACTTCATCTTCACTCTTCATCCTCTACTCCTACGCTGTGGCGTAGCATTGTTATAGCAAGAAGGCAAGAAAAGGGCAACAGAGAAGAAAGCGACTGAGCAGAAGCTAATGCAATAGCACGAGCCCAACGAAAGCGGTAATGAGCCGTGACGGGTGAGTGAGTAGAATGAGTAGAATGAGTAGCATGAGTAGAATGAGTGAGTAAGTGAGAGAGTGGGAGCAGTCACTCTTCGAAGAGTTTGAAAAGCGCAGAGCAGTGCAGTGGAGTGCATTGAGTGAGTGGGCAAGTTGGGTAGATAGAGTGAAAGGGATCGACGAGCAAGATGGCAAAGCAGGCGTCCAAGAAGGCTGCGTCGAGCAAGGCGTCGGCGAAGAAATCCACAGATAGCACCAAGAGGAGGAAAAAGAGGGTGGAGACGTTCTCGTCGTACATTTACAAGGTGCTCAAGCAGGTGCACCCGGAAACTGGTATCTCGCGGCGCGCGATGAGTATCATGAACTCGTTTGTAAATGACTCGTTTGATAGGCTGAGCGGGGAGGCGATCAAGCTTATTAGGTATAACGGACGACAGACACTCAGCTCCCGTGAGATTCAGACTTCAGTGCGCCTCTTGCTCCCTGGGGAGCTTGCCAAGCACGCGGTGTCAGAGGGAACAAAGGCTGTCACAAAATACACGGTAAGTTGGGTGCAAAGCGCAAGCGTACTCGATCTGCTCGCTGACTTGAGCGCCACTGACGGTTTTGTTTTCTGCCTTTCTGCCTCGCCTGTGCCCTTCGTAGAGCGCAAACCCTGTAAGTCCTCGCTTTTTTCTCGTAAAAACCTTGCCTGCCTTTCTTCTTTGATACTAACAACAAGCGCCTTTGTCTCTTGGTGTGAATGAATTAGTGAACTTTTCCCCTTTGGCTCATCGCCTTTCCCACAACGGACCTTGTTACCTTTTCAAATCATATACATTGCAGAATCGTCAAAACAATTTGCTTTTTTTACAATTCTATTGATACGTTTTTTCAACTGCGAAATCAACCGTCAAAAAATGAAAACTCGAACAAACGTTCTATCTTCGTCTTTCTTGTCGATTTGTGTATGGTTGGGAAGCAGGGAAAAAAATTGAAAATCAGGTTTGCGACGGCTTGGTTTATTTATTTCACTTCACTTCTTGCTATTCATATTTATTGCATTGCCAGCTCGGTTCTCATCCTTGGTCATGGCCTCGACTGCAGCCAGAGAATCCTTGGTCTTGGTGGAAGACTTTTTAAAGCTATTCTTCAGTTTCTTGCTAATTTTGTCCACCTTCAATTGCTTGTCCAGTTGCTTGCTGGTGGCGGCAAGGCTGTCGGCCAGGTCAGACTTTCTTCGTGACTTGTCGCTTTGTCTTTTCTTCTTGTCATCGACCACGCGCGTGAGAGCGTTCTCCTCCTTTGCCTTCACAAGAGACTTGCAGAAGGCCACCGCAGTGCCGAAAAGCTGCGAAGCAGAGCATTTTGAAGGTACCTCGCCATGCAGCTCTAAAAGTTTGGTCGCCATCTTTTGCACATTGTCCATCTGGTTCTGAATCTGCTCGGTGACAGGCTTGCCGTTCTCAACCAAAAATGGCTTCATGCAGTCGATAAAGTCGCGTGCGCCAGGGGCGGTGGAAGGCACGCCGAAGGTCTCCCCAGAACACGCCTTGAGCTCGCGCTCGACTAGTTCGCACCCTTTCTTCAGCTGCGCGAGGTCTGCCTTCAGGTCCTCGAGATTCATGGCGGACGCATCTTCCAGTTTGTCAAGCCGCTCTGCGAGGGTGAGCAGCTCCGGGCACTTGTGCTCTGCCACATCCGCGATCCAATGAAGGAGCGAGTACTTGGAGTTCCCAGTTGCCTTGGACTGTGACAGTTTTTGCAAACCGGTACTGATTTCGAAACCCCATGCACCTCCAGTGGACTTGTTTCCGCAGTTGAGGTAGTTTCCTGTGATAAGCACGAGGTGAATGAGCTTTTTCCACTCCGCGCAATTGAGCAACTGCCTGCACGCCGCATCGTACTTGGCAATGGATTCCTGCAGGCACTCAGACTGGCGCTCAAATGTCATTTCTACAAACACTGCCTGCAGACGTTGTCTGAGGCGAGGGATCTTTGCCATCTCATAGACAAAGTGCTCCACGCGAGAGAGGCTGTCAGTGAACTTGCCTGGGCCCGACCATTCGCCCTCTGCTGCGTTCACTGCCTGGACCTCTTCCGGGCTTGGGACCATCGTCAAAAGTTTGTGCACGACCTCCATAGTAAAGAAGCTCTGGTCCATCTTGAGAATGTACTCTTTCAAGTCGCTCACTGGCTCCTTGAAACGCGCAATCGCGATTCCCAAGTTTTGCTGGCGCTTGCCGTCCAAGAGTGGAGGTCGTTCATTGCCAGTCTTCTCTTTGGCGCTTGGGCTCAGAGCCGGAATTTTCTTCGCCTCCGTCTTTGCGAAGTTTTCTTCCAGCCCAGCAAAGAAAGTGTCCATCGGAAACGGTGGGGCGTCAGGGAGTGTTGCCCACATCGAGTTCTCTACTCTCTTGGCGGGAAGCACGTTCCAAAAGACACCACGAAGCGGCTTCTCTTTGGCATTTTGACGGAGCTCCTTGCGACGAGTGGTGTCGTACTTGCTCTTCGGCTCAGGTGGCTCCTCTGGCTTGCCCGCGGCCTTGATGGCAGCCAACGCACCGCCCATTCCAGGCAAAGGTGGGGCATTTGGTGGAGCTGCTCCCATGCCTGGAAGAGGCGGAGGAGCTGGTGGTCCGCTCGGCCCTGTTGTAGAGAAAAAGTCCGGTGGAAGCTGGACGCCGTCTCTGCCCGCAGCCTGAATAACTGCGCCCTCCGGAAGCCCGGCCTTTTGCATCTTGCGATACTTTGCAAATTTTGGGTCTTCCTGGACCACAGGTGCAGCTGGGGACGCTGCTGGAACTGGCCCAGAAAAGAATGTTGCTGGGAGCTCGATGCCATCGCGAGACGCTGCTTGACAGATGGCTCCCTCTGGCAAACCAGCCTTCTGCATCTTTCTGTATTTCTGGTATTTGGGGTCTTCTTGTACAACAGGCGCCGCCGGTGCCTGCGCTGGAGCGCTGGATGGAATTGGTCCACTGAAAAATGTTGCTGGCAGGTCGACGCCGTCGCGACTTGCGGCTTGCATGATGGCGCCTTCTGGAAGTCCTGCTTTCTGCATCTTGCGGTATTTGAGGAATTTGGGGTCCTCTTGCGGCACAGCCGCTGCCTGGATTGGAAGAGCCGGAGCCGCAGGCGGGGCTGCTGCAGTCGGAGCTGGTTCTGTGAAGAACGTGGAAGGAAGCTCGACCCCGTCGCGGGCGGCGGCATGGGTAATCGCCCCTTCCGGGAGGCCCGCCTTCTGCATTTTTCTGTACTTTTGGAATTTGGGGTCTTCAGCAGGTTGTGGCGGTGGGAGAGGGGCTGCAAGAGCGACAGACTCCAACGAAGCACCGGAACCACCTTGCAGGGAATTGAGCTGCTTCAGACGAGAATTCTGGTCCATGAGGAACTCGACTTGCTGCTGCAACTCAAGGATGTGCGACTCGCTCTCTTTCTTGAGCTCCTCGATCATGGCCTTCATGTTGTGAATGCCATCTGAGTCCATCTGGCCATTTCGGATGCGCTCGTTCTCCTGCTGGAGCTCAGAGATGAGCTTCTTCTGGTCGTGGATCTCCTTGAGCTTCTCTCGGCTAAGCGCCTGGAGGTCCTGTTGCAGCTCGGATGGGATTATTGCAATGTTTCGGCTGCTGTTGTAACCATTATTCCGTGGCTTTTCAAGCATACTCGCGACCATTGAAAACTTCTGGTTCAGAGCCTTTGGCATTTTTTTCTCCTGAGGAGCTGTGTTGGTCGCAGAAGAGGAGCTCCTGCGAAGACCCCCAAAGATGCGCTTGGGCATCTTCAGATTCCAGAAACGACCCTTGTCTTTTGCTTTCACATCCTTCACCCACTTTCCCATAAACTCGCAGTCCTTGCAAACAATGGAGGCTTCCTCAACCCCATCTTCACCAGTGTGCTTTACCTCCCGCACGCACCGATTGCAGATGGTATTGGAGCAGTTTGAGCAACATTTCCTTTCCTCAAATCCTACAAAGTCAGAGCTGCAGCACAAGCACTGGTCAACACCTTCCGCCATGATGGTTGAATTTCAGGGACTTGCGACCCGCTGAACGGCCTATTTGGTGATTACTCAACAAAACTCCTTCGCCTCTCCCCGCTGCCGCCGCTTCAGAATTCGATGCACGCTCTCCCGAGCTCGAAGAGCCTCCTGCAGCCGTGTCCGCCTCAGCTGAGATCGACGTGGGCGCGACGCAAACAGTTACGAACCTGAATGCTGCAATATTTTAGCGTGCACAATCAAGTTTGTGGGATGCTCTAGCTCGGCAATCGTGAGTGGAAAGTATACGTTATAGAGCCATAGACAGTGACTGGGCGAAACAGTCCACAGTCACCAGACGTGCAATGTTGGCGAAAGGGTTCTCAACTCTCGTAGCACGGCCTACTTGAGCGACTTGTCCGTACGTGTCAGGGAGGTCAATTTGGATCTGGTTTCGATTGACGTACCGGCACGGCAAGTACTTGGTCTATGCGGGAAGGTTGGCTACCTTCTTGGTCCATGGAGCAACGTGCTTTCGAGTTGCCCGAACGTGCTCATTGCAGCATGCAAATATAATGCTGATTGTGTTGGACACCGCATTGTTATAATACTTGACCGGAATCTCCCGTGCGCGATCTGCCACGCCGATTCCATCAAATGCCGCAGGGCTCTTCCCTTCAGAGTGCATGTGGCACCAGAAGTCAGCTACAACTTGCCACCCATACTGTAATTATGATTGCATCGCACAAGAATACTTTTTATAGACTCTAGCACAAACAGGCCCCCTCCCTTCCTACTCTGCCGCGGGCGAGGCGAAACGTTAAGTAAAAGTGGCCAACTCCCAGGATGTGTCCATTGTCTCCCTATGCCTCCCTATTCTCTTTCTCTCACTCTGCTTGCTTGCTTGCTTGCGTGATAATGAATAGAGCAATCTCATGTATAGTTCGGCGAATGTGTCCATCTGGTCCATTTGTTTGCACGATTATACACCGAATTTTAGTTGAAAGTCGAAATGGTTTATGCAAATGTTCGGCCGGGCTTCTCTTTCGAGCACTCAAATGCTTCTGTGCCAACTCGCATGCGCGAAGAAGGACGGAGAGTGCCAGGTGGATGGATAACCCTAGTGGCGGAAGGATGGATCGATGGATGGATGAATGGATGATACTCAGTCAAAGAGCATAACGCAATGAACGGGTGGACGAATGTGGACTCGTTCTATTCGCCTCGGGAAGTACCAAAGGATGGGCGATTCCTGTGCTCCTTAGACTACGCCGCTACGCCGCATGTTCGATGTTCGCATGGGCCGAGGAAGCAAGCCGCCCCGCTCCGGCCAGCATGGCGTGGATGAGTCCGTGCCAACTACCAGACTTGCGCTGGCTTGATGGCCCAGATCATTGAGAATGGGGCCAAATGCCCGCCTAATGCGAGGCTCACTTTTTCCTGAGACCGTTTCCAACGTTTTATAGCTTTCCATCAACTTTTTTTTCTTTTTTTTTTATTGATTGATTTGATGATGATCGAAGCATTTGGTTAGAAAAACATTGCACGAATCTGTCCGTTAAATCTTGCCGCTTCTAAAGAAACCACTAGCTAGGCTAGCTATATAGTGATATTATTAATATTTTTGATAGTGGCCACCGTAAGCACATCGTTATTCGTTTCGTAGCAAAGCTTTTAATGGTATTATTTCCGTTAGCAGATTATTACTTATAGTAAATCAATAGCAAGCCCTACCGAGTTGCGATTGACCCCGCGAGCAATGTTTTGTTCTCTCGGTTCTGGCGACACATCAGAGCATCGACCGCGCTGTGTTCGTGACCTCAATGATTCCAGGATTTGCTTGTCCATGAATCTTCCTCTTTTCAGTTTTGGGCTGAGCTCGTAGAGCTCGTTGAACATTCATTCGAGGTTCAACAAATGGATTCCTTCCTTATGCCTTTCGATACTTCACGACAAGAAGCACTTGATCATATTTGGAACCTACTCATCGATTTCCATTTCTTATGCGCACAGACTCATGCTTGGACACTGTTGAAAGTGACCATTTAAGCCTGCTCGCAGCGCCAGCTGTCGCATCACAGTCTCGTAATGCTTGTGGAAGTGCCCGACAAACGCACCCAGCTTTTGGATTACCGTCCACTTCCGCGCCAAGCTTCACAAGCTTATCTTGCTAGGTCAAACGCGCTCCACTCTCTCACCTCGGTGACGGGAAATCGAAAAGCGCTCTAGTCTACTCGGTCTTGCTTCCCTTCACTTTCTTTCTCAACATGAGACACGAAAACAGCAGCGAGCGGGAATCTCGTGGCCACCCGTGCTCCGGTTGAAGAAACCATTGGCCAGCTCGGTGTCATCACATTGAAAGTGAGATTCGCGGAAGCTATTGTGGTCGTCGCCATTTACGTCTTCTTGTCCACAGTTCATTAAAGGCTGGCACATAGCTTGAGTTCCGAAGAAAGCGAGTGACGTATGACAGAATTTTCCCACGAGACACAGACCTTCGTCAATCTCCCCGAGCATCCAGTGATGCGCTTTATTTCTTTGACGTATCTGTTTTTGGTTGAGTGCAACCTCAACGGCGTTCAAGATGAGACTGAAGAACCCAAGGGAGTTTTCCAGTCAAAACCAGTTTTCGCAGCCGCCTTGGATAACACATTCAATTGGTTTCCGGCACGGGAATCACGGGAATGTCATTCTTAAAAATTGTTCCTCGCAAAGCTTGCAAAGAAATCCTGGACTCCCACACAGGCGCCTTCGACCTGGTTCCTGCTGCATTTGTCAATCAGAAAGAGAATGCCGGCTCCTTTCCCGAGATGAGCCCCGACTCCGGTTGCGCTCAAGGTCAAAGAGAGGTACATAACTAGGCGAATAACTCAAATGGGAACATAGCTGGAACCGAGGTCGCCTTTCTTGACGGCATTGGCTGGTGAGTGTACTCGGGTAACGAACTGAGCCGCTGAGGTTATTGTCATGGCCGGAAAACAGATTTGGTACTGATTGATTGATCGATTGATTAATTGATTGATTGATTGATTGATTGATTGATTGATAATTCATTCGTTCACTGATTCGTTGACTCTTTTGATTCATATCAATGACACACCAGCCAGCCACCGTCGTCAAACGCAGCGTGATATTTCCAAATACTCCCTGGCATAGCCTCCTCCCTAGCTGCCCCACTAGCGCATCACAAAACAAACGCTGGAGCCATATTTCCAACTACACTCCAAATACGAATCGTATCTTCCAAAGTTCATTGTTCGCTACCATTTACCCCATGCACCCTTACCATGCGTCTTCCCTCCTCCACAACCAACAATGAATGCACTTTCTCCTTCTTCTCCAACTATCCCCACTCCTACCACTTTCCTACCGCACAACACTAGCACCTCAGGAACAGCCTCACGCTCGACGACGCGTGCGCTTAACGCTGAACGCTAAACACTCTAAAGAGTACTCAGTACGGTCCTCGCGGACACCTTTCCCCCTTCCCTCTCCCGGGCGTTCTGCGAGTTGCGAGTTGCGAGTTGCGAATTGCGCCGACTGACCACCTCTGCAGCCCGAGGAGAGAAAAGGAGAAGGAGAGAAAAGGAGAGAGAGAAAAAGAGGAGGGGACGAACACAACACAACACAACCTTCCACAACTTTCCACAACCATAAGAAGAAAGTGGAAAGTGGAAAGTGGAAAGTGCGCGAGGACACTTGGGCGAGCTTGGATAGGACACGGCGGAGACGTGCTGTGGCGAGGACAGAGCGACGGACAAAGGCGCGCAGTAAATAAACTAAAAGCTAGCATTGGTGGCGAAAGTGGGAAAGAAACCAGCCCCCGCGTGATTTTGTAAGCGAAATACGAAATTGCGAGGCTGATAGTGCGATAGAAAGATAGACAGGTATCAAGTACCAAGTACGCGCAAACGTAACTAGTTCAGCAGATAGGAATTGGAGCTCGAGAAGGACGATAGGGAGGAAAGTGATTTGTTGGTCGCTGTCGTTGTAGCTCTAGTCCAGTGCTGCTCGTCCTTCGGAGTTGGTTGAGAGTTCAGTTTGCTAGTTTGCATTCGTATTTCGTATTGGTCTCAGAACGAAGAGAAGGCGAACAGCCTGCTGCTTCTATATATTCTGAGGGGTGACTCCGATTTCTGGTGTGTTAGAAGAAAGAAACCAAAGGGTGAAAGAACCAGGCTTTTCGGGATAGATGCAGTGATGAGCGTGGCCGAGGAGAAGAAGATGACCGCCAGCGCAACTTCGCCAACAGCAGGGCAACCTCAGCTTGGCAGGCCTGTGAAGGACGCGGAAAAAGAAGACTTTTCCACATCGGTGCAGACGCAGCTGGTGCGACGGCAGAGCTCGGTAGAGATCGCAGCCGATGCTTCATTCGATGAGGGGGAGCACAAGGTGTCTCCGCGAGACTTTGATCTGCTGACGGTAATCGGCAAAGGGGCGTACGGCCGCGTGCTGCAGGTGAAGGAGACGCGTACAGACCAAATCTACGCGATGAAGGTCTTGCAGAAGGGACATGTGATCAAAAAGAACAATATGGGTTACGTCCGTGAGGAGAGGAACATCCTTAGTCAGGCTGACCATCCATTCGTGGTAGCGCTCATGTGTGCCTTCCAAACGGAGGACAAGCTTTATCTGGTGATGGAGTACGTCTGCGGGGGTGAGCTTTTCTCACACTTGCGCAACGAAGGAGCGTTTGACGAGAAGCAAACGAGATTCTACTCTGGCGAGATGATATTGGCAATTGAGTACCTGCATCAGCATGGAATCATCCACCGCGACCTCAAGCCTGAGAACGTTCTTCTCGATGGAGATGGCCACATTCGAATCACAGACTTTGGCCTGGCCAAGATCGACCTTGAAAACAAAAAGGAAGCGCGCACACTTTGTGGGACAGACTTGTACATGGCACCGGAGATGCTTGCGTGCAAATCGGGCTCTCAAGGGTACGGCAAGGCAGTAGACTATTGGAGTCTAGGTGTAATGATCTTTGAGATGCTGACCGGGGACACTCCGTTTTACGCAAAAGACACCCAGAAGCTGTACAAGATGATTTTGACTTCCAAGCCCAAGTTTCCTCGATGGCTCTCCAACACCTGTCTATCCCTCTTAAAGGGTCTATTAAACAAGAATGTCGAGCAGCGACTAGGCGCCGCGGAATCCACGATGTTCAAAGTTGGCGGAGTCAAGGCTCTCAAGCAGCACGAATTTTTTCAGGATCTCGACTGGGCAAAGCTAGAGAAAAAAGAGTACCCGCCCCCCATCTCCCCGACTCTGAGCGATGGTAAATTAGACACTTCCAACTTTGCGAAGATCTTCACTGAGCTGGAGCCCAACGATGTGGACGAAGAGGGTAATGAGCAATATAATACGCACTTGGCGAAAGAGACTCCGGAAGACTTTAAAGGGTTTTCCTTCACGCGCCCGAGCTATTTGGACGCGGCTATGTCTGCCAGAAAGAAGTCTGTTAATCGAGTGGACTCGAGCGGCGTGCGCATTCCCCAGGTTATAGAGTCGGACAACGAATGCTCAAGTCACGCGACGAGTGCACCGAATTCGAGATCAAACTCGGTCGATGACAGGAGTGTCAGGTCTCTCGACTCCCGCCAAGACAATGAGCAGCAAGAAGTCGACCAAGCAAAGGTTGTCACCCCAGCTCCTATCCAGGAGAGTGCCGAGGAGTCCGAGACTGGACAGGGTGCCGAGGACGCCTCTGCGTACTTTTCGAAACAAACTGTTCCAGTACAAGTTAGCTCAAACAAGCCAGTGTCGGGCTTAACGTCACTTAGAAAGAGTGTGCCAGCGTCATTGGCACCAGAACGCGGTGGCGGCGAGTCAGCCTTGGCGCCCCCGCCCAAGCCTTCTTTGAATCCGAATGCCAAGCAATGGACGCCCAATCCCAATGCAAGAGAATGGGTTCCACCCTGGCTAAAGTAGAGCTCTAGGATTCATCGTCTTCTAACATATCCATGTACCATGCATGCCCCAAGGTAGTTTGGCCACCGGTAGTACCGAAATAACATAATGAGGGAAAACTCGATAAAGAATTAATTGGCCGGAAAAGTCAGGTTAGGTTTTCTATCTCGTAATTTCTATGTTTTGTCAGCAGAAGAACTCGACACCATGCGGGTGTTGGGAAAGCGCAAAATTATTTTGAATGCACTTGCTTTGACCTCGCTGAACTTGAGCTGCAGGGCTTGTTCTAGTCTTCTATTTGTGTGATTGACAGCGATTCACAGTCAATACCCACTCTATAAGAACTGCATCAGTTTACAAACTTTGGTATCACTTGTTGGAATCAAATTGTTACCATCGTGTTTATAAACAGTGCACTTGCTCCCATTCGGTGTTGATTCAAACTTGCCAAGTATACATAAATCTCCATACCCTCGATACTGACGCCGACACTCCTCCATGTAGTCTCCGCTTCTCTCGTCTTCTTCTCTTTCCCTTTCTCCACTGGGGAAGCGTACAGTCTCCTGCCTAAAGTATAGCTCTCAAGGCTCACATACCCATGTCCATGGACTCCATGGCCATGCAAGTTGTTTTCACTGTAAATTTAAAAAAACTCTTCTCGATGTTTGTTCGCATTGCTCTCTTTGATGGGAGGAAGGAAAGCAGGGCATTGGAACGCATATGCTTGATTGACTGATCAAGATTGATTAATTTGTGCGTTAAAAAAAAAAGAGTTAAATAATAAAAAATGATTTTCACGAACGGTAAGGATAAGTACAGACGGCTCTTCGCCGATTTTTTTTTAAATGTATTCACAAATTTGATGCTTCAGACGATGCATGAGGCGCGTTACGAACGACCGTCAAGCCTCGCGAGTAGCACGCGCTTGAAGCGCTCCGAGAAGTCAGCCATCGCTTGCCAGTCGAAGCCGTCCTCGAAAGATTCGCCTGACTTGGCGGTGCCGAGCCAGTCCAACCCCGCGCAGTCAACCATGTCCTTCAATTCACCGGACTGAATTACTCTGCCAATCTCGTACAGAGTGTGGCCGCGCGAAGCCATGGCTTTGAGGAGCTCAGTGCTTACGCAGAGAGAGGTGAGCTCTTCCATCCCTAGCCCGTTCCCGAGCGAGCTGCGCAAAAGCTTCACATCTTGCTTCGCGTCCAGGTTGCGAATGTACTCTTTGGCATCCGGCAGAAAGGGTTGTTTCGCTTGTGGCCAGTTCATCCATTCAAGAACAATGCATTCCTCGTCGGTGGCAGTGTCCGAGTCTGAGGTGCGGGACAATTGAGAGATTTTAGGAAGACAGAGCCCGTGGTCGATCGGGACCAGCCGGATCTCGTGTGGCGCCGAGCCACCACCACAAAAGCTCTCCGAACGGCGGTTGTAGCGCCTCGTTGGTGCGCTGGAAAACTCCTTGGAGGCCTTTGAGTTGGTGTAACCATCCCTCTCCACGGTTTGAATCAAGATGTTGCCGCCATGCCGATCCAAGTTGAGGAGCCGAACGTCAAGAATTCCGATGCGCTGAACCGACTCCAGAGGAAACAACGAGCAACCAATGTCGTCTGCGCTACTGTGGTGAGACACGTATGCCTGCAACGACCCAACCTTGGAGGCTAGCGGGACACAGTTTTGCGACCGATTTGGTGGCGTTGATGCATGGCTGCTTCCAGAAGCATTGCACGGCGGAAAGTCCATATCTAAAGACAGCTGTTCGGCAAAGGAAAGCGAGAGGCTCATTGCTCTACTTCCCACGCCACGCCGAGAGCGTAGCCCATCGGCCATGGTGCCGTGATGGTGTGCAGAGCCTGGAATATCTCTTGGCCGGCTGCTAGACTTGGCTCCTACGTTCTTGGGAGACGCTGCACTGACGATGCGATTGAGTACAGGCGCCTCTTCGGGCGCCTTCTTTTGCCAAGAGTCAGAGTAAACTCTCGTCATTGTAGTTGCTGGGACCCCGGCGAAGGCTTGGTGATCTAGCAAGTAAGCGGCAACCTCGCGGAAGCACCCCTGGCCGTTCGGTACCCCGCTGCGCATGATCTTGAAGACCTGCTCTGCGCAGCGAGGGCTCCCAGGCTCTTCGTCAGAAGGTTTGAAGACTGCGGCCAGGCCCGCCTCCGACCGGAGGTAATAGCACCCGCCTTCCGAGATGTTCTCCACAACGGCGGGGCCCAGCCCCATCTCCAACCCCTTCTTACAGGCGTCAATGAAGCGCAATTCCTTCGTCGGCTTGCCATGCATCGCGAGGTCCAGCACCAGTTCCAAGGTGTCTTGCAACCTCTCCTCAGGTTCCAGACCGTCTTGATCAGGTAGATCGAAACTCCTCGACCTGGCGAACGTGGAAGGTGGCGGTCTCGGAAGTTCATCCACGTCAAACATGTCCACCTCCTCCTCCGCAGCTTCGTCATTGTCATTGTCATTACTGCCTTCATGGTGAAACATTCCGCATGCGACATCGTCATCTTCGTAATAGTCGCCAGCAGTGCCCGATGAAGAGCTTTTGTGCTCCTCCTCCTCGTCTTCTTCAAACCCAGCCTGTAATTTGCTCTCATCATCTTCATCAGACCATTTGCGCCCATCCATGCTGCGTGCCATCGCCCTCATTTCAAGTTTGCACAAAGACATTGATCTCGTCTTCCACTACAACTGCCAATAAACCTTTCTAAACCCCCGAAGCTTTGCGGTTTTTTATTTCTTCAAACAAGTACGGCGCTCCAGGACATGCAAGCGCATGTAAGCCTGACGCGCAAATGTGTCTGACAACTGTGAGCAGCCAGGGCTCGTCTAACAATACGAATCAGTGCCCACTAACTTTTCTCTCCCAAAGCCAATGTCAATGTCCACGTTCGCGAGGCCTCTTACGCGGCACTGAATGACTGAATGACTGAATAACTTTCAAATGCAACGGATTCACAACCACGCAGACCTCCTGCAGACTTTCGTTCGCCGTATTCCAGTCGAATCTTGAAACTTGTGAACCTCAATCTCACTCCAAGATCTCCACTTTTTTCTTCCCACCTCCACACAGCCACACAGTCACACCACCTCTCCGCGAGCACACACCCACACACCCCCACACCAACGCACTGTCCGCGCGCACCCCCAACTTGTCTCTCTCTCTCCTTCTTTCCTTCTTTCCTTCTCTCTCTCTCTCTCCTTCTTCCACCGACACTTCCCCTCTCTCTCTCTCTCTCTGTCTGTCTCTGTCTCTCTCGCCCGCGCGCCAGAGAAGGCTCGGCTGCAGCCCAAATGTGCGTACGCGCGTACTGTGGGGTGTCCTCGCGCCAAGTTTGTGAAGGAGGAGGAGGAAGAAGAAGAGGAAGAAGAAGAAGAAGAAAGCGGTTCTTCGGAGTGGCGTTTGGGCTTTGTTCACGGAACTTACGCTGCTAGTAGGACTCTCTCCCGCGGAGAGGAGTAGCTACCGCATTTGTTAGTGTCAAGTAAGGGGCGATGGGAGGGGCGTAGGGGTGCTAGCGCAGAGGGGTGTGCTCCTCTCCTCTGGGTTCTTCTTTTTGAACTTCCCCTCTGTAGGAAGCTGTGAGGGGACGACCCGCGGTTGTGAGGGCTGCGAAAGTTGTGAGGGGGGAAAGAACGGCATGCTAAGCTTAAAGGTAGATTAGGGGGGTAAGACGGGCGAGAAAGTATGATGGACTGCACTCACAGCACGAGAGGGTGGCCCACTACCCCTCACTCACCCCAAAGTCTAGAGCCCACTTGTGCATCCTCCTGGTACAAGATATAGCACCTGCTACGGGATACCCTACCGTTTCCACTAGTGTCTGATAGGCTCTCAGTAGTGCAGGGAGAAGATTGCAATCCTAGAGGCCCAAGTGTGGTGACTGCTTCTGTAGCGCTTTCGTATACCGCTATGGGTAGGCCTCGAGTAGGAGCTTTGTTTCTATTGATATACATAAGTCCACGACGTAAGGCTCGCGAGAGAAGAAATGTCCTTTGATGAGCCGTAGCGGAGCTTACTTCTCTCGCTGTTTCACTAGTGAAAACACCTGAGCAAATGTGTGTAATCTTTTCTTTTTGCAGGGTGGTAAGCTTACCGCTATATGGACACTTAACCTCCCGCGACACTAGCGCTTAGTACCCGATGGTATGTAATATATGAGTATATATGGTAATATATGTTAAGGGTCTGCGTAGCTGAACAGACATCATTATGATGTGTAATTTGAGTACTATCGAGAATCAGTATTCACTCATTTTTGTTTTGTTGACAGCGAATGGATCTTCGCTTTGCGCGAAGATGTTGGTCGATGTTTTGAAGACCAATGCGACGTCGTCGCCCTATCCCTCCTCCAAAATATAACGTTCGGCCTCGCCTCGCCGACTTTGGTGTGCATTTCTGAGTTCCCACGTTTCTGCAAGTTTCTGCGTTCCTGCGTTTCTGTGTTGTGCACAAAGAGCAAACCAAACGTCATTCACAACTGTTGCTTCCATTTGCCATGTGAATGAGTGAATGACTGAGTGAGTGAGTGAGACAATGAGTGAGACAGCTCGACTCTCCGCTTGTCCTGGCAATGGCACTGCCAATGGAGGCGCAGCAAAGGGCCGAGCTACGCTTGGCTACGAGTGCGGTCGATTCGAAAGAGCGATCGATGATGGAGTATTGATCAGTAGTCCATTCGCGAACGTGTGATCATGCACTATTCTAAGGGCCTCGACGGCTGGGCACCTTGCTAGCTGAACTTTTGAATACGTTGCTTGCTTTGGACAACAAAGTGGCGCAGCAAGGCAGTTGCAAAGCAGCTGAGAATTGGTTGGGAACTCCGCTTCTGTGTAGACCATGTCACGACTCCATTATTTTAACACTCTGAAAGGATTCCATCCATGATTGACGGGGAGTCCAATTCTATTCGCGCGAGCGCAAATTCTACGCAACTTCCAGATGCTCTACAGAGGCTGCATGGTGGTTGATGTTCCAGTAGCGGGCGTGCCAGTCCAGTGCACCTGCCTTAGAATTATAACTTACAACCTGCAGAGTCGAGCTGGGGAAAATGGTATCGCGACCTGCGAGAGTCCAGATTCCGGCTTGACATCAAAAGGAGCGAATCTTTGTGTTTAGAAAGGAGTGCGGCACGTGATCTTGATTCCCTATGATGATTCCAAACTGAAAGTGAGATTTGGAACGCGAGATCCCTTCTGATTTCTGAATTCTGAATTCTGGTTTTGCAGCCTTGGTCAAGCCAACTCACTCTTCCTTGCGACGCTCCGGCCACCATGCCGACAGCCTGCCGAAATTGGCTAGAGTGGTTGAGTTGATGAAAAATAATTTGGAAACATTCTTCTGGCTTTCTGGATTATGTTCTGAACAAAATTTCGAGCCGCGGCGCGCAGCCGTAAAACGGTTCTATTTGTCAAAATTGATTATTTGCGTTGCTCGACCTCGCACATCTTCTACTGTCTCTCTACCTACTACAGAGTTTGTAGCTATAAATTGTCAATGGCGTCCTCATCTGGAGCACCATTCTTCGTAGGACTATGAGGCGCTTGCCCTCGCGGCCGCTGATTAATAACGTCTTGGATTGGAATCTGGAAATTGAGCTGATTACCTGTCCCGTAGGTCGGCCGACGACGGCGCCTGCTCGGACTGCTATTTCGCGAGCCTTCTGGCAGCCCCCCTGGTTGAAATCTGGAGCTCGTGTTGTTGCCCGTTGATGCACCAGCTCCGCTGTTGGAACTATTTCCTGAGCTAGTGCGACGTTGAAATCGGGGGTTAGAACTTGCTTGGGGGCTGCCTCCGTTTGAAAGATTTCCTCCGCCCTCACCATTGGCGCCACCATTCGAAAAAACGGCTAGCGGACCAGGTGTCTTTGGGGACTCCAGGCGCGAACTTTTACCAGTAAGAAAACCAGAGTTCAAGAGACCCCTGGGCGAAGAAGCTTGGCGCATGGAGGAGCCCCAGCGCTGCAGTTCGAAGACTGGCCGACTGGTCTCCGTGTCCACGTGGGTGTATTCCCGGATTGCCCCGACATTTCGAATGATGCCCAGATCCATCAGCTCCTGGATAGTGTTTTTGTGGTTTTGAACTAAAAAGTCCTCGTACAAAGTCTCCTCCAGGCTTCGCTCCTTGAACAGTAAATATCTCCTGCTCGGAATTCCAAGAACTTTTGCAGCCTTGGAGTTGTCCACGTATTCAGAGACCGTGTCCTCTTTAACGTTTCTAAAGACCAAGAACGCGTCCAAGAAGATCGCAAGCACAATACTGAGGATGTACAGATTGACGATGAGATTGAATGACAAAAAGTACGCCACCGACAAAGCCCACCAACCCCAATTATAGTCCACGCTCAGCGAACAAAGATATAAGACAGAGTTCCACTGCTCACCGGTCATCAGTTGGAAGACGGTGATGAACGCGTGCGGGAAGTCCTTAAAGTCCGGCTCAACCCCACTTGGATGGTTGGTGTACTTGTTTTTGGAAAAGATATCCATTCCGAAGATTGTGAACCCGTACATGATCGTAAGCAGCAAGATAAGAATCGTAGCAAGGATGCGCTTCAGCTTGGAGCACACGAAAACGATGCCCCAAAGTGTAGGGATCAGCCTCAACACACGGTAAATGTTGCATATCATCGCAATCTGCAGTGCGCTGAGGAACCCATTCACCCCGGAGGTGAGGTACAGCACGAACAGCAGCGCCTCTAGTGTAAGCAGTATTGCACGTCCCGCGAACAGGCGCCCAGACTTCAAGCTGCTCCGAATCGGGCCGCTCAAAGCAAGAATTATTGTTTCAATAAAAACAAACGAGATATAGACACCAATAACGACCAGAATAATACTCAGGTCAATAATCCGAAAGAGCATAAGGAATCCGAGCATGAGCACCGTGAACCAATTTCCCAGACGCTGGAACCATATCGACTGCTTGATATTTTGAAATGGGCGGCGCGCAATTGTACAACCACATATTGACACATACGGAGAAATCTCCTCCTCAGCCTTCAGTTTGATTTTCAGTTTGATGCTATCCACGATCTGAAAAAACTCTAATAGATCAATTGTCCCGTTTTCATCTTCGTCGAGAAGCTTCATGATGATTCGCGCGTCGCTCTTTGATGAAAAGGAGTGCAGCAGCTGGCTGACAATGTCTTCCGTCAGGAAATATTTGTCATCTACGTCCAAAATCTCGAATGCGGCCACGAGAGCTTTACGCTCGGCAATTTTCCCCGCCATTAACCTTTCGCGTTGGCGCTTCTGAAGCGGCTCGTACACTAATGGGACCGCAATGCTTTGCAAGAACATGATCGTAACAATCACAAAACTGACCCAGTAAATTGTTGACACAAACGGCATGTACTCATATGCCGGCCAAAGCAAATCCGGAAAGCTTTCTAATGTTGTCAAGACATAGAGGTTCAGTCCAAGCCACGGAAAAGTGTCAATTCTATACATGTTCTCAGAGGAAGATGTGCTATTTCCCCAGAATCCGATCCTGTTCTCATTGTAGAGTTCCGGGTCAAAAATCACCACGCCGAGAAGCCCGTAAATACTGATTACAAAACAGTAGGTTGCAATCACGCCGAAGAAATTTTTGAATGTTGCGCACAAATCTCCAAAAACGTTTCGCACACTCCTGCTGAGAAAAATGACCATCGACCAGCGTAAGTAGCGATCTAACCTGAAAGCTTCCCGGTACGCGATCGCCACGATAATGTTGACGAGATTTCCAAGACAGATGAGCATGCGCAGGTGAAAGATCCAGCTCCGCAGCGACCTTGGCTCACGGAGCGTTGCCCAGGAACGGATAATTTGTAATTCGCGCATCCCATACGTGTAAAATGTGAGCAGACCATCGAAGATGAAAACGAGGGTGAAGAAGAAGTCCAGGCCCAGGGCAACCGAATAAGAAGGAAACTCGGCGACGTAGGCTTTGGTCATGCCGATCGTGGACACAGGCTCTAGAAACGGCAAAAGAATCATCTGTATTGCCAGCAAAAGGTATAGCGTCAGCTTCCATACCCGTGAATGCTTGAGTCGATACACAGTCAGAGGCAATCCTCGAACCCGGTGAAGCTTTGGTTCGCGGTTCTCAATGGCATCAATGAGCCAAAGCTCTGCGAGTTCGAGACGCCTCTCGTGGGTCAGTTCGCCAAGATCAGTAGCGCGACGATTTTTCTCGCCAGTGCTAAATCGTTTGGCAAAGCGGCGTCCCATTGCCCGTAACTTTCCATTCCGATATGAATAAGCTTCCCCTGTGGGGATATAGTGCGGATTGGTTATTTTACTCTTTTGCCAAAATCGGACGTCGCTCAGGCTCTCAGGCTCCTCCTTCGAATCGTCGGGATCCCGAAGCATCCCCATGTTGCTCATACCAAACCGAGGCAGTTCGATCCTGGACAACGCAGTCTGTAGGTTGAGACGCGGCTTTGGAGAAGGCTCCTCCTCGTCGGTTTGTATCCGAAGCTCCATCGCCGGAGTAGACTGAAAGGAGACTCGGCGGTTCAACACAGACAGCCGCTTAACTGATTCGCTTGGCCCATTTGGCGACATTCCTTCCACGGAAGAATGTGCGCGTGCAGGAAGACGTCGGATATCGGGACGCCATTCGGGTGATTTCACTTTTGGCTCCAGCTTGTTGCTAAGCACATATTCCGTAAATTTGTCCGCCTCCTCATCTTCAGTCTCTGGTCTGGCCATTTCTTTGTCATCGTCAGAAAGTTTAGCACCAGCTATATCCTTCGTATTTACCCGAAGGCTTATGGCTCCAAGTTCGATTTCCGTATCCGAAAGAGTGTGCCGCAGCCCCTCTGCTTTTTCCTCTCCTTCCTCAAATGAGTCGCCGCTGCTTTCGCGAATCGTAAACGCACTTGACCTTCGAAGCTTGGAAGAGCCGCTGTCCTCCGACCTCAACTTTTGATCATAGGCGGCATCTTCCTCCGCTATAGCCTCGCTGATAGGACGAAATCCGCTCATTTTGCCGTTTCGAGCTGCACTGCCGCTCACTCCGTCTTTATCACCATGACGACCATTGTGACTTTCATCTACGCGCAGCAATGCATTCAGCAAATACTCGTGGTTGGTACTTAGCGAATTGTTCACAAGAATTTTCGGCTCGGTCTGAAGCGATTCACTTTGCGGTCTGAGCTCCGCAGAAGAGGATGCAGAAGAAGAAGCCAACTTTGCTAACATCGGAGTTCCTTCTGCCTGAGCTCTTGAATGTACGGCAGCGGCAGCTTTGGCATCCTTGTGAGACCTGTGATGTCCATTGCTAGCATGATCGGGAGCTGAAACGCCCCTCTCTTCTTCGGCGCGTGCGCTTGCTTTCATTCTGTTCAATTGCGCTTGCATGACTGCAGCTGGTCGGTAATTGATTAGGATGGCCACAAGAGGTGACATAGCAAACCCCAAATTAAATATTTTGGTGAAGAAGTCCAAAAAGAACAATGACTCGGGAATTGGATTCCGGACATCCTGTGCCTCCACAAGGTATTGAATATTAATGACCAGCAACCCTACCATGTCCATGGCTAGAAAGAGCAAAAGAACCCAAATCATGCTCCGAATATACATTAAGGTCGCCTCCGAGGCCCTTGGGCTAACGTAATTCCGCGGGAGAGAGTGTAAGAGAACCGACATCCTCAAGCTTGTTACGGTGAACAAGCAGATCTGCACACCAACTTCCAGCGAGTAATAAACTTGTGGCAGAATTGTATTGAGCAATGCGTCTTTGCTCAGACCAAACTGCATGAGCATGTAAGCCGGAAACTGCAGCAGAGAATATACGGCATAGATTTTAAACTCCCAACTTGAGGTTGAGGGCTGTGGCACGATGTTGCGCAGGGCATAGTTCAAAGCTGCAATGAGCAAAAATAGCGCATTCGACCGAACCATGCAGCCAATATTGAAGAGGGTGTTGGCAGCTGGGACCAAGACGTCTCTGTTGTATGAAGAAATGAATTGCGAGCCTGCTCTCGGGACAATGCCATCGAGGCAGCTCGAGGCGACCAAATGTGTGCAATTAAACACCACCGAGCCGGCCTCCGGCTCTTCGCACGATTCCACGCAAGTGTCTATGTACCCCTCGTCGTACTTGGCAAAGGTCGAAATCGAATCGGACGTGATCACCAACGCAAGTGCCACCAGCAGCAGCAGGCATATAATCGCCTTGAAGTTATACTCCCTCACCCGCGACCACCTCAGGTCGCCGCATGCCGTTCCCACCACGAAGCAATAGAAGAACACCAGGCAGAAGATCAGCGCATTCATCAGCACGCTGTCAATGTAGCTGTACGGCGACAGGTGCGTCATTTTCGCGCTCGCCTTAAACACCTCTTTCCTTCTTTCCTTCCTCAACAACTACACTTCTATCCCTGCCCAACTATGTCGCCAACTTTCCGTCCGAAGTTTCACCTTTCAATCAACGTTCTGCCACTGTGCCACTGTGCCACTATGCCACTATGCCCTCTGCTCGCCACTGGGCCGGGTGGCAAGGCAGCGCTGCACAGTGTGTCGCCGACACTTTGCAGGGCTCTGTGGCGTCTTCCCGGCCGCGCGTACCCTTGGGGTCCCCGCAGAGACCTTACGGTTTCTCCTTACGCCGCCCTACTCCTCTACTCCTTTACTCCTTCCGTCTCTCCTTGCTTTGCCCGTCTCTCTTCTCTCACTTTTTTCTCTCTCACAGCTCACACAAACATTTCCGAATTTGTCACAACATGTCATCTGCAGTTCACACCGATCGGAGAAACTCCGAGGGGGAGTCGTTAGCACTTATTCACGCCCATGTAGACGATGTTGGTTTCGCCGAGAGGGTGGGTATTAGGTAGGATTATGGTAATAGTGTTAAAAGTTGCCCGTTGCAGGAAGATTGTCCGATAGCCCCGATGAGTGGGGGCTATGGTTAACGGTGGGTGGGCGAGTAGGAGTCCGCTGCTGGCCCATTCCTACGCTTTGCTTTGTGTGTAGGGAAGTGACAGCGAAATGAAACATAGTGAAATGAGTTTTGCATTGGATGAGTTTGGATGAATTGGGGTGTTTTTGGGAGTGTAAATTGACACATAATTTATATGTTTCACATTGTTGGCATTGTTTCACAGTCAGAGGCGAGATGGGTTTTGCCTTGTCGGTGGTGGGATGGAAGACCAAGGCTTGCTTTCGTTTCGTTTCGTTTCGTTTCGTATTTGCAATGTTAGATTGTTTTGTGTTGCGTTGCTTTGCTTTCTTCATCAAAAGCGTTTGCAAAGCACAAAGGCTCGTTGACGAGAGAACACACGCAGCTCATGTCTCTTATGCACACTGGCAGTGACTTGGTTTTACGTGTGAGCATTATGCGTGCCACGCGTCAGACCATCGATGGATGGATCGATCGCCAAGTGTTGATTGATCCAAGATCCAAAATCTCTGATACAACATGGAACATGGAAGGGTGGACTAGCTCACTGCCAATCAGGCATTTGAGATCCATCTCGCAATGTCTGCTGTCTGCAGGCAGGCCGAGAGCTTCGTTGTCTTTGCGCTCTGCAGAATGAATAATTCAAATTCAGAATTTGGATCTCGCGCGAGAGAGCATTGACCTTATAGGGTGTCATTTTGCAGCTACGAGCTACTAGAACCTTGGAAATTTGCCAGCCACATCTGAGCGTTACTTTTTTGGATGGGCGAATGGGTGGATGAAGATGGATGATGAATGATGAATGATGAATTCATCTAATTGGATGAATGGACGGATGGGATGATGGAGAAAGGTAGCGCGCCAACCTCCGCTCTAGGTATACTGAGTAATACGAAGACGGTGTGTTACAGCAAATTTGATTGACTGTGAGCCAAACAGCGCCCCAGAGCGATCGATACTTTGCCAACCAAGCTGTATATTCTTCATTCCGGGTCGAGTTACAGGCGTTCCAGCAGAGGCGAACGACAGTGAGCAGCTGTAACCCCTGCCGTAGTGGGGTGAGTTACAGGCTCCCGGCCCTTCTTTCGAAGGCGCTAGTGCCAATAGCGTCGACACATCGCAATATCTTTTAGCGCGCTGCGGGTTACCAAAGAAGGGCGGGGGGAGAGTGCTGAATCGGGATGTGCGGCCAGGATTCGTTGGTAGAAGAATGAAGAGGATGGCGAAGGATAATAATTCGCTCGCACGGAACGAAGAGTTCGAACACGTAGACGTCTTTCTTTTACTTTTAATGGACATGGAACACTTACAGCGGTTAGCGGGAGGGAGGTCGTCGGGCTTCTCACGAGGCCATGAGGTCGTTCTCGTACTTGCGGGTTTCAGGATGGTCATCTCCGAGAACTTCGCGCAGGACAGTGACCGCTCTCTTGCCGTATTCATGAGTCTGCTCTGGGTTTTCGCTCGCCGTTTGCTTGTAGAGCATGGCGAGGTTGTACAAGACTTTGGCTGCCTCGACATGATGATGCTCGCCATGTTGATGTTCGCCTTCGTGGTTTTCCTCAACGTCAAGGGCGCAGCTGAGATTTCCGACAATCTCTTCTAGGCTAACTTCGCTGTTTTCTCCCAGTTCGTTCTCCTCCCAAATTGCGAGAGCCTCCAAGAGGTTCTCCTTTGCGTCTTCAATGTGGTTGAGCTTTAGCTGGACCGACCCAAGGCTGTTCAGAGCCTTGACGACTTCCTGGTGGGAGTCGCCAAAGCATTGCCTCGTTTCCTGCAGAAACCGCCGGAATTTAATTTCAGCCTCCTCTAGGTTGCCCCTGCGCTCCATAACATTTGCAAGGTTCCCGATGATCACCCTGATGCGCATGCCATAATCGTCGTCCTCTAGTTCTAAGAGGCTGATTGCGTCCTCCAAGAGCGCTTGAGCTTCCTCGAGCTCTCCGGCATTTTGCAAAAGGAGAGCCAAGTTGTTTTTCGCAATCGCCATCACGAAGGAGGACTCTTCCCCTCCTTGAGAGCAGAGATCTATGACCTGCTTGAACAGTCGGATTGCCTCGTCCACTTCCCCATGCTTTTCATGCAAAACGGCGATGCGGTTGAGGTCCTTGGCAGCGTTCGCGTAGACGATGTCACGCTTGCGCACAATTTTGTCTGCTTGGCTGGCAAAGGAGTGAATGAACCAAGTCTCAAGCTGAGCGCGGACTTGACCCAAAACAGCGTCAAGGCCTCCAGGCACGCTACCTAGGAGACCTTCTCGATCGCTCAGGCTGCCATCATCTGGAAACGTGAGCTCCCGCAAGGTGCGGTCAAAGTACATGAGACCGCCTTCTCTGAAGGATTGGTAAACCTCCTTTTTCGTCGGCAGCCGCGCGACCACCGTGGTTTTCAGCCCGGCTTGCTTTGCACAATACAGCTCCCACAAGCACTTTGCTTCCGTGAGTGCGGTTACTGTTTTCCGGTGCGTCGTATTGGACTCTGCACCCCAGCCATCAAAGTAGATCAAATGTTCCCCTTCAAAGTTCGACATAAAGGCTGGCAAATTTCCTTCAAAGTCTAGGCGTGCCTCCCTCGACATGAAAGGATCTACATGAAAGAGGTCAAGCCAAATGTACACGGACTTGGGGTCCTCGTCCGCGAAGTGGAGCCTCATCGCGTTGGCAAACCCGTGAAACCAAACGCTCCTCGGCACGGACACTACATACCCTTTGTACAATTCCGTGGAGAGGTGCCTTCTGTCCAGCGCATAGGCCAGCGCGCAACCATCGCTTCTGCCTCGAATAGAAGGCTTGATGACATGTTCCAGCACGTCGTCCACGTCCCAGTGCTCTCGCTTTTTGAATAAAAGCTTGCCCCGAGGGATTGAAATCATCTTTTTGGTTCCCTTGACATGGCCGCGGTCCTTGCCAAAGAAAGAAGCTCTCTTCTCGAGCTCTATCGTCGTCCCGGCGCCAACTTTCACGCTGCCGCTGCTAAAGTCGGCTTTCGACATGTACAAGGTCGTATTGCGCGCCAGAATCCCCATCGTGATCGTGTTGTCCAGCTCCAGCAGATAGTGCAGCGTGACCGCGGAACGGCATATCGAATAATCCTCCACTCCGCCCTCCACCTCTCCACTTTCCAACTCGGTCGCCATACCTATTGCCCCAGTAACTGCAAAGTCAACGGCGCGTTTTCGAACACTCGTCCTGCAAGTCCAACTTTCCAGCTCCGCACCATGAAGAGCGCCGCGTTCTCCACCAACCTCTCCGGGCTTGCAAGCATGTGCGCGAGGCAGACTACGTACAGCAATCACCTTCGCCGAGCACTGGCCTACTCGCGAGCCCCCAGCTGCCGTAGGTCTTTCCCACCGAATGCCTTTTTGCCGATGTCGTGCTCTCTCTCATTCGACTGTGTATGCTGTCTACGTTACAGCGACCCATAGACGACGATACTGTGTACTCTGCGCTCTCAACAAACTGTTTAGTCTGTGTCGATCGTTGTTTGTGTTGTTTGGTTTTATTAGGGTGAGAATGAGATGGATAAGTTATGGCTCCTTTGTTGCTTGCTTGTCCTTTGCTTTCTTTCTTTCTTCCTTTCTTTCTTTCTTTCTTGTTTGCTCTCGTGGCGTGGCGATCATCGATTGCTGCAACAGCAAGCGCCAGGCGTTCGATTGAAGGACGAAAGAAGGCGACAGCCTTGGGTCCAACTCCAATGGAATGTGACCGACTGGGAGGCTATAAGGGCAATAAGTACTTAGAGGCAGTAGACCGTGTGTGTGTCCATGTGTGTGCGCGTTGAATCCAGGCAAGGCAAGGCAAGGCGCAGCGGCGCGGCGCTGGAACTAGTAAAACTGCGATGAATGAAAGATGCGAGACGACTGAAGGAAGAGAAGGAAGAATGGAACGAGTGGGAAAGAAAGGACGAGCGGAAGGCTTGGCGACACTCGATTCTTCACTGCCGAGTTTGCCACTACAGAAACTGAGACAGTAATCGTGAGACACTGCGAGAGAGCAAGCTGTGGACGATTGTGGACGAGAGCAACACGGCATCCTCTGCCCAGCCACTCTTGACGGGGCATAAGACGGACAAGAGAGTGATCCTTACATCCTTATCGATCGATGCACAAGATATCACAAGATGCACAGAATGCACAGCATGAATGGAGAGACAACAATCAGATCGCTTGTCTCGCAAGCCGAACGCAATTCGCTCTCCCGCTATGGCATGATCTACTAGCTAGGCTAGAGCAAGCAAGAGGCCAAAAGCATCCAAGAGCCCACTCTCCCTCTCTCTCTCTCTCATGTCCCTCTCCCCGAGATCGAGTGTGTATCCATGCCTGTCTAATTCTAACTCATGTCTCAAGATGCTGCACAGCTGTGTGGCTACGCCTCTGACTTGTTCTGGTATATCCCTGGCTGCGAGTGTGCGACACTCGTTCACTCTGCCAGTGTGCCAGTGTGCCGCAGACGTGCACTGCACGCAAGATGGTGTTCTGTCTCTGTCTGTCTCTCTCTGTCGCAGTGTGCTGCTAGAGATCTGTCCTTTCTGTCCTTGACGAAAGTGTCGAGGAAGTAAGTTTGTGCATCAATCACAATCACATGTTCATTTTGGATGAATATGACTTTCATGTGTACTAGTATAGTACGTACTAACTACCGTTACTGTGCCATCATAGAAAACGAATGGGGTTAGAACACGGGCCGCGGGTAAGAAGTGCGCGCTTACACAAAGGCGAAGAGGAGACACGAACAAGGAGCTGAAAGAACAAGGAGCTGAAAGAACAAGGAACTAGTCCCCAAATCATGAAAACAAACACAAAGACCCCGGACGCCAATTGGCTTCAGGTTAGATCTGATCTTTCAACTTGGGCTGCAGTCCCCCTACTAAAATTCTCCAAATTACAGTTCTTTGTACTACTTGTTGGTTCTTTGATTGCATTTTATGAGCGCCAGAACCGAACAGAGTGAGTGTTCTTTTTGTTCTTCACAATCATGTAATAGCATGCAGATAATCCTCCCTACTCTCCCGAGAAGTCGTAACTGTACACTTAACCAATATACTAACACTCAGCCAAGGACGGACCATGACAGACCATGACTCTCTCTGTACAGTTCTCTTAACAGTTTTTATTAGCTTCCCATCACTTATCCATCGTAGCGCCACTGCTAACCTCAACACATACAAAACGCTATCTGTCGCTACGACCCAGCTACCTGATCAAGAGCGGGAGACAAGTGTGGGAAGATTTATATACATGTTCTGAAGGGCAGTAGTACTACTCTACCGTGCAAATAGCCCGAGTATCCTCGGTAAATTGCCGATACCGTACTTGCAAAGCAAAGTAAAGCAAAACAAAGCAAGGAGAGAGAGAGAGAAAGAGAGAGAGAGAGAGAAAGAGAGAGAAAGTGTTTATCGACACGTAGATAGACAGACAGACAGATAGATAGATAGATAGTGAGAGGGGCAAACAAGCAGATCGTGAAGGAGAGAGTGTGGTGAAGAAAGCAAGCAAGCAAGAAATAAAGAAAGCAAGAAAGAAAAGATGCTGAGCAGGGCGGGTTTCGGTCGCGCAGTGCGCGTGGCACAAGTGCGAAACGCAGGGTCGTTGGCGTCGCAGCTGCCCAAGTTCGAGTACCAGGTGGACAAGCTGTACGAGACCAACTATTTGGGGCTGCCCAAGCTGCCGCTGCCCAAGGTGTCTGATACCCTGAAGCGGTATCTGGAGACCGTGCGAGCCATCTCGACCGACGAAGAGTACCAGAACACGGTCAAGCTCGCAAAGGAGTTTGAGAAAGAGTACGCAGCTCCGCTGCATGCGGATTTAGAGCGAAGGAACAATCAGGATGGGTACCCGTTCAGCTACATTGAGGAATTCTGGGATGACATGTACCAGGCGGGCAGATTCGAGGTGAGTTTGATATGCTGGGCGTGCTGGGTGTTCTGGGTGGTGGCCAAATGATTGCGAGTTTGGTTTTGGTTTCAGTTTCAGATTTGGCAGAGCTCGAGCAAGCGCTAACTGTCTCTCGCGTGGTTTTTCGCGGAAAGATCATGGTGGGCTCGAACCCATTTTACCTCTTCCCGGAAGAAAAAAATCCTGCGGAGCAAGACCAAGTTCGGCGGGCTGCTAGACTGGCAACTTCGTGCCTCAAGTGGTGGCAGAAGGTAGTCTCGGGCGAGCTAGAGGCGGATATGGACCGCGACAAACCCATGTGCATGTATGGGTTTGGTCTTGTCTTCGGCGCGACTCGCGTTCCAGGCGTCGGCCGCGACCACATGACCACCAATTTTAAACGCAAGCATATTGTTGTAATGTGCAACCATCAGGTATTCCGCGTTCAAGTTGTGGCTGAGGACGGATCTGCCATTAGTGCCGACAAGCTCGAAGCGCTCCTTCGCGACATCAAGCAGAAGGCGCTCTCGCAGCAGGGCAATGAACTAGAAGACGTTGGCGTGCTCACGGCCCAGGAGCGTGACTATTGGGCCAAGCTGAGAGGCGAATTGTTGAAGGATCCTACTAGCAGGGAGACGCTTGAAGTCATCGACGACTGCCTCTTTGGCATTGTCTTGGACGAATACACCCCAACGTCCAAGACCGACCTCTCGAACCGTTTGCTACACAGCACCAACGGCACCAACCGTTGGTTCGACAAACATAACATTATCGCCACCGCCGATGGCTCTTTGGGCTTCAACTTTGACCACACTTTCGGGGACGGGTTGACCTGGAACCGCATGCTGACCGAGGCATGGGCAGACATGCACGGAAGACCGTCAGGTTTCGCCCCGCTCCCTGAGGCGAGCTCGAGCTTTGGAGGCTCGTTCGACCAGCTCAAGTGGAACCTGCCAGAAGCAGTGCAGAGAGAGATGCCAAACGCCCTCTCGAATGCCAAAAAACTCGCTGGCGACGTCGACACGTACGTTCTCGAGTTCGAAGAATACGGCAGAGAACGCATGAAGGAGATGAAGATGAGCCCTGATGCAGTGTGCCAGATGGCCTTCCAATTGGCATACCACCGTCTTCACGGCAAGCCTGCAACTGTGTACGAGTCGTGCGCAATGAAAAACTACTTTCATGGGCGCACAGAGACCATTCGATCGTGCACGAACGATTCTGTCGCAATGCTCAAGGCGTTTTCGCAGAACGCCTCGGATGAAGACAAGCGCCAGAAGCTCATTCAGGCATCCAAGACCCACGTGGAGGTCGCAAAAGGAGCGAAGGCCGCACTTGGCCCATACCAAGGCGTCGATAGGCACCTCTACGCGATGAAGTGCGTCGCCCAAAAGAAAGGCATCAAAGTACCTTTCTTCGAGGACCCATTGTTCTCGCGCTCGAGCACTTGGGTTTTGTCCACCAGTAACGTCTCAGCCCCATTTATTGACATCTTTGGGTTCGGAGCAGTCGTTGGGCATGGGTACGGACTCGGCTACCTGACCCAAAAGGACAGTGTGCCAGTCAACATTACATGCTATCGTTCAAACCCAGAGACGAACAGCTCCAAGCTTGGAGGGGCTATTCGCGACGCATTCCTGGACTTTGACCGCTTGTTCAAGTAAATGCAACCACTTTGCTTCTTCTTCTGAGTAGCAACGCCAGGCTCGCGTTTTGACTCCCACAGATTTGCAGCGCACGTGGCAAAAGTAGTCACACGATGTTAGCGTTGCATAACAGAATCAAAATTTGAATTTCGGCTTGAGTGTCTCTTGTCTTCAATTGTGGCTTTGCGATCTCCACCTGTTGCGAATGATGTAGAGCTGCTCTCCTTTCGCAATCGTTCCAAAGTTAAGTGCGTGTAGAGAAAACAATCTTTTCTTCAGTATTTTTATTGTATGACCAATCGCATTTTGCGTTTTGTCAACAAAAAGTCACTATATTCATCTATAAGTCGTAGTTGTATTGTACGTTGCTCTTCCCACTTCGAGTTGGTGAAAAAGGAGACAAAACTGCTAAAAAGGGACAGAGCGGCTTGCTAGCGAGCTTTCGTCCACGCTGTTGCTGACATGACGCCGGATCTTGTCCGAGCCGCTCCCGAGCTTGAAGTTGATGCTGTCGCTTATTATACTTCCAGAGTCCGAGGCATAACCGGTCGCGGCGTTGTCCAGATGGTCGTCAAAGTCATGGTAGTCAAGCGAGAAGCCGAGATTTGGGTTGACATCCGAGTAGCCCATGGCAATGCTTTGCCTTCGCATCGTTGGGGTTGAAACGCCTTCACCATGAACGGATTCCCCTCTGGTTGACACGCTACTAGAGTCTTCGTCAGCGGCGTCGGAAATGAGAAGATCGTGAAGAGGCAAGAACATCTGCTCTTGCCCCACCGCCATTCTTCGCGAAGGCCCCTTTTTAGAGACTACATTTTTGGAAGACGACTTCAAAATATCTGCGCCCACTGAGACGCGAGTTGCGCTTTTGATATTCCAGAGCATGCGTGTAAGTGTAGTACCGATAGGTTCCTGGCTCGCATCGCGCGAGGACTTGGTAAACGAGAACGAGTCTGGATCGGTCAAGAACGAGCGCACGAAGGACGGGCGAGCGTTGCGATCGTGACGCCAGCATTCCCGCATAAGCACCTCGTAGTTTGCGGGCCAGGTGTCTGTGTTGAAGCACTGGAGGCGTTTCTTTTCGCAGACAAATTGGCGAATGCGCTGCTGAATGTTGTCTAAATTGACATCCATGGCAAGCTCGTCCCACGGGACCCTCCCCGGGTGCGCCACCTCCCACATAAGCACCGCAAAGCTGAACACATCGGCGCTTTGATCAAAACCTTTCGAGAGCTCGACCTCCTCGTCTTGCATCACCTCTGGTGCCATCCACTGCAATGTGCCATGATTTGCGGGATTTAGAAATCCGTACCCAGGTTTCTGCTCCTTGGCAAGGCCAAAGTCGCAAAGCTTTGGCAGATACCTGCCATCGCCAAGGTCGGTAATGAGGACATTACTACTCTTCAGATCCAAGTGCAGAATTCTCGGATTCAACGAATGCAACGTTTTCAACGCCTCTGCAATACCGATGAGGACCTTGAGACGTGCCACCCAGCTTTTGCACAGTGGAGAAACCTTGGATGGCTCTGTTTTACCGTATCTCTCTGATTCCAGATGCCAAGCAAGAGTGTGTGGCCCCCCGAGCTCGCTCACGATGAGCACCGTGTTCTCAGCAAAAATGACTCCATGTAGGTTGGTGATGTGGCGATGCGCAGGTATTTTGGAGAGAATCTTAATTTCCTCCAGGAAGGAGTCACAGGCAAAGGCCGCCTCGGTCAGCTTTTTCACAGCCACTGGGACATACCGAGAGGCTGCCGACTCGTCCTCGGCCATGCCCGCCTCACCTTCCTCAACCTTGGACTCATTGTCTGGATCCTCGCAGGTGGCCTGGTCCTTGCGGAGGAAAGCTTTGTAGACAGTCGAGAAGGCACCAGATCCCAGCACCATCGAAGTGTCCCATGGCTGTTTTCCTGTCTGATCGGAGCGCAAGGATTTGATGTTCATCACCAAATCTTCTCCGTCGTCGCGATGCCACTTACTCATGAGTACTCGGATTCGCTTTGCGCGAGGGAGCTTTGCCTCTTTCTCCGAAGGGTCGTAGAAATTCCTGGTGCTGTTGAACGAGCTGTTGGCCTGTGTTCCGCGCATGGCAAGCAAAGACCTGCTGCGCAAAGGAGACGGCGAGGCCGCCGACTGCAAAGAAGAGGGGGTTGGAGAAGGCTGAGCGGGAGACGTGGAGCTAGGTCTCAATCGCGTCAAAAAGCCGCCTGTACCGCCTGTGCCAGATCCTTGTTTGGGCATGAGACTCCTAATTGTTGCACCAAGACTGGTGTTGTTTAGTGGCTGTGGCGATGGAACAGCAGCTTCCTCGGCGTCCACTCCTTCGTCGCCTTCCTCTGAGATGGACCCGCTGGATGCTTGGAGAGAGATTGACTGCTTGCGGTGATCGGTCCACAAATCGACCAGGTCCTGGAGATTCGACACACCCAAAACTGAGAGCGCGCGCTTGGCGGCTTCCCGGGAAGGCCTTGTGCTGTGCGCGTGGCTGTAGAGGGGCGAAATTCCTCCCGCGATAATAATGCGAGCCCCGATGACGTCTACAGAAGCGAGGCACGCGAGGGCTTCAATGGCGGGCACAAAGGCAGACTCGTCGCTGCTAGCAAGTCCGCCGGACACCGTTTTGGCCGAAACGCTGCTCGGAGAGGCAAGGCGAATGAGACGAACAATGATCCCACTCTCGCAGAGCTTAATCTTGTGTGGGACGTCGATGGTCTTGCAAATGGACAGGAGGAACTGAGCGACCTCCGTCTTGGCTCCGGGAACATCCGAGCGGTACAACATGTTTAGCACCGCCGTCACGTTGTACACGTCAAAGGCTTCCACAGTGGCGTTGGCGATCTGCGCCGAATTTGCGCACGCGTACTGCATAACCTTCAATGCCGCCATCGTAAGCGACACCAAGTTTGCCTTCTTAGCAAGCAGCCGGCTATTCTCCTGTGCGTTGCGCCTCGCGATTTCTCGCTGACTTTCGTTGGCGGCCATTTCGGGCGCAGCATAGAGGAAGGCTGAGTGTCCTGCAGGGCGCACGGACGCCATTGAGACCGCTGATGACGGGTACTGTTGACGGTACAGGAGCTGTTGCTGCTGTTGAGCAGCGGAAGGATTGAAGCTGAAGGTTGAGAGCGAGCTATTTCGCTTCGAAGTTCCTAGTTCGGACTCCACGCTTTCTTGCTTTGGAGCGGGAGACTGCCTTCCAGTTTCGAACATGGAAAGGTCATCTAAATCGTCAAGGCTACCGCACATATCTTCGTCAAAGTCGCTATTCATTAATGACTTTGATGTGATGGCGGCAGCTAGCTTTTGGTGCTCATTCGCGGCATTATCGGCGCGCGAGAGCACCGTGTTGAGAGTCGAGGAGATGAAGTGACTGGCCAGCCCGTCCTCCCACTGCTCCTGATTCAAGTCCTTGACAAGGCTGTAAAGCGCCACGAACACGACTCTCAAAAGTGACGAATGCACCAGCAAGGAGCGCTTGCTACAGATTTTAGTGAGCAGGTCGATGAGCTTGATGCGCTCGTCAGAAAGGCGTTGCAGGAGATCGAGGTTTTTTTCCGCCTTTAGCTTTTTCTCGGCATCCTCCAAGTTGAGCGCTGTGATGAAGCTGAAAGCAAGTTTCAACAGCCTCTTTTGCTCGTCAGTCAGCTGCAGTGGAACAAGGCCAAGATTTTCAAAGGCCGAGCTGTCGTCAGACGACATGTCTGATGACATTGTCCCGTTTGGCATCTCGTAGCCGTCGCGATCATCCAAGTCGGCTTTAGACCCCGATTCGTTTGTGAAGGCGAGCCTCTGGCCGCGTAGAACATGGCACACCACATCAATGACCTTTGTGAACCAGTTTCTCTCCAAAAGCCTCTCCTGCCAGATTGGGCCTTTCTTGGCCAAGTCCGTGGCAATACAGATCGCAAAGGTCTGCAAGGCCGGCTCCCTGTTCTGGATTAGCTCAGTCGCGTGTCCAAGAATTTTCATAAGATTGTGCAGGCCACGCGGAATGTCGCCCCGCCCGGCGAAATCTTTCAAAACGCCGGAGGCAACGAGGCGAAGTGAAGGGTTTCTAGAGGTCGCGAGTGTTTTCAAGGCGCTCATCTCGTCTTTGGTCAAGTCCTGGAATGACTGCGTTGAGCTCGTTTTCTCGGCACTCTCATGTATAGGCAGCCTGTGGCAGTCTTTGAGCAGGACTGCTGCGTATTCGCCTGCGTGGATCCGCAAGTCTTTGTCCGAGGCGTTGAGGCACTCTAGGGCCATCTTAATCCCGCGACCAAGCTCGTTCAAGCCCGAAGTGTCGATCGACTGTTGGCTGCTGCTTGACAGCTGCGTTGATATGGAGCCATTGACCGTTTGTGTTGAGGAGAGTTTCATTCCACTTGGCGACGGAGGCAAATGAAATTTTCCGGGCTCTGCGATAGAAAACAGTTTCGACTTTAGTTGCTCAGCTGCCTTTGAGTGCTCGACAAATGTTGAAGGAAGTGAATTAGCGGCTTGAAACTCGTTGACGCGCGACTGGTTGCTCGCCTGTGCATTTCGCTTTGACTTGGCAATAGCTGCTGCTTCAACTACCTTCTTCGCGCGCTCCTTGTTTGGCACTTCAGAATGAGCAGCATTTTTGTTTGACATGACCACCACAGGCTCTTCATCCATCACATGATCCCCCACCTTAGACTCCGCCCTTCCCAGCGCCTGCGCAGTATTCGCTGCCGCATGAAATCCTTCCTGGCCCGCCGCAGTCGAAGGTGGCGGCTGTACATCTCCGCTGGATTGTCTCGAGTGCCTCTGCGTAAGCAACGAGAAGAACTTTCGCGTGAGGATGTTGCTCACCCTCCTCTTGTGCTTGCTCTCCGTGCCGCTCTCCAAATTTTGCACATCGCCGCTGGCCGATCTGCTATGAGAAATCACTCGCGGGCCATGATCATCCACGTGCTGCTCCACAGGGCCCTCACTCGCCACCTGCTTTTGACCCGCCTCCCCACTCATCTGCCCCGCCTGGACAGCAGCAACCGCTCCCAACACTACAATTACACTCGATCACACGCGGCCACACACAATCGCAGCGAAAACTCACTACTTTACACACACACAACACAAACACACACACAAACACGCAGAACAGAGCAGATTCCTCTTCGCCAGGCTCACACGGAGCGCAGATTCCACGTAGAATGCAGAACGGAGAACGCAAGACAACCCGGTTGCACCAATAAAAGCAAACGCACACCAATAAAAGCAAAAGCGCAGTTCCGCGAATGGTCCCCGAGGACGCCTGCTAGCTAATTCCCCGCGAGGACACTTTCCTTTTGCCCGTGTGCGAGCTGTGTTTTCCTTCCAAAATGTATTGCGCGTTGTGTGTCCTAGAATTCATCCATCCGCGGCTTAGAGTATAAGCTAATCAAGCGCTACGCTCTCTCTGCCAGGTTCTTTTTGCCCTTGCAACACTCCCTTCTATGGTATACTCTAAGCCGACCATAGCACCCTCTTGCACAATGTAGCGCGTTGTAATTGAGTTCTAGTGTATCTTGTAGATACCCGTGAAAGTGGATATGAGGAGCGGTAGGAGGTGCTAGCGAGGACATCATCCTGCTGAGAATAGTTAGGGCAATGGGGTTAGGTGGACAGTAGCAGAGGGTATGCTCCACGCCCTTTTGCTCTCTGTGCTCTCGTCGGTGAGCTACTTAGCGAATATGGTGATAACCGCTAATCCCCGGCGTTCACACCTTGCGCATGTGAGGGGGGAAAAGATTTTTAAAAATTGAACGGCACGGTGGATGTGGGATGAGGGATTGTAAAAAGAATTGCCGAGAGGGAGCGCGTTCATTAGTATTGTGTAATACCGTGGTTAAGAGTCGGGGTCATGCGCTGACAATGATAGAGAGGTATTAGAGTATTGTATAGAAAGTAATGCCGACTCTCGTATCCAAGGAAACCCGGAGTGTGAAAAGATGGAAGAAGACAGTGTGTGCAGCATAGAGTGCTATGTAATCCACTAAATAGTGGTAAGAGACGAGAGTGTGCGTGTGCGCTGGTTTGGATATCATGACGCCATCCCCCTATCCGCTGCGTTACCTGAGGCGGATGGCGCGGATACAAAGACCACAACAAATGACGTCAGCAAGCGTGGCGTGCAGGCGTCTAGAACAAAATTTAGCCTTTAGAGAAAAAAAAAAAATAATGTTTTTATCACAATGCTTTCCCATTGTCTTATTTTGTTTTGTTTGTTTTCATTTTGTTTTCTTTCGATAGCAAAGTGAAAGACGAAGACCAGCCGCGAAGGTGCTGTAGTATGGAACTGAGTACCACTGAGTACGAGCGCAGGGACGGCTGCGCGGCCAACCAACGCTTCAGCCCCGACGTATCTCCTTCCTTCCTTCCTCTCTCAACGCATGAGCAACATGAGCATGCATGGGCGCACACGATTGCATACTGAGAGTGCAGTAAACGATTAAACAGAGTAAACTTTGCTGCAGAGATCTCCAGAGCCATGCAGAGTATGCAGAGCCTGTGAGACTGACGCTGGAGAGGATGTTTGGCTACTCACGGTACCCAGTGTGGCCGCGGGCACATAGATTCTCGCTTGTTCAAAGATCAGTCGGGCACGTTGTTCTTTTCGTGTCGTGTTCTTTTCCCCCTCCCGCTCTCCCGGGCCTCCGCCTGCCTCTCTGCACATCCCCCTCTCTCCCTCCTTCTCCCTCCACACCACACGCTCTTCGGCATCCCTCGTAGCGCCCCGGTAGGAAGCGCGAGGCGGCAGGTTCGAAGGAGTAGTTCTATCCCCCCTCTACGTTCTCTGATGGAATTCTCTGCATGTGCGCCAACATCATCATACATCATCAGCCTTGTCGCTTTGCGCCACCACCACCACCAGCGACCAGCGACCAGCGACCACCGCCAGTTGCAAGTTGCCAGTTGCCAGTTTGAGAGATTTGAGAGGGTGTTTGCGAAATTCGAACGAGCGACCGTCGCAGACATTCCAACTGTACGTACACGAGTGCTGTTACTGACACGGTCGATAACTTACTGACTGCTTGATTGAAAGGTTCACTGGATTCGAGATGCTTACAGTCTTGCGTGGTTCGAACGAGCCACACCTGGCAGTGCCACACCGCACACGCCCAGGTGAGTAGCGGAACATCTGCGGCGATGAACGATCCTGACAAACCTGACAGCGAGATCATCAACTTCAATCTCAAAGATCAAAAGAAAAAGAGATCGCTTTGACCAATGAAAGTTGGGAAAACAGATTATACTTGATGGGACCATAGGACATCATAGGACCAGAACGACACCGCGCGTGCCCTCAGAGGGCAATAGTAAGGACACTGGGTACATGCCACCCCAGCGGAAGCAAACGACAGTGAATGCCATCATGATAGTGGGGTGGGTTCATCTGGGTACCAGCAGTACCAGCTCCGTGTCGAGTCTTTCTAGTTGCCGTGATTCACGCCCACTGGCATTAATCTCGATGGACATCGATGGACACCACACCAAGCGCGTAAAGAGATGATTGGAGTTCTCAGACTAAGCTTACACTGGAATTCTTCGGATCTTTTATTCTTGGCCAGTTTCATCCTGCCAGTGCACAGTGAGTGGGGTTGACACGTGGAGCAGATTTGTTTTTTGACTTGGCGGTGAAACATAATGAAATGATGTATTATTCGTCCGCGCAAAACACGGCAAAGTGGTGATTTAGTAAATTGCAATTGTGCAAGCTATGAGTGGAGCCGAGAGCACCGGAAGCTTTGTTCTTGCGAAGATAGAAAACACGCCTGATGCGACTGTGCAGAAGAGCCATCGCACACATGGCACAGGGCTCATCCGTGAGATAAATGTCAAGCCCCGTGCAAAGATAGGTCTCCACAGGATCAAAAAAATCTAATTTCGTTCCGGAGGTCGCGAAGGTTTCGAGCTTCTGCTTCTTCAGCAGCGGCGCGGACTTTCCCCGAGCTTCGTGACGAGCTTCTTGTTCGGCAGTCAGCCCGTGCTCGAGATTAAATTTTACGCGACGCTCCTGGATTGCGGCACACGCGGCATTGATGCAATTCATTGCTGCATGGCGCAGAATGTGGTCCTCCTCGACTCGTGAATCCACAGCGAGTGCCACCATCGTATTTGACTTGGGCTCGACGATGCATGCGGCCTTGAGCCCTCCTTTCGAGCTCGCATACTCGACGGCAGAGCTGGCCCAACGATCTCGAGCCTCGACGCTCGCGGCATCGGATTCCAGCTCTATTGGCGCAAGCCACGGTTTGCTGCCCAAAGTTGTGCTCTTGGAACTAAAGTGCACCGGCCAGTGAGACACAGACCACAACTTTGCCTCCTCCAAGCAGACTGGTGGAAGACTCGGCACCTCTCGAAACGCGAGCTGGCCGCCCTCCAAGAGCGCTTTCAGGGACTCCACGTTTTTTTCTGGGAACACCTCTTCCAAGCTGGCTTCTAATATAGAACCTGCCGCGCTCTGATACTTTTCCGGGGCACGGCCAAGCAGGATGGCCGTACTCCCGTCTTTTGCCTTTTCTACCCGCTTCAGATGCACAAGACGCTGCTCCAGGCTCCATTCCGCTGACCCGAGCAGCTTGAGCGCTGGCCCAATCTTCCTCGCATCTGGCACACTAGCTATTACGCAAGTTTCCCCCTTCGCAATGGGCAGGACAATTTTCGCGTTGGCGGCACCAATCCTTTCAATCTCGTCTCTCGCCTCTGCCGCCAGGATTTGCTTCCACTGTCGCCCTTGCATCTGCGAGTCCAAGCGTTCGGCGAGAAGCCACGAAACTGACCGCAAACCCAGTACACCGAGACCCAAACAAACAAACAAACAAACAAACAAAATGTAACGTTGAGCAACAGTTTCCCGCTGGCTCCCAATCTCTCCAGCTCAGCCACAACCCAAATCTCAAACCGCAACTTGCGACGGCTAATCTGCCGCAGCTTGCGCCTTGCGATCGATCCCCGACTCGCAGCCCGCGTCCAACCAAGTGCCGACCTCAGGCTTCAGGCTTCGTCAGCCAGTTGCACGTCTACGTCTGCTGCGAGAGCCTGTCGCTTGGGCTCTTCCTGCTGCTGTGTCTCACGCGTGTCCTCTCGCCCTCTCTTGGGCTTGTCCAGCGCCGCAAGAGTAGCGCTGAAGCGCCGCGTCTCGGTCTCAGCCGCGTGCAAAGCCGCCTCCAGCTGGTCGTTCAGAAGCTTGACGTTCGTGACCACGCCTCCCAAAGCGCCAACGGCTTTGCGCAGCGCGGACGCAGTGCTGCCGCGAATCTCCACGGACATGTGCGCGCCTGTTCGGACTCTCTTCCGCGCACCTGACCCTGCGCCACGCGTCGCGAATGCTCGGAGACGCCTCCCAAATCCCTCGATACAAAGTCACCAAACTCCCGCGATACTACCTGCGAACTGTGAACTGTGAACTGCGAACTGCGAGAGCGAGAAGCGCTTTCGTGCACGTGCTGTTGATCCGCACTTTGCTGTCTTTGCTGTCTTTGCTGTCTTTGCTGTCTTTGCTGCCGCGTTGTTGGCCGCGTCGTGTGCAAAATGTAGTGTGAATTCTGATTTTCGATAGTTTTCCATCTGGCTTTGGTGGCTTTGCCAAGTGGTAGAGTACTTGCTGCCCAGGAGAAAAGGAAAGAAGGAAAAGTAGTTGGTATTTTTCGACTTTGAGAATTTGCAATTTTACAATTGGTTCAATTGGTCCAAGTAATTTTTTATCAGTTCGCTGACTGTGAGTCGGGACCGAGTCAGAAGTGGGAAAGATCCAAAGCTTCAACAAGGAATCAAGCTGCTCGCCGAAAACAAAGGATATCCGTACAATCTGGAATCGATTGTTACCCTTCTTTTGAAAGCGCGCTGGACGTCCGCTCGGCAAGCAAGTGCAAGCAAGATGCCTTGCGGGGAGAGCGCAGTGATTCCATGTCCTTCCTCGATTGAACGAATGTCGTATAGTTGCGTGCCCGCAGGTCCCTTTTTTAGGGCCATCCCGAGCCCCTTCTCAAGATGATTCGAGATGTCAACAATCTGTGAGTGGTGGCACTGCCTTGTGACACCAGCTTGCGAGCTGGCGCGGAAACAACTAACCAACTTTCCGAGCTCTTTCAGCATTCCCGAAGAACAACACCCGTTACAAGGCGAAGGAGAAAAGGCTACCGGATCCGGAAGAACGCACCGGGAGCCTGTGATGAATTGAAGGAGATCTTTGAATCGATAAGCTGTGTAACACGGCTATATCTAATGTAAAAGAGGATTTGCGCGGCGGATATCCGCGCGCCAAAGACAGAGTGCTGGGGTAACTTGCGCGCTTTCGTATTGCTTGTTTTCAGGTTCATGGTGACAGAGGTACCTTTACAGATGTGGCATCTACAGGCGAGGTGCTGCAATCGCAACAACCACAGTGAATAGACCAGCAACGACAGCTGCTGGAGAGGATGAGACCGGCGAGGTTGTTGGGTGAACGGACGGTCGCATTGTGGGATACGGTGTAGGGGAAGCTCCGGGTGCTGGAGTCTTATCTCCAGAAGTGGTTGGCACCTCCGCAGACCAGGTGGGGGCTCCCGTTGGCTCGGCCGGTTGGATCGTTGGCGACTTTGTTGGGCGACTAGTCTCGTACACCGAGCAGTCTTCCAGCTGCGTGGCCGCAGATGGCAAGTCCGTGTATGTGGCAGAGTACGCCGGCACTGAGCCACAGGTAAAGTTTGTCATGACGTACAAAGACTTGAGACTCTTCAGGTTACTCAAGGATGGAATCTCCCCCAAGAATTCGTTGTCGCTGAGAACGAGATTTACCAAACTAGTCAGTCCAGAGATGGAAGACGGGATGGAAGAGTCCAGTCTATTTCTATTCAGCCAAATATTTTCAAGGCTCTTCAAATTGCCGATGGAAGACGGGATGGCCCCGGTCAGTTCGTTGCGGTATGCTTCAAGATTTGTCAGTTTGGTGAGGTTTCCGACTGAGTCGGGTAACGGACCAGTGAGTAAATTTGCGTTCAGATTGAGAGAGGTAAGCGCTGTGAGCTGTCCAATTTCTGACGGAATACTGCCGTGGAGTTTATTCAATGGCAGCCATAATAACTGAAGATTGGTCAGAGACCCAATCTCTGCCGGAATATCCCCCAAAACATTTCCTTGCAAGTGCCTAAAATTACCCCCCCCCAAAGATCAACAAAAAGAGTTAGCTGCCTCGATACAGCATTTTTCCCCTCCGAGCGAACACAACACCAACTTACAACCACGTCAAAGCCGAGAGTTCCGAGATGGAGGACGACAATGTTCCCTGCACTGCCACCCGCAGCTCGTTCGTTGAAATGCATGTGACCGAGGTGAGCTGCGTGCCAAACGCCACGAGGTCGTCTATGGTCCGAACGTCCGGGCAGGCCACAGGTTTGCACGTGCAGAAGCCTTCCACCGCATTCTCCCCTGTCAGCGTCGCTGCCACCGCCGCCAACAGCGCCAATGCCTTGCCGCCCATCGTGCCGGCGTCTCTTTTCTCACTTTCAATCTAATCTGCTTCACCGCCCGCTCGACCTGCAACCAGTCTGCTGCAAGCGCAGGTGTGTCACAGATCGCTGACTGACTGTGAGTGTGAGTACGTTCACGGTCTGCCAACATCCTGACATCGCTGACACACTGTGACACCAACTAGCAACAAGAAGTATACATCCCAATCTCCCACGCGTGGCTAACCCATTCCCAGTATTTCCAAGTACTGGTACTCGGTCAGTATAACCTCGTGCCCCGCTTTCTACGACTGCGGAGCGCGATGAACTTAGCTCCACTTAGTTGATTCGCGCAATGAGCGCACTGCCATCCACATGCATCCACCACCTCAATTGAAAAAAAACAACCAAACTCATCACAACATTACCAAAACATTACCAAAACATCTCAACTCAAAAACAGACAAAGATGGCGCGCTAGCTATGCTGAGCTAGGCTGAGCTGTTTTTCACTGAGCCAGCCCAGCCGCGCGCTATGTCTTTGCGTATTGGTGTTGGCTGGGAGGAGAAAGGAGACTGAAGAGACGCTCGCTCGGCCTGTCCCATAAGTGGCCTGCTAACCATAGAGCGGAAAGCGTTCAAGCACGCAGGCTAGGCTATAGCCGGACCGCCTGGCTTTTCGCTGACTTTGACGACGCTGAGTACGCTGAGCTCGGGATGGCGCGAGAGCTCTGAGAAGCGGGTTTCTACCGGAATGCTTTGTTTTGCCTCTCGACTGGCTGTGGTCTCTATGTTCGACAATCACTGAATTGACCGGGAGATGGATGATGAGATTAGCAGTGATTCTCGAAAAATTAAAGTAATTCGAATTGAATGATCAAATGATACAGAGTACCTCAACACCACTTGGAAAACACGGCCACAGTCATCCAACTGTACCAGGTACCAATGTAATCCTTTCTTCTGTTCTGAATGAAATTCTGTCAAATGTTGTTCTTTCGCTTCACTGGCAACCTTTCCGCAAGCTGTTCAACTGGAACACATAGAGACATGGACATCCCACTATCTCACTCTCTCTCGTCTCGTATTCATACTGCGCTATACTACACTACAATATACTACACGATACTACACTATACTCACAGTAGACACCGGATGGATTGGGCTCATAGTTAATGTTAACTGTTGGTCACACCAGCCACTAGGACTAATAGAGTCACTGAGAGGAAGTACTATTAGCTAGCCTAGGTTGTAGTACAGGAAGGAGAGCCATCGTCTCCTTGGTCCTATGGATTCGATTAGAAATTAGCCGAGTGATGGAGATGTCAGTAAAAAAAGTCATTCCATCTTGAGTCGATCTCATCGATCAAAAATCTTTAAAAGTTAAAGTTAAAATGAAATCAGTCAGTGCCAACCTGGTTTCGGGTCTCGATTGACTTGCTCCCAGTTCTGTTGACTGGTGTGGGTTGACGGTGAGTTGGAGTTGTTGCTGAATTCTGAATTCTGAATGCATTCGCAGAGGACGAATCGCGTCAACACTATCGATCAAACATGGCGCGCCAAACCTGTTGAGGGCTACAGAGGACTGGAGTTTCTCGTGGAGAGCGAGTAGATAAGCGTGCACTATTTTCAGCACCGGTCATCCCTGCTAATGAATCACATCGCGGCTGGAGGCTGGGGAGGCTGTGGAGGCTATGCTGCGGCGATTTGGCGGACTCAGCATGACTCAGCTCTGTCGAGTGGATCGGCCAAGGCGACCAATGCGACCAATGGTCGCGGTGTTCCAAATTCGTGACGCCATGTGGCTCCAACTTGCAACATGTGTAACATGTGCCAAAAAACGTGAAAGTAATTCTTCCTGACTGAGAGCTCCGAGATCATCATGTCCATGCATGTCCACCGCTTTTGCTGCGCCGCTTTTTTGCTGCCAGGCTTCATCGATAGCCTAAGGTTGCTGACAGTTAAAATCGAAAAGCGCGAGACTCGCGAGACCGTGTTTGACCCAGTCGATGCCGAACCCTGCGCCGCTGCTGTGAGTCAGAGCAAGCCATGTGACGAGGGACCGGGATGTGCCACAAGAGCACAACGCTTCGCTCGGTTGGTCGAACTTGGGCGGCCAAAAGCGTGGCCACGCCCGAGGTCCTTCGTCTATAGACTCTGCAGAGAGAGAGAGAGAGAAGGAGAGAGTTAGCTAGCTCTCCGGGTTCGCATGACCCACATAACCCACATGCACGCTTGTGCCGACTCCCATGTAAAGTTGCTCAACATGTGGACGGCTCTGGACTCTGGACGGCCATGGGCGCTGGAGCCTCTCGGCGATTGGTCCGCACTTTTGTATCGCGCGGATCGAATCCCGCGGAGCGAGTGTCAGCGATGTCAGCGAGGCGTGCTGTGCTGCGCTCGGCTACGCGACTATGATCGTCATAAAACGCAACGATGGCAATGATGGCAACGATGGATGTGTATTAGTGATTGTCCGAGATCGAAGTTCTCGCTGGAGCCGTGTGATTAGTTGACAGCCGCCCGTTCCGTTCGCGTTCGCATCGTGTCTGCTGTTTTGACTTTTCAACTTTTTAACTTTTGCGTCACTTTGCATCTGCCAATTGGGAACTCTGTAAAAATGTAAAACGTAAAATGTAAAAGGATGGTTGGCCTAAAAAAGTTCAGAATTCACTGTCAGGAAATTTTGCAATTTTTGCAGGAAAAGGTTCAGCTAGGCATCTTCGCATCTTCAATGCGTTCCGCACGTCCCTCCGAACAAGAGAACTATTCTCCCGATGTCCTACAACTTATATACGTGTCTTACGCGGTCCCAACCTCCTTTGACTGGTCAGGAGCAAAGCGTTCCGCACGTTCTCCCACCAAAACACCAAAACACCAAAACGACCACCAAACAACAACGAAAGCAGCGAAACACAACGCAAAAGTACGGCACAAGTGTCCTCGCGCACCCCGCCCCACAGCAAACAGTCCCCACAGCAAACAGTCCCCACACCTACGGCGAAGGAGTAAGAAAGAGAGATTGGGAGATTGAGAGATTGGGAGAATGGCACGCGAAGAAGAGATCCTCTCGGACGACGAAGCGCCAGAAGAGGTGACGCAATCCACGGCAGCAGCACTCCACCAGCAGCATGAGGACCACCTTGCTTCCGTCAGCAGCAGCAGCAAGAACAAGAACAAGAACAAGAAAAAGAACAGCAAGATGACGAAGAAGAAGCAGCAGCTGGAAGATGAAGACGAATTGGACGATGACGATTTGCTGCCGGATGAGATTCTGCAGGAAGCGGCGCGAGCAAAAGCTGAGCTGGATCAGGAAAGAGAGGATCAGCTGCTGGCCGCGAAGAAGCAGCGGAAGAATGGCAAGAAAAGTGCGGATCAAGGGCCCATAGTGATTGGAGGGTCCAAGCCAGAGGAAGGAGAGTCTGCCGCGCCGGCCATGCCAGTGGGATCAGGCACCATACAGCTGGCGGTGACAAAGTACGTGAACGGGAAGGAGGTGGTGTATTACCAGCAGATGGACCAGAACCGGTCAGAGTTCTTCAGCGAGTCGGAGGATGATGAAGACAATGAGCAGCCGGACATGGACGACTCGATTCAAACCTTTGCCTCCGACTTCTTTCTCGGGAAGCGGCGCCAGCGAGTGCCCGCAAGAGTGCTTCAAAGACCGGGCCAACAGCAACAACAAAAGAGGCGCAAGGCTGTGGGTAATAGGGCCTGAAGAATCCGCGGTCGGCATGCATGGGCCGAAAAAAATTGTACACACAAGAGAGCGAAGAGCAAGAAACTGCCAAGAATTGGAGTAACGGAGAGCGAGAGCATGCGTGGTGTCACTGTACCGCAAACAAATTAAAGTTTTGAGACTTATATTCTGGGTCGTTCAAAAAATGGGAGAGAGTAGGCAAATACAAACGGAAATTATGCCAAAGAGTTTGCGCAAATGTCAGAGAATAGATCAGCTCGCGCACTGGTCAGCTCTATTACAATGCCTCTCAAAAAGGCATCAAGATTTGGCCCGCCTTCAGTAAATGCTGCGATTCGAGCCATTACGTTGTCTAGCTTGCTTTGCCATTCAAGCTTGGAGGTTGCCGAGGCATGAGCCGGCGGTTTCCACGAAAGAATATCTCCAGAAATATCGCAAGGCTGGGCAGCCCCTCCCGCACGGGAACTCGGTTGGGCAGCGTTAGGACGTGTTGTCGCAGCGTTCGAAGCTTGCTTCTGCTCCTCAACAGGAGCCGGTCTGTCAACCTTTTCATCGTCGCAAACGTCGGCGAATAATCTGTCTCGTAAACCATTCAACTGCTTTGAAATGCCCATTAAGAAATTCTCCAATTCAGATCCACCTGTTCGGAAGGCAGCTATCTTTGCCATCGCTTCATCGACCGCCCCTTGCCATTCAAGCTTTTGCTCAGCTGTTGCGGCACTCGGCGCTTTCCAATTTAGAATATCATTAGTTGGCGGCCGAACAATTCCCTTGCACTTTCCTCCTCTGCTCGGCGAAGAACCGGCTTCTTGAGCACGGATTGCCTGAGAGGAGCCTTCCAGCGCTTGCTTGCTCCTCCTTCTCCTCTTCTCGCTCCGGAGATTGTTGCTCGGAGATGACGGCTCTTCCGTGGACCCAGTGCTCTCGAGATTTATGGTGCATGGAGGGCCAAAAATTCTGCGGCGCTCTCCACGCATATCCGCGGCAAGCAGAGATTCCATCACCTTGCGCTTGTCAGGAGATGCGTTGGCAATCTTTACAAGCCCCCCACGCACCAAAGCTGCCCACTCGCGAACCTGCACGGTGGTCACCCTAAGGTCTGCAGGTGGCGCCCACAAATGGGCTCGATCGTTCTCATTATAGTCGAGGCACCCATCGGTGTGCGAGCTGAGATCTTTTTTCACCTCCGGTTTAGTAGCCGAAAGCATTTGGTCAGATGCATTTTCTATCCATCGACTCATTAGATACTTTGTCACCACAGCATCCTGCTTATCAGACAAGCTGGAAGGAAATGCGATCAGCTCTCCAATCCCGCCATTGAACTCGCCGCAAGCGCCATTTGTCCCGCCAAGGGAAAGAAACTGGTTGACCGAAAACATGGCGTCATGGCCGGAACCCACCACTTCAAAACTGCCATTGTCATATGCTAGCTCGATTCCCAAGCCTCCAAGACGGAACTTGAGCAAGCGGAACGACTCCTCCTCTTTAGCTTCTAGAATTCGGCCTCCGCCTTTCTCTGGAGTGTATCTGTGGGACTTTGTCTTTCCAGGCTTCGCCTTTTTGGGAGCAAGAAACCCGTGTCGTGATTTAAAGGTAGGATACTCGTTATCGAAGAGAAATCCCCCGTTCGGAAAATGGCCAAACACTCTCTCTGGAACTCCACGAACGCTATGAGGCTTGACAACCAAATAAAGCGTCATTGGGGATGCCAAGCTTAGATCAGATGTCACCATGGAGCACCCGAATTGGACATATTGCAAGCATTCTGAGCGCTCCGTTTGGACCAGCTTTGGCTGTGCGTTTGCGTGATTAAACTTGACCTCATGCTCCAACTGCGGAGAGACTGTGAATATGGTGTTTGCTCCGGGGCTCACTCCAGACCAGCTCTGCACCTCATTTCCGTTCACGGTTTCTACACCGTTTTCAGCTCGTAGCCACAGCTGTGGCCCAACAGAGTCCATCAAATTGAGGACCTCCGAACTGGCGGCCATGTGACCCAGTTCACATTGGCTTGCTTCACTGTCACTTGTGTCGTCCTCCAACTCCATTGTATCTTCGTCCACAGTGGCCTCGAAGCTTGGCATTTCGACTGAAACGTCTTTCCACCACTTTTCTTCCAGATAAGAAATGTAGTCATCTATTTCTGTGTCGCTGAGCACCCGGGAGAACATCATCACCTCTCCAATAGACCCGCGAAAGCCGCACCCGCCGTCGACACCACCAATGGTAAGCTTGGAGGTTAGCGATAGGTGGACTGGCGACGTAGACACTACACGAAACGGATCGCGATTAAGACCTATTGACACACCCCTGCGACCGTCCAGCTTATATTTAAGCAGGACTAACCCGTGCGAAGACAAGATATGCGTGTTATGAGCAATATGCTCCACTCGAAGTTCCTTTTTGGCAAAGAAGCTTGGAGATCCATCAGCGAATCGAAATTGTCCATCGGGATAATGCCCAAAAAATCGCTGGCCCTGTGCGTTCCAATTTGAACAGCAAAACAAAACACTAATTAGTGGCACATTACTTTTTGCAAGTTGAACGGCGACACCAAGCACTTACTCGAGCATCTCGACCAAATTTGAGCTTCTCTGGGCCAAGGACCATCAACAACGTCATCTCTTCCTGAAGTTTTGCCTCTGCACTTTCTAGAGCACATGGGAATTCAACGAGTGGGAGTTTCGGAATTTTTCCAAAGTTCAGAACTGGCTCGCCGTTCTCAGTTGCGTGGTCCTGGAATTTACAAACGAAGGACACACATTAGCTTCGCATTGCTTCCTTGACACACCAAGAATTGACTAAACTTACCTCATGTCCGAAGACTTCGTGGGTGTGCTTGTTTGTTCCCGTAGGCACAAAAGCTGCATGACTTCCGTGTTTGGACCCATCTACCCACTTGGCCACGACGACGTTTTCCAGCTCCTGCCTGGTCTCTACACCACTGTCCGCCCGAAGCCAGATATATAAACTCTTGTCCGCTTCGATCTTTTCAATGTACTGAGAATGTGCAGCGCTCTTTAAACTGACATCGTTCTCCACGGGTTCTGGGCTTTGCTCCAGCTCCGTTTCTACATTATGAACGTCAAGCACATCGATTTTTGGAATAGTCGGAGACGGGGTTGGAGCGGAGGAGTCTTCGGAGAACGGAAGCGTGTCCTCTCCCCTCAGCTTTTCGAAACACTTTTCCGCGCAAAACAGTGCCGCTTCTTCGTGGATCGCCGATCCTGGCCGATGGTGTGTTCTCCGTAGGCACTTTTCAACGCAGTTGTCATTAGCATTGAAGAAAGGATTTCTTTCCGCGAATTGGTCCCAAAGCCCACTTATATCATCAGTGCCAACAGCGCCATTCAAATACATCACGGCAAATACAACGCAGCTGCCAAGCGCAAGGGCGGTCACCAATTTGCAAGCCTTTCGGCCTGAACTTGTTTTTGGGCGCTTCGCCTTCGAAGGCGACATAGGCCACTGTCGAACCCCCATCTCCAGTGCCCCTTCGTCGAACGTCGACGGAGGTACTAACACCGAGAGACCATATGGCCCGCCTGACCTTTTCATCGTGACTCTGGCTGGCTTGATCCTCTCAAGTCGGCGTTGCTGACTGTCCGTGGGACTTGAGCTTCTGGAGTTGCACGCCGGCCGACGCAAGCTTTCTTTCTTTCGGTCGGAGCTCTCTCTTCCCTTGCCTTGATATCCCGCCTCTTCTCAGCCATCGGCACTGCTTTTCCGTAGACAGCCTTCCGACCGTGAAATAAACTAGCATAGCCAACAAGCCCACCAGAGAGTACGGGCGTGTCTTTCGATAGACTCTTATTTTGCTTGTTGACAATGTTCTTGTTGTTGTAAATCACTCCTTTCTTAGCAGCAAGCCATTGCAGAGGGCCGACTCGCTCAAGCACTTGAACTACGTGTAAGTCAGCCACAGGCAGCCAAGAGAAACGCAGCGCTCTTGTCGCCAAGAGCACTTCTCTCAGCGGACCAATTTGCTCTTCATTCTTGACGCAAGACATTGACAAGGTGGCCATGTCAAATGACATCGAGTGATTGTTCTGTAAAATCAATGAGTGCAAGCAATGCAAAACAATTCCAGGTGATGGCACATACAACAACGCTCGGTTGGCCGCATCCCAATTTCCTCGCTTCACAGCTCTGCTCAGACATGTTCAGACTGTTCAGACAGACAGATACTCGGACTTTAAAACAAAAGAAGAGCACGCTTGCCCAAAAAAATTCTTCGAGCAGCTATTCCACCGCACTTCCTCGCACAAGTTGCCACTTCTTCATAACGAGCTGCACTACTGGCGTTAAATCTTAAGCGCTCATAGAGCTACGCTGTGGACTGCTATTTACAGTGTTAGTTACTATTTGACCGTTTCGTCGCGAAACGGTAACATTTTTTTCGCCTTTGCGAACTCTTAAAGTACATAGCACTCTCGACCAAACCGCTGGTCCGAAAGTTTGTTTTTGTCATCGATAGATTCATTCATTTTCAACAGATGACCAAAGTGTTTTTTAACGTGTCAAGCTGAGAATTTAATCAAATGAGATGAGTTGAAGAAGGAAACCAAAGCATTGCGAGCGATGGATAGCTCAAGGCGGCAACTCGAAATGTGAGCGTCGCGGATGGAGGCGTCGCAGGCGGCAGGATGGGATGTGCGACGACGAAGCATCGGGAAGGGTCTGGCGGTTGAGAAGTTGTTGTTGAATGTGTCCTTCTCACCTCTTGAAGGGCCGACCGAGTATACGTAATCACAATAGCCTGCATGAGCTTGAGAGCTGTAGCAAGTTCCGAGTCAGTCATCGCTTTCTCCATAGCTTTTCTATTTCGTCTGCCTTTTGATTGAAATAGATAGACTGCACCACGAGCACGACGATACTTTTGTTTGTGATTGTGATTATAATTGTATTTGTATTTGTATTCGCAGAGCTGTAGACACTCCTTGCCTTGCCGCGTAGGTGACGTGCAAGCTGTGCAATCAATGGAAAGGCTGACAAGAGAGCTGCTGCTGCTTCACAGTCAAGTGCATGGTCGCGTTTGTAAGCTTTTTAACATTCCAGTAAGCAGCAGCCCTTGCCACCATCGGGCTATTGCATTTGCCGACGGGCAGTAGGTCGCGGGGGCGAGCACTAGACGGTTGTTTTACGCAGTCCACGCTCGTGCTCGGGGAGGGCTGCGGGTTGCCCACGACGCTCAGGTCAAGAGCTAAGCTAACCAAAACGAGCGCGCCGTGCCGAAAGCGTTTAGGGTTGCGACTCACTCGAGAATGTCGAAACGTCAACAGAAAGGCCACCAGAGCAGCGCTGAGCTGGCTCAGATGATCTTCAAAACCGCCGCGGAAGGCAGGAAACTTGCTGAGCGGCGGAAGCGCCAAGCGCAGAAGGATGAGCCCGAGCGGGAGGCTTTTCCGTTCAGTGGATTGCCGTTTGATCTGCAGGAAATGATCTTGCGGTATCTTCCCGCGAACGAGATCGGGATGTGCTGTGCGGTGTGCAAAGGGTGGGGTCACATATACCAAGGCGCAGTGGCATCGATTTTCGCAAAGGTCGTTGGCGTCGCGAGGGGGAGGAGCAAGTTGATGCGCAGGGCAGAGCTGCAGCTTGTGCATCGCCTTCGCAATACGCACGAAAAAGAAACGGCAATCGAAACGGCTTTGTGGGCAGCATTCAACGGGTACAGTGACTATGTGTTGAGGCTCTTGAGCGACCGCAAAAGTGTCATCACAATAAATACCTCGGGGTCCTCAGACTGGGACAACGCGACTCTGCTGCACGTGGCATGCAGGCAAGGGAATGTCAAGCTCGTGCGCGAGCTCTTGGCTCTGGAGGCAGACCCTGCAGCTCTCACGAAAGGAAAGCAAACCCCGTTGATCCTTGCGGCGGAATATGGATTCCCTAATGTCGTCGACTTGTTGTTGAAAAAGTGCGGACGCGCCCTCAATCTGAACGCTCAAGACGGGACTGGAAGAACCGCGCTTTTTGTGGCATGTGAGAAGGCGCACTACGAAGTGGTTTTGTTGCTCGTGGACTGGGCCGATATGATCCAGCAAGAAACCGGGGAGGCAGACCCTATTCTCGACCTCAATCTCGGAACTCTGGAAAAGGGAAGCCCTCTTTGCGTGGCATGCAGGATGGGGCAGTCAAAAATCGTTAAACGGTTGCTCGAGTCACCTGTCAATGTCAACGCCACCACCGAAGACAAGCGAACCGCCTTCTTTTGTGCTGTTGAGCGAGGCGCTGTGAATACGACCAAAATGCTTCTTGAAAAGCGACCTCCAATCACGTCTTCTCAGATGACCGACTTGCTGTACCGGGCAAGACCTCATGCAGGTATGGAGGCTGCGCAGCAGCTGGCAGAAACGGAGCTCGAAATTCCGAACGTGCACCCAAGCGCGGCTGGAGTGCTCGTCGACTTTGCGTCCAACACGGGCAAGACAGCGGTCTTCGTCGCTGCCGAGCGAGGCAACGTGGAGCTCTTGAACGTCCTCATCGAAGCAAACGCAGACACCAATAAGCCAACCTTCTTGAACAAAACCCCTTTATATGCAGCCACCGAAGCTGGACACACAGAGGTGGTGAAGCTTTTGCTACAACATTGCACGCGAGAGCAGGTGTTGCATCAGACAAACTTTGGAACCACGGCCCCATTTATGGCTCAAAGAAATGGGTTCATGCAGATAAAGAATCTTCTCAGTGATTTTTGCATGGAGAAACTCACCGTGGAGAAAGCAAAGAAGCGCAAGAGTAAGAAGAAGCAGAATGATGCAATGAAACGCTTGCTCAAAAATAAGGATAAAAAGTCGGAAGGAGAGAACGACATCTCCAAGGATCAAGAAGGAAAATCGAACGAAGATGATACCGAACATATATCAGAGAATGACCGGCTTGACAAAGACATTGTTCGATCCCAACAAGCAGTTGAGGCCATGTTTGGAGAAGTGGAAGCGTTGGAGGCCAACGTTTCTTTTGCTTTCGAGCAAATTCAAAGTCAAAAACTAGCCTCGCAACCACCTCCAGATCGGATTGTAAAGGCCTCATCTGTCCCTGCAGAGGAAGACGACGCCACCGCCGCCGATGATCAGGAAGGCATTGATGATGACGGCTGTGACGAAGGCGAAGGATATGGCACGGGCAGAGGAGGAGAAGAAGAAGCTGAAGAAAACAGCGGCTCACAAGACAAGCCACTTGAAGAAGAGGGCGATGTTCCGTTTGACCAGGGAGAAAGCGTCGAGGAGGAAGAAGAAAAGGCATTGGATCCTGATGAGTTGAGTCCAACGACCAAGTCAGACGCGGACGAAGCTCAACTGCAGGCGGATCAACAGGAGAGCGTGTCAAAGACCTTGACGCCTCACAAGCCGACAACTGAGAAGCCTTCGAGGGAAGAACTCAGGAGAGAAAGAGCTTCTTATTTCGAGCAACGGTTTCAGAAGCAAGAAAACGACATACAAGAAAAGGAATCTGAGAGCAATGATCCAGCTCGCCGAACTCGGCTGGTGCCGAAGAAAGAAAAGGACATGATGGCAGCTCGAAAGTGGTCCGAAACATTTATTGATGCGGAGGATCGTGCAGATGCAAGCATAGCTGGTGAGGCATCGCTCAACCTCAAGATGGTCCGTAGCGCCTTGTTGAGCTTTTCTTCTATCACATCCAGCTACAAAATGACGGACGATATTTTTGAAAAGTCTTTCACAGACGCCTGTCCAAAAGTGCAGCCAATATTTGATCTAATGAAAGGTCCCAAGGCTATTGCAAACGCGTGGGATGTATTCGTTGCCACCACGCTTTCGACAGACGACAAGGCTGATGACAAGCTGGGATTTTGTTTCGGCCTCTTTGACTCCAAGTCGCAAGGCGAACTGGATGAAAAGGTCGCAAAAACCATGCTCAAGTGCTGCTGCAAAGCGATCAGCAAGTTAAAAAATCAGAATAACATTGTGGAGAGCAAAGACGAGATGGATGGGATCCTCTCTGATCTCGTGCAATTCGGGGCTAAGGAAGGCTCTGCAACGAACACTATTACAAAGCCCGCATTTGTGCAGTGGGCAACTGATTCTTCGCAGGGCTCGCGAATTTTCTCTACCGTTCTCAATGAGAAGCCCTCAGCCTCGACATGATCGCCATACAATATAGATGACGCGCGTCGAGGTGGATTACATATATACTTTCCTTTTGTGAACATACATAAAAAGATATGAATGGTGTGAACAGTGCTTAGTTTTCGTTAAATCTGTGGAAATTTCGTCAGCTCTACCTATCCATTTACGGCGACCGAGATCGATCCAGCTCAGGCGGTACACTCATGAACACAGTCCGCCATGTTGAATTGATTCCGTATTTCATCTTGATGCATCGGTGTTGAAATATATATATATGTATACTCGTATTAGGGGTTCCACCCAGGAACTGCTGCACACCCTCGCTCTGAGGGGAGAAATGACAATTAAGCTTCTTGCTGCTTTTGAGCAAACATCTTTTCGAAATACGCTGCCCGCGCCGCGCGATCTTGCTTGTTTGCAGGACCGGACGACCTCGCTGCGTCCGACTTTGCAGGCTTGGTGGAGGCAGACTGCGTGGGCCCACCACTTCCGAGTGCTTGACCTTTTCCAAGCTGAAACCCGCTGGCTACTTCCTCTCGAGAGCCAATCGAAGAGCTTGATGAGGTGTTGTGAACTTCGCTAGCGGGGATCTTTCCACTCAGTGCCTCTAACATCTTGGCATCCTTCTCAATTCTCTTTCTTCTAGCCTCCTCGGCAGCGCTCTTCTTCTTCTCGGCAGCGGTCGGCTTTCGCTCTTTGGTTTCAGTGCTGGACTCGTCTACTTCGGGTCTCGAAGGCGCCGCCTTCGTGGTTTTCTTCTCTCTCTTTTCCTTTGCAGCTGCATTGTTTTGATCGCTGGAGTCCTGCTTTGGCCTTGGAGAATTCATGCGAACCTCTTTGCGCAGCTTCTCGACCATTCCTGCCTTCTTCTTCTTCTCTTTTTCACCACCAGCAGGAGCCGCTTGTCCCTCTTCCGCGGCCGCCTTCTTTGGCTTTGCTGCCGGCTCTACAGCGGCGTTTCCAGCTTTGGAAGCCTTGACGTCGTCGGTCTTGGCCGAGTCTGTAGCCTTTGGAAGCTCGGTTGCCAACTTCTTGACCTTACTTGGGCGGACAAACATTCCCTTCCCAGTTTCACATTTGAAGTAGTGGCTGTTTTTCACAGAGCCATCGCTGTTTCCCTTCGCTTCGTCGAGCTCAACTCCCAGCCAATAGCCGGGGAACAACTCCTCAATTCTGCCAATGTATCTAACTCTGCCTTTCCGACCATCGGCAGTCTGCACTTCGTCGTCCAAGTGGAACATTGACGCTTCCTTGGTTTCGTGATACTCGCTCTTCTTGTTGCGCATCTTGAGAACCTTTGCCACAAGAGTCTTGATTACTTCTGTGTGGTCGGTTTTAGGTTTCTCCAGGACTGGCTTCGATTTACGGACCAGCGTTTTCGGTTTGTTTACAGTCGTTTTGCACTTGGGAATGTGCTTCTCAGCAGTTTCTTCCGCAAACGTTCGAGTGCAGTGTGGGCATCTCTTCATTCCTTCAGGAACAGCCGCGTCCCTTGGATCCACCTCAGCAGGCTTTTCCCCTTCCACGAGCCGTTGAAGATCTGCTCCGTTTCGAGGCAGCTCCGTGAGTGGCACACCAGCTTCCTGAAACACTTTGACGAGCCTGCCCTGCTCCACGATTCCTTTCAGGCGCTCGTGATCATCGCGCCACTTGCTTGGAGTCTTGTCCACCTCCCTGCGGGCGGTTGGGTCGATGTACTTTTCGAAGTCAGTGCCCTCGAGGCGTGTCTGACTAGCGGTCTTGAACTGCTTGCGTTTCTTCTTCTCCGAGTTGGATGCGCAAATTGACTCGTGCTTTGCAATGCGATCTGGATTAAACTTGCGATGGCAGAATCCGCACTCTTCGCGGTAATCCTCTTCATCCGAGGAAGACTCATCATCCGAGGAGGAGTCCCCATCCTTTTGCGCTTTTGCAGGCTTCAGCGCGCGCTCTTTCACGATCTTTGGCTTGGCCATGGGCTTCTTGCGCACGACCTTGCACTCGGACATGTGCTTGTCGATCTCATCGTTGCTGACCTTCCTGAGGCACTTTTTGCATTCAGTGAAGCAGTTCTGATACTTTTTCTCGCACTGCTTGCGGTGGATAGGCAAGGAACGCTGAAAGAATTTCTGCCCGCACAAGTCGCACAAGAGGGCTTCTGGCGGCGGCATTCTCTCCCGGCTGCTCTCGGCCTCGCTGCTTCAAAGTTCCCGCCCTTGCGTTTTCACTGTTGCTCTCGAGCGGAAATCGCGTTGGAGTCGAGCTCGTCGCGTCGGTCACGGGAGCTTTCCAGGGCAAATGGACTTGGCGCCTGGTTGGCATGCAAACAACGCAACGTGCAAAACGGTAATCCAATCCCTATGTACTTTGCCAAGCGCGGTTTCGTTTCGAGGATGATGTGCACTCTTTCAACTCTCTACAAACTGTGTACAAGTACCATTTCCCTTCATCCTGAGCCTTGCTGCAATGATGCAAATGGTCGGAGCTTCTCTCCCCAAGGCCGGTTGTCTTGATGGAGTTTCGAAGACTAAGTAAGCACCTTTTTGCAGTCTGGGATTCCCATGTTATCAAAAATTCACATTCGGCTCGACTCCGCCGCGCGAGGAAGAAGCTCATGAACAGGACGCATCGATGAGCAAGCCACGCCAGGCGAGCTATCGCGCAATAGCTGATCTTTCGATGCAGAGCGCGTTGCCATCTGCTGATCTTTCAATGCAGAACGCGTTGCCATCTGGCTGGAATCCCCGCCATGCTTGGAACCCATTCATCCCCATTGAGAGAACTCTTCCGCTGTTTTGGATTCTGATCCTACAAAGCAAAGTGTCGACGTCCTTTTAGTTATCATTGTCTTGGCTGTCTCCAAGAGCTCGCAAATAATGTGTATAAACTTATCTCCACATCGCCAAGAGGGCGAATGCTTTGTTTACATACAGTTTTCAATCTCCAAAAACCAAACAATCAACGGTCAAACTCAGGGAGCAGTTCACGAACACATATTCCCTGCTACAAAACAAAACCCCCCAAATACAAATCATATCCACCACTACGCCACATGTGTGTGGCCCCCGACGCACTTCCCACTGCCTTTTTACCGCAAACGCTATCACCCACACTAGCACTCTACCACCCCTTACCGCAAACCACCAACACCTACTAGTACAGCTCCCCTCCTCCTTCCTTTCCCGTCACCGCAGTACGCGCGCACCCCCACGCCAACCCGCTAAGAGTCGCTGCGCGAACGCTAGTCAAAACGGAAGAAGGAAAGAAATATATAAAAAAAAGAGGAGAAAAAGAAAAGAAAAAGAAAAAGAAAGGAACAGAGACAGAAAATAGAAAATGTCGGCCTGGCGCGCGTTCAAGCGGCCGATGACGCTGCTGGAGAAGACGGAAAGGCTGATGCGCGCGAAGGCAATCAAGAAACCGCTGTGGTATGACGCGCTGAAGGCGTTCCCGCCTGACCCAGTGACCGTGCCGCGCGCTCCTCGGCCAAAGGAGATCGAGTTCCCGGAGGATAAGCTGCTCCAGTGAGTTGGTTGTTTTGTAATTATATTGTCGTATTGTTATATTGTTATTTGGAGATGGATGGAGATGGAGAAGATGAATGATTGCATATTCTTGGCAGCCGTGTGTTTGTGGGGTTGGCGGGATCATGGCTAATGGCTAATGGCTTTGGCCGATCGTGAGATTGTCGGGAAGATGCGTGTGTTAAAGTTTGCGTTTGCGTTTTGCATCGTAGCCATCTGCAATTTGGTTGGAACGGCTTGCTCTGTCTGTTCGTTCTGGACAGGGTTGGGACATGGTTTTGGTTTTGGATTTGGTTTTTGCAATTAGTTCTCGTGGCTGGCCTGGATGCTGACGATGTTGAAATGCGGGTTGCGAAATGCAGAAAGTACTTTTGGAAGAATCCCACGGAGAAGGCGACGACGGTGTTTGATCTTTTTGACCAGACCCAAAAGCCGCCAGCTGTGCTCTTTGTGTCCAGGCAGTTGGAGCTCATGACGAAGGAAGGCCTTACTGAGGAGGCCGCTTATGAGAAGACCCGCCAGGAGATGTTTGGCGGACAAGCTGCGATCGGAACCGGGGCCCCATCTTCGGCGGGAACAGAAAAGGAAGCCGCTGACAGCGAGACAGTGTCGCTTCGTGAAAAGTTCGAGGAGTGGATGCAAGCTGAGGATGAGTTTTGGAGAAAGCAGTCCAAGACCAAAGGAGCTGTTAAAGGTAGAAGGAGGCAATAGACCTCACCAAATGATAAACAACCCTGTTCATGACCTTCTGATTCCCTTTTCCTTGTTTTCCTCCCTTCTTCAACCTCTCCTCACGTCAAAGTACTCGCACATTATTCTCTTGCGTTCATGGTACTGGAAAATGAATTGACCTGGCGTCCTGAGCCATTTGCTTGTATGATGCGAACAGGATTAAAACATAAAGCTGTTCTGCTTCGACTTTTGATTGCCTTTCTCGCGTCAACAGAGGTAGAGGCGACCCTTACGAATGTTGCATAGCTGATACAATTAATTCGTGGCTAACTTGCTCAAAAGAGTTGAGGGATACAAGAAGGCATATCAAATTGAGTAATCCGCGGAAAATACCAAAAAAAGGATGCACTAGATCTTTTTGCATGTACTCTAACTTTTTCAAGACGATGCAACAGGAGTCCTGTTCGAGACTTCTCGCTGAGGCTGGTGAGCGCGTTTGTCAGGACGACTTCGAGGTCTGCGGGTACCCCCCTCGGCGCCAGGGTTTCGACCTGATGGCTTATTGGCGTTGGATGACTTTTTAGTCCCCTTCTTCTCACTCTTAACCTGCGTAGAAGCAGACTTGTCAACGCTCTTCTTTCCACTTTGGTGGCGAGACTTGCGTTGATTCTTCTTCCTTGCACCATCAGCTGTAGCGTTGCCGCCTCTACTTGCCTGTCCAAATATTTTAGACTGGTCCACGTTCTCCATTGCTGCAAGCTCCCTCGCAAGTCTCTCGGATTCCATTTCCATCTCCTGTTGCTGTTGAATGGCCAGCAGTGAGCCATCGTAATCTGCTTGAAAATAGCCCCAGCTATTTTCCGTCCTCGTGGATGTTGTTACAGGCCTTCGCTCTTGCTGTTTCCTTTGCTCCTCTTGAATCTGGCTGAGGTCAAACTTAACACAAGTCTCAAACACATACGAAAGCTCCGCCTTGGGTTTCTCTACACTCCAAGGGGCCGCAGGTTTTGTGGACGTGGACTTCTTCGTTTTTTTCTCCTTGACAAAGTCGCTCAGGGATATGCCTTTGCTTCTCCTCTCTGGATCTCCTGCAGCACTAGAAGGCAAGGCAAGTGGAGTCATGAATTGAACAGCGCTGGCTGAGCTCTTTTTCCGAGGTGTCTCGGGGGAACAGAATGACCCACTTTGGCTCGTTCGCGCTCTCTGAGGTGCGTTCCTATACAGCGACACATCCTCAGAACCACTCATTGGCGAACCGACGATCGAACTCGAGCGGCCCTTTAGCAGCTGCTCCGTTGCCTGCCTCTTCTGAATTTCCCGAATGGAAAAACTCCCGGCCACTGCTTCCGGGGTCTTCTCTATTGCAGGGTTTTGTTTGGATGCCCACTTTGCGTTCCCAAGCTTGGTGGTTGGGGTGGTCGACTCTACGGAATTAAATGACAGCCATTTTTTCGATGCAGGGTGCTTTGGGCGACCCGCTTCAGGTGATTGCCCTTGCTCTGGGTGTAACTTTCTCGCTTGCATTTTGCGATGGCGTTTGCCCGAGACGTGATACACCATACCCTCGGTACTGTGAACTCTGACATCGCACACCGAACACCAAAGAGGATCGCTTGCGCCGGACAGGTCATTCTTGCCGTCGCCACCGAGTCTTAGGGCCAGCTCAAGGCTAACCAGGTTGGCAGATGATTCCAGCTCTTCCCGCTGTGAATTTAGAAGTTCAAGATTCTTTGGCAGTTTGGACGCCGCAGTGCCAGGGGAAGAACCCAAAGTCTGGAGCTGCTTCTCGACGACACCTTCAAGTTGGCGGCATAGCATTTCAAAGCGCTCTTGGAGGTGTTGAGTGGACATGACTTTGACGTTATTTGCCAACTTTGTGACTCTCGAGGAAGCAAGTTTAGCGGACGCTCTCTCGGCAGATGTTGATTCCTCTTTGGCTGAGGACTGAGGAGAAGAGCAGCTATTCTCCATGCTGGCTTGGGTGCTTTGCGCTTCCCAGCTGTTCAATGACTCGAAGCTAGGAGATCGGCTCCGGCAATCTGCAGGTTGCAAGAAGCTATATTCGTCGTCACCAGAGAATGTGCACCGTTCGACAATCACATTCTCGCTATTGGGATGGGCAACCAGCACGGCGTCAAAATTCAGCGCAACAAAGCGCTCACAAAAGTTTAAGAGGGACACGGAATACACGATATCAGCAAACTCCCATACAGTGAATATGTTCCAGAGATCAATTTGATCAGCGATTGTGCGCTCACACATGCTCTGTAAGGACGGTACGGTATTCGTTCGATTGGCAGGCGGTTCTGAAAAGCCGTCGTCTTCGTCGTCTTCGCTCTCCGACAGCTCGTCGTCCTCCTCGCCCTCCTCAAATCCGCCAAGGCTGACATCACCATTGACGAGCTGGTCATCCCGAAGAGCAGTATGAGTGAGTGATGGTGATGGGAGCCCTTCATCCGGGTGCAGCTGTTTGCCGTGTTCGTAGCGGATATGATTATACTCCTCGATCGATATTTCCTTATAATCTGGGTCACAAACACTCACCAGCGCTACAGTATGCGAATCTCCCGCAGAGACATGCGAGACACGTTTCAAGGTGGACACGCGCTTCGGGACTGGCTGATACGTATCGAGCGTGCGCTGGCCAGGCTGCGAAATTCCCAGAGCCCCATCCTCACCTATTCCCCAGGTGTACAGGTTGCCATCAGAATCTAATGCGCAGGTATGTTGCTTGCCGCAGGAAACCTGGACGATTTTAGATGGTAAGAGGGAAGCAACTCGAATTGGAGTGGTTATATGCGCCTGCTGTGCGCGGTCACAGCCTTTGTTGACATGTCCGAGCAAATTTGCGTATGTGCCCCACGTGTAGCAGTGTCCTTCGGTGCTGATTGCGGCTGCATGATTTGGTCCGCAGGAGATGTCTGCAATGGGGACTTTGCAGTCACCATTCCGCGAGCCGTATCGCCAACCATCTCCAGCTCCGCTTTCGTCAGTCTCCTCTTCCTTGATGGTGAAAGGGTCTTCTTCGCTATTTATCCATTCTGTTGTTCGAATAGCGACCTTGTAGGGAAGGTGGGAGCCATTTCCAAACTGGAAAACTTGGCCGCGCCGTTTCAAGACTAAAGTCACCCCGTCAGAGGCGCATGCCTTCGTAACTTCTCCCTTACAGCCTTTGCTGGAGAGCACGTGTACATGCTTGGGCTCTCTACGGACGACAGAAAGATCTTTAAGCCCGAGCTGCCCTTTGTCATTGGATCCCCATGAGTACATGTGGCCGTTCGCGTCAACCGCAACTGAATGGGATGCGCTTGCAGACACCAGCACGATTTTGCACCAGCGCAATTCCTCATCTTCCGGAGTTTGCTCCTTCATCCTTAGCTGTAGCTGCGATTGCGAAATCAGTTCAGATCCGTACACCGCATCGACGGGAAATCGTACTCGCAGAGGCGTATTGCACCCAGCTTGATTCGAGCCAATTCCAAGTTGGCCTTTGTCGTTTTGCCCCCACGCAAATACAGCACCTTTGTGGGTCACAGCCAAACTGTGGTCGCGCCCTGCAGCCACATAGACGACGCGCTCACGCGCAATAAGCCCGGCCACTCGGGTCGGCAGGATTCGGGTTGTGTCATCGCCCAAGCCAAGGCGGCCGCCAAGGCCGTGGCCCCAGGTCCACACTGCCCCCGAGGAGTCCACGGCCATCGTGTGATGTGCGGCAGCGGAGGTGCAAATGACGTCATGAGGTTTGCCAAAGTCCACCTTCTTCGGGACAATTTGCACCGGGGAGCGATCTGAGCTCGCAAACCCGAGCTGGTAATCATTCTTCCCAAACGCGAGAAGCGTCCCAGGCGTCTCGGTCAAGTTGCTGTTGCTATCCCGCCTTCTTCTCCGCCGCTCTAAAGCCAGTTCTCGCGACACGACATCCAGAAGGTTCTGCATCATCGCGTTCTGCTGCTCTTGCCTTTGTTTCTCCTGCTTTGTGGTCACGGAAGGCTTCATCGATGGTGACTGCCCTGCCACCGACATTGAACCCAGTCTCGGGGACGCCGAGGCCGCAATGGAAGGCGATTCTTGCAGCAATTTCCTGCCCGTATTGTTTTGCTTCGCTGCCACTACCACTGCTGCCGCGAGCCGAAGTCCTTCTCTGCCCCTGCTCATGGCCGACAGTGCCATTTTCAACGCCAATGCATAATGCCCTTTCTCCAGAGCCTCTGAAACACCTCTCAGCTCCAGCCGATACACAGCCTCGTCTGCGGCGTCCCAAGTGTCCTCGCCGAGCCCACCACCTTCTGTCCCCGCTGCGTCCGTCCTACTCGCCGCCTCCATGCTGGAAAAACTCTCCATTATGCACGCGTACTGTGTGTGTACTCGAGTACCCAGTGGCCGACCGCGGCGTACGCGGGTACACTGTGCCCCGCGTTGTAGATCTGTTTATAGCTGGATGGATAGTACTTGCGAAGTTGCGTAGTTGCGTAGCTGCGGGGTTTTCCCACTCGTCTCCTGAGGACACTTGAGGACACTTGAGGACACTTGAGGACACTTGAGAGACTTGGGTGATGGAGTTAGCTGGTTGATAAGAGTTACCGTATATGAGTGTGGCGAACGTTTCCGCTCCGAGTCCAAAGTTGATTGTTCAATTGAATCAGTCAATCTTGATCAATGGGAAAGTTGAAAATGGTTTGCTGTTTGCTGAATGCTCAACTCAATGTTCTTTGAGAATTGAGAATTGAGATTGTGATGAAGGAAAGTGAGACGCCAATGCAAACACAAAGATAAAAACGACAACGAAATTAAATAAAACCAAACAAAAAAGGAAAAAAAAGGAAGAGAGAGAGAGAGAGAGATTGTGAGAGACTCACAATCAAGACTCTCCTGAGAGGACATTTCAACAATTTCAACAATTTCAACAAGAGAGAGGTCGTCTATGGTTGAACACCATAATCATTAGTACGTGGCATCTCCCGCTACTAACTAGCTCAGAGCAGGGACGCGCAGACCACGCTGGTGTAATGAGCGCGAGAGAGAGTGTCGCCTTCTTTTTTTGTTCATCAGCCACTGGGCCTGACTGCACTGCGAATTATTTGCAAACAAAAACCTAACAACAACATGTCCTTCATTCGAGAATTTTAAAGCTAACTTCCATTGATGTCATTCGACTGCTGGGTCTGTCTGGTCCGAGCAGGAGTCGTTCGTTCGGGCGACGTTCCAGACTGGTTTCACACAACAGACCAATAAGATGGCACTGCTATTGGGTACTACTCAACGCTTAAGTTAGTTATGCGAAAGGGAGTGAGTAAACGGAGTAAACGAGGGCTCCTTGGTAGTGTGATCCTACAGAAGCGAGTAGCGGGAAGGAGTTGTCGTTCAAAGTTTGGTGTGCTCTTTTTCCATCGATGTTGAATCTTGTTGAATCTTCCCGAATTTTTTAGTCTATGAAAAAAAGAGAGGGCAGTGGGAGGTCAAGACACAACTATCTCTTTCCACGAGGCTACTTTTCTCGTTTGAAATGTGCACAGATTCATGATTTCATCAGTATTCATTGCAAGACAACAAGACGCCGCAAGACATTCAACTTTTTCCTCCGAGTCCAAGAGAAGAAGAATTTCTTTTCTTTTCCTCTCTCGGTTCATACTCTCACCGTCGCAGCCGCAGTTCAACTCCCGACCATCTGAGCTTCTCTTTCCGCTCTTTTTCGTCCTTGAACAAGGAACAAGGAACTCCTCTTAACACCCCCGGAGAACATTCTCTGCTCGCGAACACAATCCATTCCCTATCGTTCCTCCATTCCTCCAAGTTCGCTTCGCTTCCCTCCTCGTTCCCGCCCGCGGAGTCCTACCCAACCATTAGACAACCCTACCCCGAAACGTGAAACAAGAGAGAAGATGAGAGAGAATCCAGTGTCAGTTTGTTTGTTTTGTTTGTGCAGTCGAGCAAGAGCAGAGTCCCCGGGACGAATTTCGTGCATCGCGAAAAAGCAGGAAAGCATCGATTTTGCGGGTAGCAGCGCGTGCAGACTCTTGAGGAAGAAGAATGAGCTCCAGATACGACAGGTGAGTGCCAGGGATGGGTCGCTTAGATTGTGGGATGGTGAGATTGTGAAAGAGTGAAATAGTGAAATATTGGGATTGGGTTTTGCTGACGAAGGTTTGTTTTTTTGATCGCGGATGAATTGATGAATTGGTGGAATGAATGAATGAATGTATTAATGGAATGCGTTGGCGGAATGGGCAATTTTGATGTGGCGCAGAGCGTTGACGATCTTTTCGCCTGATGGGCATCTGTTCCAGGTGGAGTATGCGAACGAAGCAGGTGAGTTGGTCGTTGGTGGAGAATGGAGAATTGAGAATGTAGAATGAATGTAGAATGAGGAGAATTGGACCAAGTCTGACCCGGATGATGTGTTGTTGGTGTACTCGTTCGTTTGTGGACGTTGCGTTACGTTGATGGCGATGCTGGCTTTGCAGTGAGGAAGGGATCGTCCGTAGTTGGCGTTCGCGGCAAGAGCTGCGTGGTTCTTGGAGTGGAGAAGTATGCAGCTGCAAAGCTGCAAGATACCAGGACGATCAAGAAGATCGCAAAGTTGGACTCGCACATTATGCTTGCTTTCGCTGGTCTGAATGCGGATGCTCGTGTGTTGGTAAACAGGGCGCGCGTTGAGTGCCAGAGCCACCGTCTCACAGTAGAAGATGCCCCTACAGTGGAATACATTGCAAGGTGGGTGGCAGGAACCCAGCAACGTTACACACAGCGTGGTGGTGTGCGCCCTTTTGGTGTATGCATGTTGATGTAAGTTTTGTGTAGAAATCACCTCGTTCCCAAAGGAGGAACAACACTTTTGGATCAGTGCTAATCGTGTTTTTTTTGTTGCTGTGTTGCCAGAGCCGGATTCAATCCTGATGGAACCCCACAGCTCTTTAAAACCGAGCCGAGCGGTGTATTCTCCTCTTGGAAGGCCACCACCACCGGAAAGGGCGAGAAGTCTATTGGGGAGTACCTTGAGTCAGCATATGAGCCAGACATGGACGACAATCAGGCAATCAAGATGGCCGTGCGCGGGCTTCTCGATGTTGCGGATGGTGGAGTCAAGAACATTGAGGTTGTGGTCCTTACCCCAGACGCACCAGCAGAGACACTTTCCGAGGAGAAGCTGAAGGAGCTCTCCGAAATAATCGAGCGCGAGAAGGAAGAGGAGGCGGAGCGCAAGCGTAAGGAGGCTCAGAACTAGGCCCTTTCCGTCTAAACCCCTCTGCTCGTACTGCGCACATGGATACAACAAACCCATCCCATGTGCCTAACCGTCACCCATCCCCATCCCCAGCCTCCCTTGCTTCTCTATTCCATCGGCGTCCTTCGCCCAACCCACCTACCTAAAGAAACCAAAAAAGAAATGAAAAGAAGAACAATCTTTCTAGCCCAGCACGAATGAGAGAGAACCTCTCGGAAAACGACCAAAACATCTCAAAAAGATAGAACATGAACATTGAAATCATCAACAAAAGAGCACGTGTACTGACTGTGAGTACACGTAGTACGTACACGCATACGTTCCCACATATACATACACTCTGCGCACAGTCCGTCACCTCTGCTGTCCATATTGGGAGCGCGCACAACCCAAATAATGCCCACATGTCTCGGCACGAGGCGTTGTTGCAGCGGCTAGCTAGAGAGCAGAGCGGAAGCACGAGCTCGAACAGTCATCAAGTGGCGGAAGACCTCGAAGCAAAAGCAGACTCGGGCGGGACGAACATAGCAAACATAGCAAACGTAGCAAACGTAGCAAATGTAGCGAGCACATCGAGCATAGCGAAACTCGTGCAACGGTTCAAGAACAGCCCGCCAGCGAGCAGAGAGGAGCGGCAGTCCGTGAGAGAGTTGTTCTGGTGGGAGCAAGGTGTGAACGGCGACGGAGGGAGTGAGAAGGCGGCACAGTCGCGGAACGAAGACGAAGGACGGCGGCGAAATGTGGCTCTGCAGACTCTGCAGTCTTGTGCAGACATTGGATTGAAGATCGCGGAAGGTGAGGCCGAGGAAGGCGGGGCTGAGGACGTGCTTGACATCCTCTCGCGAAACGCAGAAAGTGGCGAGAACTTATTCTCTGTTAAAGACGAGCTCCAGAATGGGAACGACAAAATTTCCGCAGTTGAAGACAGCGTAGTTGTAGAAGCATCACATGCGCTCCTGGACGAAATGCCTATTAACAGCGTGGCACACGCTTCCTCTCCTGTGGCTGCCTCCTGTGAGGATCCCGACAGTATCGATGCCGAGAAAGGCACTGAAAGCATCGCGTCTACAAACGAGCAGCGGAAGCTGACTGTGGTTCTGCAATCAGCGTCAAAATCTGACAGCGATTCCGAGAACTGTGAGGACGAGGGAAAGGCAAACGAGAAGTGCGGCATCAGTGTCCAGACTGGCTTGGAAAACGCTGAAACACCCTCTCAAGCGCTGGAAACCCAGTCAACGACACCAAAAAAGAAGAAGAAGAAGAAAAACAGGAGCAAAGCGAAGAACGGGAAAAAGGATGAAGCGTCTCCGGTCGACGCGAAGGCAGGGTCGTTCCCGACAACTCGCGAGGACCGTGAACTGTCGCCAAAGGTGTCATCTGCGACGCTCAATACTCCTCTCTCCGAAAAAGAAGTTCATAAAGTTGTACCCACGGCCACATCAGAAAACGACAAAGTCCATCGAGAGAAAAGGTCGACCTCCTCGCCACCATTGTCGATTTTGCAATCAGCATCGCCCAAAGGCTCCAAAAAGAAAATGCGCGAGCAGAAACGAAAGGAAACATTACCTGAGGCCGAAGAGTCGGGCAAATGCTTGGAAGTATCCACCTCTGCAACAAGTGCTGCAACAATGACACCTCGTGCTGGTCCTAGCGCAACGAAGGGTGGCGCTCGTGATGCTGGCGGCAAATCGCCTTCGCCGGTGGGAAAAGCAAAGGCAGTTCCGACAGTTTGCGAGGATTTTAAGGTGGTGGGAAGTGTCCCGCAAGACGCAGATGCCAGCGCGCCAGAGTCAGCATCACCCAAGAGCTCAGCGAAGAAAAGGCGTGAGCAAAAAAAAAAAGAAAGTTTGTCTGAGGCCGAGTGTTTGGACAAAAGTTCGGAAGCGCCCACTTCCACCACAAGTGTTGCGGGATCGACACAACCTGCCGATTCTGGTCATATGGGTGGTGGCGCATTTGAAACAGAGAAACGTCAAGTTACTGGCGACCAGTCGGCTGTCAGAAATGACCATGAGAACCATTCCGATTTAAGCCTTGAAGAGAAGATGCGTGAGCTCGGAGATCTGGAAGTGCTAAATTTTGTAGATGATATGCATGTCTGGAAGGAGAGTGCTTTGGAGGCTGGTTCAAGAAGTATTTCACAGCGTGAAGCCACGGAGACCTCAGCTCTTTCGCAAAGCGCTCGAAAGAGGCGGCCCTCTCAGACTTGCAAAAGAATTCAAGTTTTTTGGGACATAGAAAATGTTTGTATCCCTGCTGATCGTGATCCGCTCAGCCTCATCGAGCAGCTGCAAAATCATTTGATCACGGTGTCGCGAAGGCTGTGGCCATCGGGCAGTCAAGATCCGATCTGTCGCATTTCGTGCTATCACAACCCCTTGTACAAAACACTGAATATGACCACGAGGAAAGTTCTTGCATCCGCGTTTGTCACGTTGGTGGACGTGGGGAAGAGCAAAGCAGGGGCTGCCGATCTCAAAATTATACAGGACATCGACCATCTGATGCAAGACTACACCCCAGAAAACCTGATTGTAGCTCTGCTTTCCTTTGATTCAGATTTTAGCCACAGTATCCGTCAGCTTGAAACCAGTGGTTTTCGAACCATCACTTTTTGTCGTGATCATGAAAAGGCCGACGAGGAGATTGGATCAAGAATCTTTCGCCTAATATCCTGGCAAACGGTGTTTTGGAAGGAGGATATTGTTTCAAAATCATCTGCACGCTCTGCCGGAGCACCTCAAAATCAGACTTCTAACCCGAGTGGGTCGAGCGGGATGCAAGATCCGGCGACAGATCCGTCGCAGGGTAACAAAAAGAATTCTAACAAGCAACGAAAAAGTGATGATAAGAGCGAGGTAAAAGACTCACAAGTGAGTGGCGGAATGAATACGCAGATCTTGCAAAAGAATGGTCTCGGAGCAAAGATGGGTCCGCACATTAAGAGCTCGGAACAGGTGGTGCCTCAGCCGAACGCGAAGGGAAATTCTAACACGCAAATCCAAAGGCAGAGATCGGCATCGATGGCACAGACGAGCACGAAGGCCCGTCGTAATAAGCAAACGCAAACGCCAAAGCGTAACCAGGAGACGGAGACGGAAACAGAGACGGAAACAGGGCCGGTAGAGCAACAAGCAAGTGTCAAAGCGACACGACCGCCATTGAAGGACGAGGAACAAAGCAGTCAGCAAATGAAACTGGAAAGTTGCGTGAGGGAGCTGCGCCAAGGTCTCGTGAGTCGACTTTCGTCGAGTTTGGAGGAGCGCAGAGATACGTCGAGACACACAGCTTCGTCACGATATCACACTCAAATACATGAAGGCTACCAGCCAACCATTACAGAGATGGAGCGCGAGATACGCTTCAACCGTGATCTCGAGACCTTGCGCATGCAAGTTGAGAAGGAGCTTGATCGAATCAGAAGTTTAAAGCGCACATCTGTATAGCGTGGCAGCAAGTGAAACTGTCTGAGTCAATTTACACTGGTGGAGGGGCTCGAAACGCAAGGTCCATCAATATTTTTCTGCAAGATGTGTAATAAAAGTGTGTCATAGAAATATCTTTTCTTTGTCGCCTTGCGGTCGAATTTACAAAGAAGATGGAATGACATTGCGATGTTTTTGATTCATAAAAGAAAGCGGGTTACATGTGATTTTCGAGCCAATCGACGGTATCTTTGATAGCGTTTTCGAGACTGTCAGGCTCTGTGTGTGCGAGAGTAAAACGTGTTAGCATATAAACATGAACGAATGCATATCGTTTTTCAAATGTTGCATAAGTCCTTTTGCTAAAAGCTTATGCAGAAAGCTACAGTACTTACCGTTATAAAGCTCATGAAAGGAGCCTTCGTAAACTTTGAAGGTTTTGTCTTGAACCTTGGTGGATTCGTGAAACTCCTGCGATCCCTCAAACAGGCAAAGTTTGTCCGCAGTTCCGTCTGTGATGTGATACGATGTAGAGGGTTCCATGGTCAGATCAATGCGACTGTAATTTGGGAAGAACACGAACAAACTTACGCATGAGAAGATATGGAATAGGAAACGTTTCCCTAAAGGTGAGCACCTTCTGGCTTCCCTCGATAATCTGATGAAGCAACCGAACGGAGTTTGGCCCCATGTTGTTAAGAGGGTCATTGTGGTATCTGTCCACGACAGAAAGATCTCTGCAGAGCGTTGCCAGGTCGAGCGGAGTGCCAGGAAGCTTGGGGAGCAGAAATGAGATGACAGGAAGCACAGCCATCGCTCCAGGAGGGGTGATGAATTTGAGAGCAGGCGCAGACAAGACTACACCGTCAAACAGCCTTGGGGCCTCATGCACAGCGTTCGTGGCGATGAGGCCGCCCATGCTGTGTCCAATAAGGAAGGTCTTGGTTGCGTCGGGGTGCCTCTTCTTTGCGAACTCTGTGAGCTGGTGAACGTCCGCAATGTAGTCATTCATCCAGCGGACGTAGTGTCGAGTACCCTCACTTTGTCCGTGTCCTTGGTGATCGAGAGCGTAAACTGCATATCCCTTGGCGGCCAAAATGTTGCCCAAACGCTCATAGCGACCCGAGTGCTCGCCGAGCCCGTGCGAGATGACCACAACAGCCTTGACCTTTGGCTGAGCAATGGGGGTTGGTGTCCTGCGGTGGGGGGGAAACAAAGTCAAAGACACAGGTCAGTTCGCTCTTCCACTTTTTCACACTGCGTAGCATCCGCAACCGGCCGGCCCACCCACCCATCACTCACACTCACCCACCGCAGACTTACCAAGAGCGCCAAAAGATCGCCAAGCCATCTTTGTTGAAGAAGTACTGGCTCGAAAACCACCCATCCTCCGGATTGTTCTCCACAAAGCGCTGCTTGCGCTCCTTGAACGACCCGCTCACGCTTCCCTGCTGGTACTCATGCTCCTCGTCCATGTACCGCATCAACGCGCTTCCAGCGAGCACGGCTGCTGCCGTGCCGAGGGCAAACTTGCCCAAGAAGTTGAGTTGAGGCATCTCTCGTACCAAACGTGTCCTTGTTCGTTTCAAGTTTGGTGGCAGAGCACCGAAACCCTTCGCCGATGAGTGTATCTGTCTGCAGCTGCCTTCCCTTCGCGACCCTTCTGCGAGCGACGGCAAGCGTATCCTTCGTCTGTCTATCAATCAGAGCGAACTCCAAGTCTGCAAGTATCTGCAAGTGGGAGAACAGAGAAAGAGAGACATGTCCTGCCTACCTTTCCATTCTTTCCATTATTTCCATACGTGTTTCGTGTGGGTTGCGCGGTAGTGGACTTGGAGAATAGAGTTTCCAATAGGTTTGCTTCAATGAAAACAGAGTTTCATAGTTTGCGCAGATCGCAGAATACAGATCTTTCCTTGATTAGACTGCAATAGGAGCGCTGAGGAACGGGAAAAGCGCAGTTACCGCTACTTGACTGGTTGCATCATCAATCCATCAATCCATCCATCCATCGCGAGTCGCGAGGAAAGGTGTCGCGCTTTGGACACAAGTGCAAGTGCAGTGCAGTGCAGTACAATGCAATGAGAGGAAATGATTTGCAATTTGTTCGATGTAATGCAGTGAAATGGAATGGTAAGAATGGCCTTCGTCGTTCGCTTTGTCTTCACCAGTCAGGCAATTAAACTTGGGAGATGGTTGCATGGGGCGAAATGCAGCAGCTGGCGGCGGAAGGTGTTTTGCGGTCAGCGGCCGACCTGTGGTGCTGTGCGCTGGCGTTACTTGCACTCACTCATTTGTAATTGCTTTTGATCTGGTCAGGAACATACATACATTTTGGCGCTACCGAGAGGCGGGAACCGTAAGATTTAAAAGTTGGAACCCAGCAAAGACGACACTTGAACAGAAAATTGTTTGGTTGGTTCAGGAAAAGCTCTCGATTCTGTGGAAGCGAATTTAGGATGCCGCGAATTGGTTTAATTAAAGCGCAGCGTGAGCGGAAAGCCACTGCAATGCGCTCTGAATTGCATCGTTGTCTGCATTAGGCTCGTTAAAGAGCTCATGGAAGCCGTCAGGGTAGGTCACGAATGTTTTGTCAACCACCCTGGTGGCTTTGTGAAACGCATCGCTACCCTCCGGCGCGCAAATTTTGTCCATGAGCCCGTGCTGCAACAGGTATGGGTTTGGGAAGTTTTGCGCAAACGTTGGTACGGCATCCACAGCATTCACCAGTTCTTTGTGTGTCGAAACGATCGTCGTGCACGCCAAGGAAATCTAGTTAGTCCAGTCCTGACCAGACCTTCATGTCCTCCTCAAGAGACACAATCCAGCGAGAGAAGAAAGAATAAGAACTTACCATTGAGCAGACGAATCGTCGGCAGGGAGTGGCACACAAGCGGATCGTTAAGGTAGCGGTCCACAACCGCTTCATCGCGGCACAAGGTGGACAGATCAAGTCCAGGCCCAGGGAGCTTTGGGAACAGAGCTGCTGCGATGTGAGTGACTTTATCTGCGAATAGAGGGAGGTCGAGTTTAAGGGGAGGCGAGTTGATTACGACACCGTCAAAAAGGGTAGGAAAGCGGTAGGCGGTGTGGATCGCGATAAGTCCTCCCATACTGTGTCCGAGGAGAAATGTTTTAGAGGCGGTGGGATGGCGAGTCTTTGCAAGGTCTGTGAGTTGCTTGACGTCCTCGGTAAAGTCTGAAAAGTGCTTCACGTATGCTCGAGTACCCTCGCTCTGGCCGTGTCCCTGGTGGTCCAAGGCGTACACCGCAAAGTGGCCCTTCTCGGCCAGCGTGGAGCCTACATTTTCGTAGCGGCCGGAATGCTCGCCGAGCCCGTGAGAAATAATGACGACACCTTTGATGTCCACCGTGTCAGGGAGCCACGACCGCCAGTAGATTGCAACGCCGTTTTTGTTAATGAAATGCTGAGCACTGTACCAGCCGTTCTTTTCAGAGTCGCGCTCCGTGCGGCTGGCGATGTTCTTCTGCGTGGAACCTTTCACGAAATCATGCTCCTCGTCCATCATGCCGCGCAGGATGCCTCCCCCGGGTAAAAACCTTGACGCTTTTCGCAGCACGGATTTGACGCTGCTGCCCGTGCTGTAGTCAGTGTCTGCGACTGGTGGCAGCGCATCCAAGCTGACTTGCGACTCTTCGCCCTTGTCGCCCACGAGAGGCTCAGCTTCCGGCACATCGCTGGTCTCTTCAGGCGCAGACGCGTTGTCATTGTCATTGCCATTGTCATTGTCATTGTCATTGTCATTGCCATTGTCATTGTCATTGTCATTGTCAGAGGCCGAGTTGCTTCCGTTGTCCACTGCAGGGTCCGCGCTTTCCGCTGGGGACTCTGTCTCCTCCATAGCAACCTCCTCTGACTTCTCCACCACCGTCTTCTGCGTCTGCTCACGCTCCATATGATCCATATGATCCATTTGATCCATTTGATCCGATGTTTTTCCTCTCTCTCTCTGTGTTTCTGTGTTTCTCTGTTTCACTGTTTCTTCTCTTTCTTCTTTATCGTGCGCACGTACAACCGCGGACAGTACGCGCCTCTCTCACGAGTGTGTTTTTAGCTCTGTTTTTAGAGCCACCTCGAGCTCGCTTTTTTCACCCTCGTTGCACGAAATGTATGACGAGCTCGTCTCCTTCTTCTTTCTCGACGCCGGCCTAACAGATGTCTATCGTGCGCAGTAGTACTCCCACCGTGAGAGAGTCATTTGACTATCTATCTACCTATCTATGTGTCTTCATAGCATTACTATTAGTCGTAGAGAGTATCAAGTATTGAACGGTCGTAGCACAGAGGGTGGCTATGCTAGCGTAGTCTGGTGTTAAGGTATGGACTAGGTGGCTAGTCGGGAGCAGTGAAATCTGTTTCGTCATAGATTGGTTGATTGAGCCTACTACTAGACCGCCGGCTATGTGTGTACTGTAGTACTGAAGCATGTTGCTATCGAAAGCATAGTGACTGTTAGCTGGGGAGAAACGGAGAGAGAGAAGTGAAAGAAGGTACCATACTGACTGACTGACTCTGTTGCAGAGAAATCGTTTCCCACATTTTGATTGAACATTGAACGAAAGATGAGCCCTGGTTTCTGTTAGTTTGATTTGAAAAGGCTTTTTTCGTTGTAAATTTGAATCGTTGCTTTTGTTTCTTTGTTTGTTTCTTCTCTGTTGATCGGTTCGCACGTGGAGCGGCGTGAAATGTGATCGCGTGCGAAGGCGGCGTGAAGAAGCCGATGGTGGAGAACAGTATGAGGTTGGTTGGAGACCGTGGAGCTGATGGAAAGTAGGTGGTGTTTGCGAATGGCTGCATCATCTTTCGACTCGTGTGCGGCGTTGAAGGAGAGGAAGGTTGAATGAAGGTCGCGAAGTGATGAAAACCGATCGATGCCATGGGTTGAGGACTTCCTGAAATGGGGCGAGCCAGTTTTTTACTTTAAAAAGACCTTGACGAAACGAGCACGTCAACGAAGCCTACACTTAGTATAGTTTGGCTCCTTGCTCCATTGCAGACTGATCTTCACGAAGCAAAGGAAACGTTGCTCGCCTCAAATCTGTTCTGAAAAAGTAAGGCAGAGGTTGATTTCTGGAGAAGAGGTTGAGGCCAAGTTTTGGGTTTCGAGTTTCGGGCTGATGTTGTTACGAACGTGAGAAAACTTCAAAGGCATCAAATCAAGTCATCATCGCTCAAGCGCCCGACCCTTCAAAATTTTTAAAAAACCAGATTTCAGAATGTCATTACTCAGAATGCGTTGACGTTTTGATGTGCCGCAGTAAATGTTGAAAACCAAAGCAAGTCTACGGTTTTCGTAACTAGACAGTTCCTTCTGCTTTGGCTTCGTTGCACTAGGCCACCTTCCTGAATGAGAACTAAAAAAGAGCGAGAAATCCACGCTCGAAGTTCGTCTGCCGCCATCGCGCCATGTTTCTAACAAATAAATTAGAAACCGTTCATAACGAACGATAAAATATGCATAGACTTTACCCTGGCAATCGAAACGCACCATGCGTTCCGCCCTTACAAAAGAGGAGATGTACGCGCTCTGCGATGTCCAACCCATACCGCACGACCGAGAGCGAGGACCGACCCCTCAAGTCTCGCCGCACTGAGGACGTCCCTGATAATCGTAGCACATATTCAAGTGCAAACGCAAATGCAAATGCAAATGCAAACACAGGCGCTGTTAGCCGAGGAGATGACTTCACGAACGACAATAATGACACGAACACAAGCGCTGTAGAGTCCGATGGCCGGGCAGAGAGTTGCGAGACGCAAGTAAGTGCGGCTAACGCGAGAGCTAGTGTGGACGTGGGGGATCGCAGCGAGGCAGCGCCGCTCGAGGGTCGCTCGAAGGCGGTGTTTGAGGACTTTGTGCAGCAAGACCCGTTCGAAGAAGAGCGGCGATTTCGCGGCGTTTCATGGNCGGAGAGAGAGAAGTGAAAGAAGGTACCATACTGACTGACTGACTCTGTTGCAGAGAAATCGTTTCCCACATTTTGATTGAACATTGAACGAAAGATGAGCCCTGGTTTCTGTTAGTTTGATTTGAAAAGGCTTTTTTCGTTGTAAATTTGAATCGTTGCTTTTGTTTCTTTGTTTGTTTCTTCTCTGTTGATCGGTTCGCACGTGGAGCGGCGTGAAATGTGATCGCGTGCGAAGGCGGCGTGAAGAAGCCGATGGTGGAGAACAGTATGAGGTTGGTTGGAGACCGTGGAGCTGATGGAAAGTAGGTGGTGTTTGCGAATGGCTGCATCATCTTTCGACTCGTGTGCGGCGTTGAAGGAGAGGAAGGTTGAATGAAGGTCGCGAAGTGATGAAAACCGATCGATGCCATGGGTTGAGGACTTCCTGAAATGGGGCGAGCCAGTTTTTTACTTTAAAAAGACCTTGACGAAACGAGCACGTCAACGAAGCCTACACTTAGTATAGTTTGGCTCCTTGCTCCATTGCAGACTGATCTTCACGAAGCAAAGGAAACGTTGCTCGCCTCAAATCTGTTCTGAAAAAGTAATGCAGAGGTTGATTTCTGGAGATTTTTTTTGGGTTTCGAGTTTCGGGCTGATGTTGTTACGAACGTGAGAATGAGAAAACTTCAAAGGCATCAAATCAAGTCATCATCGCTCAAGCGCCCAATCCTTCAAAATTTTCAGATTTCAGATTTCAGAATGTCATAATTCAGAATTCGTTGACGTTTTGATGTGAATGTTGGAAACCAAAAGCAAGTCTACGGTATTCGTGACTAGACAGTTCCTTCTGCTTAGGCTTCGTTGCACTAGGCCACCTTCCTGAATGAGAACTAAAAAAGAGCGAGAAATCCACGCTCGAAGTTCGTGTGCCGCCATCGCGCCATGTTTCTAACAAATAAATTAGAAACCGTTCATAACGAACGATAAAATATGCATAGACTTTACCCTGGCAATCGAAACGCGCCATGCGTTCCGCCCTTACAAAAGAGGAGATGTACGCGCTCTGCGATGTCCAACCCATACCGCACGACCGAGAGCGAGGACCGGCCCCTCAAGTCGCGCCGCACTGAGGACGTCCCTGATAATCGTAGCACATATTCAAGTGCAAATGCAAATGCAAACACAGGCGCTGTTAGCCGAGGAGATGACTTCACGAACGACAATAATGACACGAACACAAGCGCTGTAGAGTCCGATGGCCGGGCAGAGAGTTGCGAGACGCAAGTAAGTGCGGCTAACGCGAGAGCTAGTGTGGACGTGGGGGATCACAGCGAGGCAGCGCCGCTCGAGGGTCGCTCGAAGGCGGTGTTTGAGGACTTTGTGCAGCAAGACCCGTTCGAAGAAGGGCGGCGATTTCGCGGCGTTTCATGGNCTGAAGCATGTTGCTATCGAAAGCATAGTGACTGTTAGCTGGGGAGAAACGGAGAGAGAGAAGTGAAAGAAGGTACCATACTGACTGACTGACTCTGTTGCAGAGAAATCGTTTCCCACATTTTGATTGAACATTGAACGAAAGATGAGCCCTGGTTTCTGTTAGTTTGATTTGAAAAGGCTTTTTTCGTTGTAAATTTGAATCGTTGCTTTTGTTTCTTTGTTTGTTTCTTCTCTGTTGATCGGTTCGCACGTGGAGCGGCGTGAAATGTGATCGCGTGCGAAGGCGGCGTGAAGAAGCCGATGGTGGAGAACAGTATGAGGTTGGTTGGAGACCGTGGAGCTGATGGAAAGTAGGTGGTGTTTGCGAATGGCTGCATCATCTTTCGACTCGTGTGCGGCGTTGAAGGAGAGGAAGGTTGAATGAAGGTCGCGAAGTGATGAAAACCGATCGATGCCATGGGTTGAGGACTTCCTGAAATGGGGCGAGCCAGTTTTTTACTTTAAAAAGACCTTGACGAAACGAGCACGTCAACGAAGCCTACACTTAGTATAGTTTGGCTCCTTGCTCCATTGCAGACTGATCTTCACGAAGCAAAGGAAACGTTGCTCGCCTCAAATCTGTTCTGAAAAAGTAATGCAGAGGTTGATTTCTGGAGATTTTTTTTGGGTTTCGAGTTTCGGGCTGATGTTGTTACGAACGTGAGAATGAGAAAACTTCAAAGGCATCAAATCAAGTCATCATCGCTCAAGCGCCCAATCCTTCAAAATTTTCAGATTTCAGATTTCAGAATGTCATAATTCAGAATTCGTTGACGTTTTGATGTGAATGTTGGAAACCAAAAGCAAGTCTACGGTATTCGTGACTAGACAGTTCCTTCTGCTTAGGCTTCGTTGCACTAGGCCACCTTCCTGAATGAGAACTAAAAAAGAGCGAGAAATCCACGCTCGAAGTTCGTCTGCCGCCATCGCGCCATGTTTCTAACAAATAAATTAGAAACCGTTCATAACGAACGATAAAATATGCATAGACTTTACCCTGGCAATCGAAACGCACCATGCGTTCCGCCCTTACAAAAGAGGAGATGTACGCGCTCTGCGATGTCCAACCCATACCGCACGACCGAGAGCGAGGACCGACCCCTCAAGTCTCGCCGCACTGAGGACGTCCCTGATAATCGTAGCACATATTCAAGTGCAAACGCAAATGCAAATGCAAATGCAAACACAGGCGCTGTTAGCCGAGGAGATGACTTCACGAACGACAATAATGACACGAACACAAGCGCTGTAGAGTCCGATGGCCGGGCAGAGAGTTGCGAGACGCAAGTAAGTGCGGCTAACGCGAGAGCTAGTGTGGACGTGGGGGATCGCAGCGAGGCAGCGCCGCTCGAGGGTCGCTCGAAGGCGGTGTTTGAGGACTTTGTGCAGCAAGACCCGTTCGAAGAAGAGCGGCGATTTCGCGGCGTTTCATGGCACAAGAGAGACCGGCGATGGGTCGCTAGGCTGTGGGTTAAAGACCGCGTGAGGTACCTTGGTAGCTTTGAGTCTAAAGTGTACGCGGCGTTGGTTGTGGACGAAGAGGCTATCGCAAGCGCAGGTGCCAGCGCCCACAGGCTTAACTTTCCGGATGGTAGAGAACGAAAACGGCTACGCGAAGAGCTCGGGCCGAATGCGGACAAGGTAGTGCAGAAACGGAAGGCTGGCGAGAAGAGGATGATGGACTCGGTGAAAGCGCTAGCGGCGAAATTGGCAGCCGATGGCCAGGATCCGTCGCGAGCGGCGCAGATGTTGGGGGTCAGTCTGCCTGAAGGCGTCTTGCTGGGCCCGCGATTGGTCCAAAGCGAGAAAATGACGTTGGAGAGGGCCGATGATGCGGCGTGACTCAACCGAAGGGCTCTTTCGCGATGGATCAGATGCCTGGTTTTTGTTTTTACTAGCTCTATTTGAGCACTTAAAGTGCCCTCATCGGTCGCAGTCCAAATTCGGCCAGAAGGTGCGAGACCGATTCACACAAGCACATTTTCTCGTCACTCGCATGGCGGAGGAGGCATTTTGGGCTGGAGCAAATTAACTCCATGACCGTATGCCAAGTCTTCGATCGCAGCGTTCCTCAACCTTTTCAGTGTTACACGCTGTCACACCCACACACCTGGGCAAACCACCGACAACTTGAGGCACGGACAGTGTGTCACCATTTTCTTTCCGGTGAAGATTCTGCTCGCCGAGCCACAAAGAGTGCTAGTACCACGGCACTAAAGTTGGCAGCTGCGAGGGCAATTGCACTCAACTATGGCAGGATTTACAGCTGCTCACTATCGTTCGCCTTTGCTAGGGCACTTCTGGAATGCTTTGGAGCAAGATGGGATTCGCGATCTTTCCACTTGTTATTGTTCGCTCTTGCCAGCTTTAGCTAAAGCTCAAAAGCTCTATCACTGTGAGTGTGTATTGAACAGCGTTTCAGTATCCAACTCCCGTACTACCGGTACGGGTAAACGGGTAATACGTGAACAGTACCGTACTCAGGCAGTACAGTACGTACACGTACACGTTCGAGTTGAGTTGCCGAGTTTTCTTGGCACTGGCGAGTTCGAAAATCAACGATACCCCGAGGTACTCAAGTTGTAGTGCGTACATACAGCGCGGAGAGTTTTGTAGTAGTCTGTGTATGTCTATGGGTTACTCAGTATCTGTCGATCGTGTGTGGCTGCTTGCAAAACAGGAACTTGGCCACGTCGAGCCGGGACCGCGGTCTTGTATAGAGAAGTGGAAGAGGCAGGCGCAGGGAAGCGAACGCGGTGCATACAGGAGACAACGATGGCGACACACGAGGGAGAGCAGCTCAGCCCCGTTTTGCTGGACGATGAGATGTCTTCTAACTTTGTGATTGAATGCTATCCTAATTCCGGCGAAGAAAAGTTCTCGGAAAGTATTCACGTGAATTTACGGATGCTTGAGGGAGCTTTCAAGGATAAAATCGAAAGTTGGAAGAAATTCAAAGAATGGGCTGAGAGAAAGGCGGAGCTACCGTTTTGCAAATGTGTTTTGTTGGGGGTTCTCCAATACGCATATACTCGCGAAATTCAACTTGACGAGGTGCAGCTCTTGCCTGCACACGTGAAAAAGATGGTACCTTGTGCGAACTATCTCACGAGCGATCCAGAATCCGCCTTTTGCAAAGACTTTAAGAAGGACTTGTCTGAACGAATTTATGGGGATGCCAAAACGTCTGCAAATGCAGCAGTTGCAATTCTTTGCTTGCCAGATTTGCCGCAGCGATACTGGTCCGCGTTCGAGAGGGGATTCCGCCACTACGGCAAGGAACGGACTGAACTCTTCATGAAGGTTTTAATCGAAGGTGACGAGATTGGCGGAGAAGTCTTCGCAAAATTGGTTAAGGAGAAGGGCTTGCTAGGTGACAAAATATTTTCTGATAGGTATGAAAGATATTCGATGTGTGGGAGTTTTCGCTGCCCGTGCAAGTCAGATGATGGAGAAATATGCCAAGAAATCTTGGATGCTTTCGCGGTTGCACCTGAGGAATACTTTGAGCGGTTGAGTAAAGTATGGGATACTCTCACACAGGAGGAAAAGCAATGGTCACTCTGTTTCTTTCCAGCGGAGAAACGTTTTGGCATCGATAAACTCTTGAAAATTTCAGGATCAGAAATGGCTGAGTCTTCTGCATTTAAAGCGTATGTGAACAAAAAATTTCCTGAGTCGATAAAGTGCTGGGAGCTCGCATCCAAGAATTACCTGTGTGGCTTTAATGAAGTGGATGCGGAAGCTGTTGCCTTGATTAACGGATCGAAGCAATTTTACGAGATGTGTCTTGAACAAGCCGATGCGTTGTCTAAAAATCTTGAAAGCCTCCGCAAGAAGTGCTCGGACCTGAACATCACAACGCCTTGAGCGAAGTATCTGGGGAAGGCAGAGGCGAACCTTTCCAAACAAAAATCACAAACTTACTCTTAAAAACGATTTTCTTCGCATTTCTCCGCACTTTGTCAGCACAAACGTGCTTCGGTAGTACCCACTACCCATTTCTAATAGACGCTAATGCTCCAGAAAGTCTAAATTCTAGTGAGTTAGGCACGATTAAGCTTTCTCAACGTTTTCCATGTGTAAGCCTCGACTATGCTGAAATATACTTGCAGTCCACTACAGTGTGTCAGGAATTACTCTAGCTAGCTAGCACGTTAGGGCATGTTTGGGCAGAAGAAGTTGAGAAAGCGAATTCAGAATTCAGAATTCAGAGAGACATTAGCAGACTGCAATGACTGCAACATTCGAAAGACTCTACTTGTGGGCGCTCGACAGACTACGGCGTTCATGTGCCTCGTTTAGTGCTCTGTGAAAAGCACAAACTCTCCACGAAACACACTCCTCACAACTAGAGCATCCTCCTATCTTATTCGGTTCTGTTCGGAACAATCAATCCATTCCTTCACAGAACACTCACTCCACCACACTGGTACTCAGTACTCGGTGCTATAGTATTACTTAATCAACCGTATTCTGTCTGTAGTACCCGTAGCCCAGAGTCAGCACCACCCTCCTCCGTAGCCCTCTGCCACCAACTATACCCCTCCCCTTCCCTTTCCTTGAAAACGAACTTGCTGACGCCATTCAGGCAAGATTTGCACACGTGGAGCATGAAGAGCGGAGAGATCCGAACTTCCGTCCTAGCGACGTCGCTAAAGAAACCGCCTAGTGCATCTGCTTTTTGCAATCAGCTCGCAAAATCGGCCTGTCCCCTCTGCAGTCCCTGTCCTCTCATGTCCTCTCTCCACTCCCCGTCCTCTCGGGGCTCCGAGGCCTAGCGGACGGGTAGGCTTTTATTCTATCCTGGCTAGGAGCGGACTTTCTCGCAAGGGCGCATGCAGAGTACCGGCGCCTCTAGAAGGGGATATAATAAAAGGTACTATGCGGCAGCTAAGGAGGATTCGTGGGGGGAATGAAGTAAAGTAATTAGTCCATTTTGAGAGAGGTTTGACTAACTGGAAATAACTGGAAAAAGAGAATTCAGGTCAAAAGTTGGAAATTAGTTTCTGGAAAAAATGTTTTATGTAGTAGGTGGTTGAAACAGTAGTAGAGACAACAGACGCAGAGGCGTGTCGCAACTTGTTAGAGTGTATGTCATTCAAGAATCGGACTTTGAGTGTAGACAAGTCGAGTACTCGGGAGTACTCAACGAGAAACTTTCTGTGAGGGAGTGAGCGGTCGTTCAGTTCTATCATTTCTCTATCAGTCTAGATAAAAGCAATAGCCGGACGATAGCCTAGTCCAGCACTCCCGGTAAACCTGAATTCTGGTAATCACGAGGTGCTGAGAGGAGTGCTGACTGAAAACAACAGAACCGAATTCGGAGAAATAGGAATTATTTATCCAAGTTGTCCGTTTGCAAATGTGACCTCAGGCTGTCTATCTCGAAAATTACAATTTCCAGTTAGTAATGATCACGAAATCCACTTTTGTCAGTTCATAAATTGGAATAAATGACCGACTCTGAAATTTGAGCAAAAGAACACTCTTTCAAAAATGAATTCTGTAACCCGGGTACTCGTTGCTCGTGTACAATACACTCACAGTCAGTCCTCAGTACCCAATCGCCGAGTACTCCATTCGGCACAACTACCAGTACTGCTAATCTCGAGAAAGTGTCTGTTCTTCAATCTTATCGGTAACGATCCGAAGTTTTAAAGTTGCAGAATCGTCCATTAATTATTATCTGTAAGCAAAAAACAGTTTTAAAACACGCAAGCAAGGGGAGACGGATGGACAAAGTTTGGTTGTTGATTGGCATCGTTCGTTGACCATGTTGACTGGAGAGTATTAGTACTCCTTGCGCACCGCGAAAATCGAGTAAGGAGCTTTTTGTCTTACCTCGTCATGCTATGCGCAGCTAGGGATGGGCTGGGAAGCATTTCCCATCCCTATAGACTCTGAGGGGATGGGGTACTGAAAGCGCTATGTGCTCCTAGCAGTTGTCTACCAATCGAGCCGTTGGAAAAGCAGACAGTCGCGGCATGTCGCGGCGGCGGATGAAGGAGGCTCATTAGATTTTCATATTATTTATTTTTATTTTTTTATTCTCGGAAGCGTCCAGACTCGCAGTCCGCGATCTCGGGTACGTTCAATACAGGAGCCACGCACGCTTGACAAATAACGAATAGCTTTGGTGACTGTTTCGCCAACGTAGTTTTGAACCCTGAAATCTCTCAAGATTCACGGACCACCAAACAAACAAACTAAACTAACTCGGACCACTGCATATAAAAACGCAGATCAGTTCAAAAATTGAACTGAGAGTACTGAGAGACCAAAACTGGACTACTGTATCTCAGCACTCTCGCAAGTGCGCCGTTCTTGAAGGGGTTCTTCGCTTTCCAGCTATGTGGCCGACTACTACAACCGTAGCGGCTGTCCGTGCCAGGAAGCTTTTCTCGGTGCTGGTTGTGCTGGTTGTGCTGCAGCACATTGCTTATTCTTAATCAGTGGCAGTGAGTACTCTTTCTGAGACAGTTGGAGTGAGGAGAGAACGAATGCACAGATGAGAAAGGTGGACCGCTGGGAAGCCTCTTGGTCCTCTTGGTGGTTACCGTTGACAGTAAGGCTGCTTATCCAGAGCTTGGGCCTGACAGAAATTCAGAAGAAATTCAGAATCTAAGGTCTGGTTTTTGGATTGGCTTTTCAAAGTTTGCGGTAAATCGACCTAGCAGATGACGGACAAGTGAAAGACGAAACAGCAAATAGGCTTTCATGATCACACCCGCAAAAGAATGAGAAAGTTGTGGGCTCTGTTGTTGATGCTCATTTTGTAAAAGAGTGCCTCAAAATTAACCGTCTCGCGCTAGCAAAACTTATGGCAATCGGTAGTGTTCTCTGCAACACCAGCACACTACCGGTCTCTATGCTCGGATTTACCAGAAGACAAAAAGAATGCTTAATATATGTGCTATATGATACATAGTACGGGTCCTTTGGCTCCACGTCCAATGTTCGCTTTTCTCGAGTTGGTACTATTACTGCATTCTATGCTCGACACGGTACATTCCTTATGTAAAAATCTAGCGCACTAAGAGTATTGACATCTAGTTTCTAGCCACTCCGTGGATCCTGTCTACTACGGAGGAACAGCAAATGTCCAAAGCCGAGGTTTTTGTGAGGGCGAGATCGCTAAGGCCCTGTCACCATCCGCCTTAGCAGCTAAAGTCGGGACATACATTACTCACAGCTCGTACTCAGCAGCGCAAGGGCTATCCGTACCCAGTAGCTGCAGGTAGAAAGCCCGTTGTACAGTACCCACCTCCTCACAGTGCTCACCCGCGGTACACTGCAATCCTCGGAGAGAGAACACCTCCCCTCACACGTATCCACCGCTAGCAGCGTCTACGCCCGATTCGAGCCACTTTTCAACTCATTTTGCTTCCCCGCCTCACAGCGCTCACACACTGTCGTTTGTCAGTGGGTGCTCTCCCGAACGCCCTCCCACTCACAGCCTCATCTCCCCTACAATCATCCACTCTTTACGTTAGTTAATCCGGTCCTCAGTACCTGACAATAAGGCTCTCTACTGGGTACTGGTAGCAGGGGGCAGCGTACTGGCAGAGGGGCTGGGGAGCTGGAGTGCAGTTACCCATGCTCATAGGAGATCTTAGTGGGGTGTAGGGGGCCTCTCCATCTGTGCATTTCGCGGAATTGATCTCCATGGAGGGCTAAGGAATACAACTATGGTTCGCGTAAGTTGTTCGAGCTGTCAGTTCAAAACACTTGCGCGGGGTGTTATGTCACTCTTAGCGAGGAGTCTGCACTCACAAGTACGCAGGAGCGAACTTGGCGCATTGATTTCTTTTCTTCCCTCCCTTCTCCCTCTCTCACTGCCTCCCTTCAACCTTCTTCCTTCCCTCCTTCCATTTTCCCTCCTCTCTGCTGACGTCTGAACATGGGACTATCGGTTGGCTGGCGTGTAAGAGAGACTAAGAGCTGCGCAGTCAAATTTTCCATCTTTTGTCGAATTTAGATTGAGATAATTATCAATTATTTGTTTGTTCACGCTGCTCCTCTGCGCTCCACTCTTGAGACTTGACTTTGCCACTTCCCTGTTCACGTCATTCGTTTTATACTTTTTCAATTTTTATTTTTTTTCCTCCTATTTTGTGTATTTATTCCAAATTTATGATTTAGAGAACGAAAAGAGAATATACGACAAGTCGCCACTCTTTGACACTCACGCAACGGCTGAGAAGGAGGGAAAGAGAGAAAGAAAGTAAGTAAAAAACAATTGCCAAGTGTCATCTGTGTCATCCGCGTCTCCGGGCTGATCGCTGAGAGAGAGAGTGAGAGAGAGAGACGGGAGATGTGAGTGCTGAAACGGAAAATGGAAAAAGGACAAAGGAGGAGCTAGCACTCCCTGTAGTGATTGAAACCTAGCTGTACGAGTGTACTCACAGTCGGCAGGCCTACTGTACAACTTATGAATGCAAACACCTTCCACTGTCCTCCTACGCCACCTCTTTGCGACTTCGAGTCGCACTAGTCCCCTCACTACGTCTTCCTTCTCCTCAGCGTGATCCTATTGGTATGCCCTAGCTAATTTCAAATTCTTTTTCCCAGGCGCTAGGCGGGTCACTAGTAAATTCTTTGGGAGGATGAAAACTGCCCTCACAACCCGCACCGAGGGAGACGAAAGAAATCAGCTTTTCATGAGAGGGAGGTGTTGGGAGTTTCCTCCCTCACTCACATTTCTCCCTCACAAACGCCCCAATAAAAACATCACAAGAAGAGAGAGAAAGTAATCCTCTCCCTCACAGCCTCACCACCAGCGTCCGCGCACCCTTTCCTCTCTCGTCCCCGCAGTACGCGCGTACACCGCAAAATACGCCCGCGCCGCGCATACCGCAATACTTAGCCTTGGGAGCCTTTGGAGCCTGTGGGAGAAGCGGGTACCTGTTGGTGGAGAGGATCCCGCGGGATCTTGATCTTGAGAGGATTTCCGCCGCCGAAGCTCGCTCGCTTCTGCGCAAGTAGCTGACCAAGTCGGTTTGGTGAGTGCCAGGGCGCGCAGAGAACCCACTGGGAACCTGAATTGAAGAACTTTTTCGGTTCTTTGTTTGGTCTTTTGGGTTTGGTCTTTTGTTTGTTTGTTTCGGAGACTTTGGGTATCTATATATATTTATATACACATATATATACATTCGACGTCGAAGTTGACAGGCGAACAGACGGACAGACGGACAGACAGTCGTGGGCATTGAAGGACAAGGAGCGCGCGAAAGGAGAGAAAGAGCGTGGGCTTTTGTTTATTTTGCGTTGGTGGAAGGAGAACGGGAAGACGAACACTCGCATTGATCGCGTGGATCGCGTGGATCGAGTGGAGGAACAAAAGGAACGGTGATTGTACCTGGTAAGGATACAGTGAGAGTGTGTCCTGACTGTGAGTTGTGAGTACGGGTAGTGCGCACACTATAAGGTTCGGTTTTGCTGGCTGCGGACTATTCAGCGCGTGTGCCCAGAAAGTCTTGGCTTTTTTGCTCTGTGGAGCATTGGCTATTGTTGATTGGCAAAAAGAACAGAAGAAGGAAAGAGCGCTACTCGCTCCGTATTTTCTTTCGCCCTCGCTGCCTAGTCTGGACAGTAGCTAGTAGGGCTGCGTGGAGTACGCGACTAGAAATCTTGCTCCCAGTGCACGCGTGCGCCAAGGGAGGGCTAATTGGATATAAGATAGTGGAGAGGTAGAGGTAGGAGTACAACATTCTCGGGAGGGTACGTACACGCCTGCGTTACCATTGCACTAGCTTCATCAGGGATACATTTATTTCAAGTGGTTGACGAGGTATAATCGCGGCCCCATCCTTTGCCTACCCACGCATAAAGTGTTAGTTGGTCGAAGGAAGGAAGGAGCAGTTATTGGACTTCTTCAGTCTCTTTCAGTATATATTCCTTGGTGCCATCCAGGACTGGAGTGAGTACACACACGCGCGCAAGTAGGTGAGCCTCTGATTGCGGAGGTTAGCACGTTTTTGGTCTTTCATTTCATTACATACTCCGAAGAAAACTGGAGTCGCAGTACAACAGACGTGCGATGTCCTCGCAGCAGCAAGGGGGCGGAATGTTACCATACTTGAGCGGCTCTGGTGGTGTCGGATCGTCAAGCATGATGGGCCTGCAAGGGTATGGTAGCGCGGGAATGGGGCAGCAGTATGGCGGCATGATGGGCTCCAATTACGAGATGGCCTTGCTCGAGAACGAGGCGATGCGCAAGATGCAGCATCAAAGGGCTTCCGAGTCCAAGATGATGCAATCTGAAGAAAGACAGCGGCTTCTGAACGAACAGCTCCGCAAGCAGCGCGCGGAGTTTGAACTTTTCCAGAACGAAATCGACAATGTGCGCGATTCCAACAATGAGCGCAGGCTCGAACTGATGAAGGAAAGAACTCGCCTCAAACAGGAGCAGCAGACTTTGTTCCGAATCGAAATGCTGCTTCGTCAACAGCAAGATGAACTGGAGCGCAGACATCAGCTACTTGAAGACCTTGAGGCACGCCATCGCATTATCAGACAAGACCAGGTTGAAAGAGAACGGAATCTCCAGTACAATCCTTCTGCCATGATGGGGGGCTCTGGACAGGGAATGGCGGGAATGAGAATGGGCGGCATGGGCATGGGCGGAATGTCTGGCGCGATGGGCCGAGGCATGTATGGCTCCCAGATGGATCAGATGCGTATGCAAGCCATGGAGTTGGAGGAGAAGAAACGTCAAAAGATGTACGGGGTTTCGGTGAAGGAAGAGGAAGACAAGCTTGATGTCAAGAGAAGGAAGAGTTCTTCTGGAGCTTCCATCCCGTCCTTGCCTGGCAATGCTAGTGCCGCAGACGAAAATACGATGGCAGCAATGTCGACCTCACAGCCGTCCCAGGCCCTGCTAGATGAGCTGAAACGCGCTACGGCAGGCGACATGACCTCGAAGGAGTCTATGCTTGCTCAGCCGCAACCACCTGCTGCTGCAAGTAGTGCTACGGTGCCTGCAGCGGCTGTCGCTCAACCTGCAGTGCCGACCGCATCGGCTGAGCCTCCAGCTCAGTCTCCAGCTGTTCCAAATGCCGCCGCACCTCCGGCTTCTGCGCCAGCAATGGCTCAACAACCTGTTGCACCTGCTGCCACACCTACAGTCACTCAAACGGAATCGGTCGTCGCGAACGGCGTGCCTGCTCAGCAAGCAACAGTACCAGTTGCTTCTGCCCCAGTGCCTGCTGCTGCTCCTGTTGTAGCCCCTACCGTTGTGCCTGGTGCTCCTGTTGTCGCAAACTCGGCAACACCAGCGAGCGCGGCCCCATCCACAGCCGCAAACGCACCAAGTGTGCCAATCGCAGCTGCACCCGCTTCTATCCCCACCGCTGTTTCAAATGAGCCGATGAGCGCTGCTGACGAGCTTTTGAAGCAAGTTGCCGGAGATACCAACGCGACAGTGCTCCCTTCAGCAGATGGAAAGATTACCAGCAAGAGCGGTCTTGTCCTGACATCGAAGGGGGGCAGCGATGACGACGACGACGATGATGATGACGACGATGACGATGATGACGAAGAAGATAGTGAGGCTCCCGGAGGCGCAAGTAAATACCGGGGCGTTTCATGGGATAGCTCCAAAAAGTGCTGGCAAGCTAAACTTTGGCAGAATGACAAGGTGGAACTGCTTGGAGAATTCGAAGACGACAAACGCGCCGCGCTCATGGTAGACGACGCTCGGTTGGCCTCGGGATTAACTGATCAGAACGCTCTGAACTTTACGGAAACAGAAAGGGCAGCCTTACGGGAGAAGTTCACGCAAGCCGAAGTCGCAAAGATTAGCAAAGGAAGTGAAGAGCCAAAGTAACAGTGTAAAGAGGTGTCCCCATCGATTCTTCACTTGATTGTGCCGAGGCACCGTTTCCCTCAAGCATTCCCTGTGTGATTCGCTATTTGTTTTCGTTTGGTTGGACGTCATACCAGAAATTGTGCATTTCGAGCAGCTCGAGGGTCGATCGCAGCTCACTATTTCGCCAAGAAACTTGGCATTCTCAGCCAAACGCCACAATTGCTCCAATTTCACTTTTTTGCTCAAAACCAAACTCGATAATATCTCCTGAATTCTGAATTGCGCTTGATTTTTTTCAGTTTCCGCATTCTTTTCTCGTTTCCAATTCCAATATTTGAAAAAAACGTTCTCTTCTTGATTTTTCGGTGGCGGCATCGAGAGGATGAAACGAAAGCAAGAGGTGAGGTGAGGTGAGGTGAAAAGAGACTGTTCAGGTTACAGGGTTTGTGTTTTTACGGAATAATGACATCTACCACATGAGTTTGCGACTTCTTCAGGGTCGGGAGCTTGTACAACAGCACGAGGATTCCTCCAAAGGCGGAAAGAATTTTAAGAACGGTCACCAGTGTGGAGACATACCAAGAGACGGTCAATGCGCCGTGGGCCACATGCACACCAAAGAGGATCTGAATGATGAACTGTGGCAGGTCCTCTGCAAACAAGAGAAGGATGTTCATGCGCACCTCAACCGAAGTCGATTTGAAGTCGGACTGCCGCGGTGCCTCGTGTTTGACAATACTCTCAATAAATAAGATGCCATTATGCGGCTCGACCTGGCAGATTAACAAGCCAATCAAGAAGAACATCCAGTCTTTCGGCGATTGAAAGTACTTGGCGTACTTGAGCCGGCGCAACCCAATCACCAAACGAGCTACAAAGTTGAAGGCCATGATGGTGGCGGCAACCACAAACAGTTTGAAGAAAAAGGCGCGGTCTGTCTCGTCCGAATCTTGTACATTCAAGGTTGTGGAAGACACCAGCACGGAGAGCACTCCTTCGGGGGCGATGTCTTTCGCGAAGATATACAGCGTCACTAAAAACGCAACGTCCGTCCAGAAATCAAACACCTCGATCAGCGTTTCATTGATCCTCCCCGACAGCTGGAAGAACTGCAGCCTTTGCAGCTCATACTCGCTCAGCTGCAAGTGCCACGTCGGCCCATCCTTGTTGTCCTTTTCGACCGCGCTGCTCATCTTGCCTTCTTGCACTGTTTCCGCAGTCCCTTCCGTTCCGGGTCTGGAGATGTCTGGAGCATCATTATGTCAACATCATCTTCTCTCTACAGTCGATCACACGTCTCTGCATGGTCATTTGTCATTTCCTGAGGACTCATTACCACGCAAGGTAGTGAACATCGTCTTGCAGCTGCACACTATCCACAGTAGACGAGATTCGCTTTTCTCTCTCTCTCTCTCTCACTCTATCAGCCCCTTTTTAGAAGATGCGCTGTGGTCCTAGAACGTTGCCACTTTCATGGCAAGTCTTGACAAGATGCTTGTGAGTGTCTAGTCTAGCAAGCACGTCGTGGCACGCAGGTGGTGGGGAAAGCAAAAAGGTGGTGGAGAAATAAAAAGTTGCTCTTCCGCAAAACGCCTTCACTAAAACTTCGCGATCGGTGCGTGGATGGACGGACATCCATACAGAGCATCGAACATCGTCAAAAGTATCTAAATGACGTGCAACGAACGGCGATGAACGGTGGCAACGGACCATGATGGACCATGCAAGCAAAGCGCTTTCGTAGACGCGCCAGTACTGATGCTATAGTGCAGTACTCTCACACTCACTCGCAGGCGCAGTCGCTCAGAAGTTGTGTGTACCTACCAGTCAGTCAGTCGACTTGTGGCTGGCGGTGACCGAGAAGCAGCGAGTTAGTTGCCATTAGTTGCTGCTGCAATAATTGAATCAGAGAAATGAAAGGAATGAAAGAGGGAACGTGGAGCGAGGAAGGGGAGCTCTTACGACGGTTGATAGATCACCTCCACCATCACCAACTTCATTTCATTCGTTCTACTCCTTCTCGTCTCGTTCTCTTCCCTCCTCTTATCATTTCAATGAGCATGTTCATTGAACTGCGAATGTATATCTTTTGCTCGCTGCACTACTCAGAAGTGCAATCTGTTCTGCTATACTAGTGTACACTGAGCAATGCAATAGGAGATGTTGGAGCGTGTGCACGGTGGTGCTGCCTATGCGGTGCGTAGGCCAACGTTTGGAGAGTTCGTTTTGGAGCGCCGCTCTACTTACCGCGACCTTGGACAAGGCAAAAAGAAACAAAAAGAGAAGAAATCGAAACAAACAAACAAAGATCGTCGTTGAGCTGAGAGCGGTAAAGATACCACAGCTAGTTCGGGTTGCTCGCAAGTCACAGCCTCTGGCTCCCTGGGAAGCTGTGCAAGCAAATTGTTATACTAGCACACCAAAGGAGTTGTTAGTTGTTGATTCCTGGCAACCCAGCGTAGCAACGTGGCCTTCTCGCACTAACTGGACCTACTGGACCGATTCCTTTCGTGTGGAGGAATCCATCTTTGGACAGCAGGATTGGTGAAAGGGTGGCTCACTCGACTTGTACGCCGAGCAAGTAGTACTCGTTACGAGAAGGATTGTTGTTTGGTTTGATTTTTTGGTTTCTTTGGAGAGCCCGATAGCCCGATAGCCCGATCAGAAGAGACTTTTGTGCAAATAAAAAGATTTTTAATGAAATGTTTGCAGCAAACGCTGCTTCGTCAATCAACCGTTTTCCACAAATGCACAAATGTACCGGAGTGAAGGTGAAGAGATGGCAACGAAAGAGAGGAAGGAAAAGGAACTCGCGAGCAGGTCTTGAGCAACGTAACAGAAACAGAGTCCCACAAGTTCCAGACTGCCAGCACCGCGTGCTCCTTTAAAGCTCGAGCGGTGTGTTTTTCTTTATTGCGCTTCTGATGGCTAAATTTTGTTCTCCGCCAAAGTTGGTCAGAAGGAATCTAAACCAATCACAAATGAAAACAAGCGCAGGCAAGGTCAGCAACATAACTACAAGAGAAAGGAACGGGCCGTGAACATTTTCACGACATGACTGCCAAGGTCACACGTACTCGAATTTTGTCAACGTAGTGTTCTTCTCCAAACCGCGAACGAATGCGGATCCCCCTTCAACGCCAATTTCGTTTGAAGCAATGCTATTCGAGAGTCGGTGATAAAAATTGTCAGCCATGCGGAAACGAGGAGAATGAGAACGAGTTCTTCATATATTTCAAGGTGCAAAAGTCTCACGTACTCCAAGAAAGTCAGCGCAGCGTTCTTCTCCAAAACGTGGCCAAATGCCACTCCTCCTTTGGCACCTATCGTATTATCACTTAACCTGAATTCAGAAAAGACATGGGACTGTCAGGTACAAATCAAAAGTAAGGGAGAAGGGGTGTTTTACACTTACCAGAGAGAGGTCAGCGTCGTGTTCGTTTCCAAAGCGCGACTGATCGCCATTGCACCTTTGGGACCTATCCGATTCGTTGCAAGACTATATTTCAGTACGAAAAGACACGAAATCGTCAGCCACAAAGAACGAGCAAGTTTGGCAAAGAATTAGACTCTTTCGCCAACTCATTGGAAAAGTTGCACATACTTCAGCTCAGTCAGCACAGTGTTTTTCTCCAGCCCGCGACCGATTGCTGATGCTCCTTTGTCGCCAACCTTATTTGTCCACATGCTTATCCAAGAGAACAGAGAACCGTCAGACAGCCACTTATAGAGAGGAGGAAAGCAATGGTTCCACGCCTTCCTCCGGGCCAGGATCAGAGTCACACTTACTAGAGACGTTTCAGGGTAGTGTTCTTCGATAACCCGCGACCGATCGCTACTGCTCCTTTGTCTCCAATTCCATTGTCCGAAAGACTGTTCACAACAAGCCAAATCCCGTCAACTAAAGAAAGACGTGAGAAACGCGAGTCCAATGTCTGAGGTCAACATACTTGATTTCAGTCAGCGCGGGGTGTTGCTCCAATGCGCGACCAATCGCGGATGCTCCTGTGTTGCCAATCCGATTCGTACAAAACCTAGTCCCAAGAGCAAGATGAGTGCGTCAGTCACATCATCAGCGAACATATTCCTTCTTCGAATTAGCTCGCAAACTCCAAACCAAGTGCAAGCCATAACGTACTCAAATTTAGCCAGCGCAGTGTTCTTTTCCAACGCACTACCGATCGCTGATGCTCCTAACGCGCCAATCTCGCTCCGCCCAACACTGTTTCGCAGCAAAAGCACAAAATCGTTAGCCACAAACAACACCACGAAAAGAGCGGTTCTTTCAAGGTTTCAGTACTGAGTGTTATCAGCAGTAGCTCTTGTTTTCCAACATCACACGTACGAGAGACAAGTTAGCGAACTGTTCTTCTCCAAACATCGAGCAATCGCTGCTGCTGGTGATGAACCTGTGGCTTCTTGCCAAGGGACGAGCTGCTGAAGTTTCGTAGAAGCTTTGCCTTTTTCTTTGCTTTCAGAAAGAATGCCCCGAAGACTGTGAAAGAGAGCAACAATTTGTCAGCAACAACCAAGCACGCATGACGTGACACCGTGTCAAATTGTGGGATACTGCATCCCTTCTCGATAGCGTCAAATGGAAGGACACGTACTCGAGACTTGCAAGCGCGTTGTTCTTTTTCTTTTCCAAAGCGCAAAATATTGCTGACGCCCCTATGCAGCCAACAATTCCCTCGTGGAGACTAGTATAAATTGGCAACAAACAAACCACGACGAGTTTAGTTCTTCTCAACGCTCTATGGGCCAGTGACAATGATTACTTCACATACTCGAGAAACGTCAGCGCAGTGTTCTTCTCTAGCCCAAATCCGATCGCCGATGCTCCTTCATCGCCAATATGATTACCTGAAAGACTATTTGGAAACCGACCAAAACGAATGTCAGCCACATAAAACAACTGAAAAGGTCTAGTTCACAGTCCGCCCTTGCACAAAAGCAGAGCCAAAGTCAAACACGTACTCAAGAAAAGTCAGCGTCGTGTTCTTTTGCAATGCGCGACCGATTGCTGCAACGTCTTTATCGCCAAGTTTGCAACGGTTCAGTCTGTCACAGATTTGAGTCAGTCACAGTCGAACAGGACGAAGCCACAATTCAAAATAGCACGTACTCAAGAGAAGTCAGACCGCAATTCTTTTCCAACATGCGCCCGATCGTTGAAGCTCCTAGGGCGCCAATCCAGTTAGATTTTAGACTGTTTCGGAAAGCAGAAATTCGTCAGATAAATTGACCTCTTCCGCGAGATCGTTCTTAAAGCTACGCTTACCTGAGACGTGAAAGTGTAGTGTTGATTTCAAGCGCGGGTTCAATTGCCAATGCTCCTTCGCCGGAAACCCCAGCCCCCAAAAGACTACCATTTTTTTAGATGCAGCGATCTGTCAACATTACAGTACGAGTAGAAGCCTGAAAAAACCAAAGAAACACGTACTCGAGACTTGTCAGCGCCGTGTTCTTTTCCACGGCACGAAATATTGCTGACGTTCCTTCGCTATCAATGCCGTTGCAGACGAGACTAGTTTCAGTCCCAAAAGAAGAACATGTCAGAGGTTTAGTTGACACCTCTATGCTTCACAGCCAAGTGCCACCAAAGTCACACATACTTTAGTGTAGTCAGCGTAGCGTTCTTCTCCAAAGCAAGGCCGATCGTCGAAGCTCCTCGAGCGCCGACCACATTCATTGAAAGACTGCGAAACCAATCCGTCAGGCACACATATAGACAAGAGAAAACACCGGTTTTGAATTGTTTGTTTTCGCGAATCCAAAGCCACAATCATACGTACTCCAACGATGTTAGCGCAGTGTTCTTCTCCAACGCGCGGCCGATCGCTGACCCTCCTTCACCGCCAATTTCATTCCAGGCAAGACTGTGAGATTGTAATCGTAAGTAAACAGTACCAATTTGAAGAAAGAGATGGTTCTGAATTGGAAACATACTCCAGAACAGTCAGCACAGTATTTCTTTCCAGCAAACGACCGATCGCAAGTGCTACTTCATCGTTAATTGTATTTGCTCCAAGACTGTTATTAGCAGGGGAAAGTCGTCAGCCGCACATTACGCAAAATCAAAAATCACAAATGGCCGCCGATCTCAAAGTCGTACGTACTCCATATAAGTCAATGCAGCGTGCTTCTCCAGTGCATGACAAATATCTATAGCTCCTGCTGGGCCAATTCTACTTCCCCGAAGACTATTTCAAGAGATCAACAGTCAGCCACGAAAAGCATGTGTACATTGGGTTTTTTACTGGGACTGGTTGTCATGTCAAAATAACACGTACGAGAGGCATGTCACTGAAGTACCCGCCTTGAGGGACTCAGCAAGCATCGATACGGCTCCCTCGCCAACGTTGGCTAAAGTAAAACTGCGAAGACGAGGGTCAATAGCGTCAGATGCATCAAGTTGCAATATATCAGCAAGAGGTGCCAAACATAAGCACATAATCACGTATCCAACCCATTTCCAAACTCACAATATGCTCAAAGATCGCTTCTGGCGCAAATGAGGAGCGATCTTGCTAATTCCAATCAGACTCAACCCGCGATGAAACCTACCCATGAAAACAACAATCTCAATCTCGTCACTACCAACTGCCATTCAATGCCCCGCATACAAACACCCACAACAATACTCACCACACGGCATTTTCTCCTTCTTCGAGCGCCCTCAATCCTTCGTCCACATCTTCAACTTTCCAATAATTCACTGTCGTTACGCCGTGATTCACGCCCTCATACTTTCCCGTCGCCATCTTTCTGTGCTTTCTCACACAAACCGTACAGTCAGCACGCGTAGCCCCTCTTAGTACCCCTACTTATAGACGCTGCGGTTTCACAACACTACTGTTTAGGCCAAACGTACATTAGCAGCACTTTTCGTACGCGAGGATACTTTCGGTTACGCGCTGTGAATGAATAGCACTAATAGCGCACACTCTGAAATTTGCGCTCGGTCGACCGTGACGTCTCTCTTAATACCAGCTCTAGGTTCGTGAAAAATGACAATCTCATATATTCATGCTAGCACGATACGCGTGGTTCTGTGATATGAAAGAGGTCGCAGTTGCACTGAGTTTGTGGTAGTGGTCCGGTTAGTGGTACTGGTGAATACTAGTGACCTCAAGAACCGCCGAACTATTCATGAATTCACGAACTGTACCCTCAGACCTGACGAAGAACCAGTTCTGCAGGATAGGAGACCGACAACAGCAACAGCAAGCAATAACAAGCAAAACGCGCGACCGAGCAAGAAGAACAAGAAGAACAAAAAAGAACAACAACCTCCCCAACTTTCCAAACGACCATTCACTTCACATTACTTCGAGCAGTTCAGGTTACAGCAAGTTCCCTTGACCACTATTGAAATCCCTTGAACTTCACGGCATCTCCCGAGGGCTAGTGGCGTCTTAAAATTTTGCCTATCTGTGGGTGGCGACAATGGCAGAGTTGGAAGAACGCGAGAGCCATGAGCGAAAGTTGCGAAAAAGGAGTCAATGGAAACGAAAGAGCCGGACAAGTTGAACAAATTGGACAAGTTGGAAACTTTGGAAAGTTGGACAAGTTGGAAAGTTTGGGAGATTTGGAAAGTTTGGAAAGTTGGACAAGTTGGAAAAGTTGGAGAAAGGCATCAAGTTCAAAGTGCGATTCGGCAACGCTGATCTTCGCGGAGGCATTTCGAGATTGTTCGGGCCAGATTGCGAGGACATCGGAACGGTCTTGTTGGTGTTGTTAATATTTGTTGGTGTTGTTGGTGAGGACGATTGCGCATCGCCGCACATCGAACTGCACGCTCTTGCCACTTGGAAGCTGCGGCGTTGGAGAAGCAGGCGGAAGAGTCGTGAGTCGCGATACTTTTAGTTGGAACTTTGCGTCGGGAGATCCCTCCACAGCGAAGGTTGTACGCTCTGGCATTTGTACGTCAGAGATCACCGCAATTCTCCTTTTCTTTCTTTGCTCTCCGACGGCGACTGCTTCACGATGAGTGCACTGCAGCGTTCGGCCGAATGCTTGTTGGAGACTCTGAGCCAGCTGCTCGAGGCCCCACAAACGGATGACCCAGCTTTGCAGGACAGCATGTGCGCCACGGTGGCTGCATTGGACGTGGTGCTGGGCCCTGGTGCGGTGGACAAAGCGTTGGCGGTGTTCAAATGGCGCGGCTCTGGATTCGGCGGGGCACTTGGAGGCGGGGTTTCGTCCATGCAAAAGATGCCGACTGGGCAACAGGGCGAAGGAGTCGTGCGCAAGATGGTGGCCGAGCAGTCGCGCAGAGAGTGCTGGCATGTGCGCGGCGACGGCGGCACGTATGTGTGCGTGGAAGGCTTTTGCAGCTGCAGGAGCTTTGTGACCAAGGTGGCCGCGCACGTGCCCATGTGCAAGCATCTGGTCGCCATCAAACTAGGAGATGCGCTGGACGCGGTCGATGTGCAGGTCGTGCCAGAGGAGCTCTTCGGTCGCATGCTGCTCAACTGAGGTACATGCGGCACCAGGGCTCTAACTGTTACAAGGTGTGTTGTGTGTTCCACTCAAACTTTTTTTGTTTTGGTTTCTTTTTTCATCAAAAGAATGGAGAGAAGAATGAGCGACGACAAGGGTCGGCGCGAATCTAGAGCTTAGACGAAGCCGACAGAGGAGGCGGATAGCCGGTTGTGTCATCTGGCTCGCACATCTCACAAGGTTTGTTGCGCAGAGCGAGGAATTCAAGATCAAGGTATGGCTTGACTGCCTGGAAAAAGCTCGGCACGACCTCCTCGTTGGTTGGTGAGGATGCGGCTGCGAGATATTGCTGCTCGTACACGTCGCCATCGAAGCCTCCGATCGTCCTAGAGTATTGCGCGAAACAAGAAGGAAGCAAGAGTAACCCCCGTTAGTCTCCAGAGCTTCAAGAGGCCGCCAATCGTTTTCAACTCAAGGAATCATCAAATAGAACTTACGATCCAAGCGCCTTGTCGGTGTAGTCCCACGCGTCCACGAGCGCCACGGCCTCGGGGCGTAGTTCCGAGCAAAGCTGGCCGACGGCCTCCTGAACCATGCCATATTGCTGCATATCGATGAGACCCACCCATTGACGCCCATCAATCATGTCGCTGAGCGCAAAGAGAGCGCATACTTTTTGAAGCACGGACCGGCAGGCAGTGTCCTCGCACGTGCTCACGACCTCAGCAAACTTGGTGAGCATAAAGTAGAGCACGTGGCTCTGGCCCATGTACACTGCGCGCAAGGTCAAAGCCCCCCACGCAGAGTCGAACGATTCTCCTCGCTTCAGGCGAGCGTCCAACGCATCCTTGGTCATCTTGACCTGACACACTGCTCTGTGACGGAACCAGTCGATGAGGTACTCGACCGAGAAGAAGTCCTGGGGCTGTTCTGCTTGGCGCGGCCGGTCTTTCTCAACCGTGAAAGATTTGTCCTGCAGCACTTGAAGACACTGCGCGAGCCCAGAGAGCGGCTTCCCAGCCTCTGCATCCGCGCAAGCTTTTACGAGGTAGCGAGCAGTCTGCAGCAGCATGACCTGATAGCACGAACGTGGACAAGACAAACGACTCCGCTAAGTACATTGTTCTCGACAACCCTGGCTTTCACGAAAAGGCAAGCAAATCTAACCTAAGGAACCATAACATCACTTACATTTGTTTCTCCTTCCGCCGTTGCGCGCCACTTGTAATCCGCTTCGAGACCGGCAATTCCGCTACCCATCAAATAACCTGCCCCACCACAGCTCTTGCGCAGCTCTTCAAGACCTTTGGCAGCGGCATTGCAGCAATAGCCCTTCAGACCTGCCGCAGAAGCGTGGACTTCCGGCAGATCTGCGCCAGCGTCGTCTGGGTTGGCCTGCAAGCTCTCCATCCTGTCACTGAGCCAGTTGCTTGTGAATCGAATCGCAAACGCCAAGCTGAGCTCTCGCAAGAGTACATATTGAGTCATTTTGTAGTCAATGACCTTGTTTTCCTCGGCCAAATGAGACCGAGAGGAGGTGTCTTTGAACCCCTGCCTCCTGACCGCATTGTATCGCACAGCGATCGTAGCGCCCTTGGAAAGAAACACGGACGCACCGGCGACCATGGACACTCTCGCAGACATCATGGTCAGGTATGCCGCCTTGTCGTTCGAGCCCCCGCCCCCGAGATCGTGCTTGACATACCGGCCATCAGGTTCCACATGCTGCCTCTTCTCCATCATGTGCCTCCGTGGAATGCGGACATCTCGTAGGCGGAGGTACCCGATATCGACTTCGTTTTCGCCGGCCTTCTTGCCGAGATCCCCCACTTCCACTCCAGGAAGGGGTTTCAGGTTCTCGTCTCGAAGCTGGAGCATAAAGACGTGAAGGCCGTACTCTTTCCCGTCGATGATGAGCTGGGCGTACAAGACGCAGTGCGTGCTCGTGGCCATCGAACTTGGCCACCACTTCATCGAGGTGAGAGTCGGAGTGTTTAGAACAAACTCCCTGGTCTCTTTATCGTAGTGGGCGGTCGTCTCAAGCCCTCGCACGTTGCTGCCATGCCCGAGTTCCGTCTGGGCATACGACCCCGTAATTTGCATCGTGTAAGCCTTTGGAAGCCACCAGGACATTTGCTCCGGGCTGCACTGACCAACAAGGGTCGTGAGGAAGAGGCCAAAGCCTGGGTATCCGGCCATGGTCTGCGCCATGGTCATGTACATCATCTCATTTTTCTTGGGCGTTTGAAATTTGTCCAAGTACTTTTTGTGGATCTTCATAAAGTGCTCAAAGTTCGCGGCGATCCCTCCTTGCTTTCCAATGCGATCAAGGTCATGCCTCGAGCTCTTCCCGCCATGGTCGTCCAGCACCTCCGTGGACTCCGCAATCCTTCTGCGGCGAAGCGTCTCAGCCTTCCCGCCATCGATGAACGTGGTCAGCGTGTCCACTTGGAACGAAGCCTTGCTTCTCTCCTCATCCAAAACGCCTTTGGTGCCGCCGCTCGCCCAGCTCGCCTTGCTCGAGTGTTCCACGTCCGTGTCGCGGTACTTGGTCATCTTGCTTCTTTGCCGTCTATGTCGAGATTAACGGGTCGAAAACCTTCTTTCTCACTCACTCACCGCTCAATCCGGGTCTGTGCAGCTAGACGAGGGCCGACTGCGACGCTCGAAAGACTCGAAAGGAGCGGATTGAGACACTCTTTTCGGCTCTGCCTTGTCTTGTTTCGCTTGGTTCTGTTTTGAAATGCATGTGTGTGTAGAGTGTGTGTGGCTTTGTTGACTGATTGATCTTTGTTGGGCCGAAAGGAAGAGGCGTTGATTGTTTGTTGACCGCAAGGTTTGCGTCGTTCAACAAGTTCGTGTTTTATACACGAGCTTGCTTGTTTGTTTGTAAGTTGCAAGTTGCAAGTTGCAAAACAACTCGTTGTCTTTGTTTTCATTTGTGTGTTTTCATTCATTTGCATTAGTTGTTTCATTTGTTTGCTGTTTCTTTTTCATTCATTTGTTTCTTTTGTTTGTCTTTGTTTGGTCACATCTCACATTCCATATCTTTCGTTTGCGCACTCAGCCGACTTTGACCATCTGAACTCTCCGCGTCCGGTACAACGCACCGCCGTGCACTTGTTCCCGTAATATACGCGCTTGTCCCTGGATACGAAGCTAATGTGCGAGGACTAAAGTGCACGATAACTCTCACAGTGTCCCCGGTCCGTTGCGGAACGTTTTGTGCTTGGGTTTGGGACAGGGGTCCTCGATAAGTAACCGCCAACCTGAGGGAGAAGGGGGACATTGACATTTTGATCGACTGAATCCTGCCACAATCATCACCATGTTCCGGGCGCTTGCGTACTCGCGTACACTGCGCGGACAGAGCCTGCGGTGCGTACTTACGCGAAACAGAGTGCTCAGCCAGTCCGCGGCTGCGCAACGCACGAGCCCCACGGGCCCCAGTAGCGGCGGCGGTAGCAATGGTATGGTGGACAATCTGGCGGGTCTTGTAAATCGTAGCTTCGAAAAGTACCCGCGCGAAACGATAGCGAGCATGCTGTGCATGGAGATCGTTTCAATCTACGGTACGCACAAACTGCTCGTGTGGAGCGGTGTGCATATCCCACCGGACTTTGCAGTGGCGTTCGCAATGGCGAGACCTCTTCGTCGGCTCAGACTTCCATTGGAAATACTTGGCGCGGCAGCGCTGTGTAGACTGGTTCCGCAGCTGAAGAGCATCAATATGAGCGCAGCAATTGCCGGGGCAATGCCAGCCGCAATTCGATCGAGGTTCGCGAGCAATTCCACGTTGAGAATGGGCGGGGAGAAATTGGCAGGAGTTATCAACAAGTACGGCGCCGCGTACTTTATCTCTGCGCGCTGGATCGGGGTGGGCGTTGTGTTTGCGATCTACGGGGGAATCATGTACGGCTTTGATGTCAGTGGAAAGATGGCGGAGTATGGCATTGAAAAGTATGGCGAGGTGCTGGGAACGTGGGCTGCCGCTGTGACGATGAGCGCGGCACTGTACCCGTGTACAATTGCCTGCGGTGCCGTGCTTGCCCGACCGATCGGACTCCTGACGCGAAGATTCTACTGAGAATTCGCGTTGGGGCAATATTGGGAGGTCGCACTTTTGTCATCCGAGCTTAGCGCTGTAGAAGGCTTCCTTTTGATGCTCGGGTTTTGGGCCAAGAAAAAGTTCGGATGCAGAGCTCATTGTAGTGACACGTGAGAGAAAATAATTAGAGCAACGAAACTCGTCTCACGTTTGCGCTGGAACCTTCTCTCGCGTCTTTGTTGAGCACTCTCTGCTTGGTGCAAATGAGAACCCATGATGGACGCAGCGCCATCTAGTAGCAAGCGCAAATGCATGTCTCGGTCTCGAATTAATATTTCAACTCACAGCCAGCAAGCCTTCTTCGTGCTCCTTCGTCAATCACAGAATTATTTTGGCTGAAATGGGTCGTTGGCTTTTGCGCTTCAAAGACTTCACAAAGTTCAAAAATTCATCGTCGAGAATGTCGAGTAACTACGCTCTGGTTCTACTGGTACAGGGGTGCACACGTTGTTCTTTTGTTCTTCGTAGGAATTATGTATGCGCAATAAGCTAGCTTAACATCTATTAAAGCACTAATCGATTCCGGGACGCCATATAGTGGGACGCATGAAGCCTATCGTTTCATCTAGTTGGCTCTTATCTTGACAGGGAGTGACGTGTTCTCGGCGGAAAAGTCACTCGTATGGCTCTGCATAAGCTGAACCATAGTATAGAAAGAGTGCTTCTTCGTTCGCTACCGTATGGCGCAGGAGTCGATACAGGAAACCGTAATAGTACCGGGACGATATTGAAGCCTGATTACCCTGAAGCTGGGAGTTGGGAGGGTGGCGGAGGTCCTAACCAGTGTGTAGATATTCCTATTCAACTCCCTTGCCTTTCCTCTTTCCTCTCCCCCAGGTTGCCCTCCACCTTCTTTCTTTCTTTCTCTTTCTTCCAGCTACTCGTGTGCATAGCACCACCATAACCGCTCTTAAGAAAGGCATAAACTCAACAGTAGGAACCCTTCTTTCCGAATTCTGCTCTTTTCCCTAATGCGAGTAATAGGACGAATAGGAGAAGTTGAAACAACCATTTGTTTCGTTTGCTGTGGTGCGTGCCTGAGTGTCATTGGATGTCATTGGGCGTTGAGAGCTCACAGTTGAGTCAGACTAGGTTATTGCAACGATTGTTGTTCAATGAAAACAATAATGAAGTTGGTATGATGGTGGATTACAAGGTACCGTGGAGTGCTTGTTAGTACTGAAAAGCTGCGGCGGAAGAGCTCGGAGAGCGGTGCTCCCTCTTTTTGGTGCATGTAGATCTTGATTAATTATTTTTTAAATTTTAACGAAACCAAACTCGAAATCAAACGTCTGGAACTGGTTCGTAATTTGGACTGGGAAGAACAACATCATAGATCATATCATTGTGTGTTGTAGAATTAGACTTTCATCGGATTTTGAACTTGTTCCCCTCAAGGAGCTCCGGTCAATCACTTCGCAGTCATAGTCACAAGTTCCTGACCAGCCCTGACAACGATGTTTTTTTGACTTATTTACCAAATTACTACATTGCAGCAGTATGAATTGAAAACGGAAGAAACAGCCTGGAGCTCAGGTATGAGCCATGTACCATCATCATGTATCATCATGTATCACCATGTACTCAGATCAAAATCAAAATCAAAATCAAAATCAAAATCAAAATCAAAATCAAAATCAAAATCAAAATCAAAATCAAAATCAAAATCAAAATCAAAATCAAAATCAAAATCAAAATCAAAATCAAAATCAAAATCAAAATCAAAATCGTCGATGCTCACAGTGAGTAACTAAAACTGCAGCCCAGAGCCCGTCGGAAATTTCTCGAAGGAGCTTGGGCGGAAATTTCTTCTTCCTCGACGTGCGGGCAACTTCGTCAGAATTCCAGAATTCAGCTTTTCCTGTGAAGAGAGGGATCATCATCTTCATCTTCATCGATCGATCAACGATCTCCTTCTCGAAAGATGCAACTAGCAAGCAACCAGCAACCAGCGACAAGCCCTCGAATCGACTCGCGCAGCCAACAACACTCATTTTCAAGAACAATAATTAATAATTAAAATCAGTCTCAAAATCAATCAAACATGCAAACATGCAAAGCAAATCTTTGGCGGACAGTGAAAGAAAAATTGCCAAACAGTCTCCCAAGCCTACTCCTTTCCATAAATGAGCCTAGTACTGTACCCAAGGTCCCAATCCTCTCCACCGGGTGATGGCGCGTGTGGCGCTTCTTACCGTTTACGGTGTCTATCACTACCACATCGCAGAACATCCCTCTCTCCAAGAGCCGTCTCTTCCAATCTCTCCCACTAAGCGTCCCTATCGACATACATAATCCCCCAGGGTGCTGCTAGTCATGCAATAGCATTTACGCTGGTAGTCTTGCCCGCCCCTCACAGGAGAGACACAGAGACCATCTCACGTTTGTCTGGAGGTTTCCGGTCGAGTCCTACCACAACCGGTAGCAAGCTTCCTACCACCGTCGCGGGCGCGTACACACTCGAGCTCACTGCGGGGACCGCGTCCCACCGTCCCACTGTCCCACTGTCCCACTTCTGTCCGTCCCACAGCCCCACAGCCCCACAGCCCCACAGCTCCACAGTGCGCGAGCGTGTTGGAGGAAAGGGCAGAGAGGGCAGTGCGGTGGAAGGAAAGAAAGACAGAAAGAAAGTAGGAAAGAAGAAGAAAATTTACCGAGCGTAGAGTCCCCGGCGAGTACCCCCTGAGTGCGTCGGCAAATAGGGGTCGGACTGGGCAAGTAAACCAATCGTGCCAAGGGACGGCCGAGATGATTGGCGCGCAGGAGAAAGCGCGCGAGCTGGAGGTGAATGGTGTGGCTCTGCACGTTCTTCTACTGTCCGTGCGCAAGGAAAGCATGCGCGCGGAGGTGCTGGCGGCCAAGTCGCGTAACAACGGCGCTGTGGAGCTGGGTCAAGTCGGCGCGTTCGGCGGACGAGAACGGATCTTGGCGCTGTTCCAAGCGGACCCGGAGATGGTGGACGTGGAGAGCGCCACGGAGCGCAAGGCGTTCGCGTGCTCGATGGCTGCGTGCCTGCCGTGCTGCTTGCCAGTGGCGCCGTGCATGCTGGCCGAACTGGCGTTTCAGAACCGTGCCCGGAAGGCAAGCTATTACGTGGTCACCGACCTAGGTCTGTATTTGATTTTTGAAGAGTCTCGCAAGCCGGCGGCCGATGAGTATTGCTGTAATTATTATATCCTGGAGGCGCACAACCTGTTCATGAAGTGGAGCGATGTCGTCAAGGTCGAGCAGAGGGCTGACAAGAGTGCGATCACAATCTCTGGGACCGTGTATGCTCCTGAGCCCAACGTCCTCATGGAGAAGGTGACCTGGGTATGGTTTGTGAGAGAGTCTCGCGCTTGTGTCGACCTGATTAATCGCCGGGGATCGCTCGTTGCGGGACAGAACCCATCTGCACCTGCACCTGTGCGTTCGCCAGTCCAAAGCTTTGCTTCGGAACAGCAAGCTCCCCCGGTTGCGGACATTCTCCGTTTCAGATCCCTCGGAAACAGTACTATCGCCCCCTCGCCACCAGTCGTGAGAAGGGTCTTCGTAGCATCAGAGGGAAACCACTCGGTGGAAACCAACATCGAAAGTATTCTATTGCAGGGCGAAACGTCCTGGCCGGACTTTCTCGAGCTAGTCAGCGGAGCTCTGGGGATTCAAGGCATGGAGCAGCGGACCTTTTGGATTCGCAGAAGAGACTCACGCATTCAAGTGCACTCATGCGAAAGCTTGCGCACAAATGATTTGGTATTTGTCGCACAACAGGAAACTGAGCCGACAAACCTGCAACTGCAGTGATTCTGCAGATTGATGAGTAACGCACGAGAGTCTGACGGACATTCTAGTTGGGCAACTCTATTTGGTTCAGCCAGGGGTTTGATAGAGAGCAATATCCATTGTATAGTCCTCTTGTTGGCGGCACTCAAAATGTATGACCTCTGTTTCCCCTGTATCGACTTTTCACTTATGATGTTTAATTTTTATATCGATATGTAAAACAACAAACGAAATGGTAAACTGATATCAAATAATTGTCCTCTGGGTCCAGCGATGCAGCCGACTTTGTCACGCGATAGCGCAATGCTTTTTGTTCGAATCTTGTCACTGCGAGCCAGAACGATTACTAATTTTGTTCTTTTGTGCATTTTGTCCCCTACCGTCAAAAGCTATGCATGAAACAGATGCAAACAACAATGACAACCGAAATCGTCATGCTGCAAAGTAGAAACCAGTCAACGTGGAACAACGTTTGACTTCTTACACTTCTTACTTTACTACCTCCTTGGACAGCATTAAAAAAAATAAAAATATAAGTGGAGACGTGGAGAATCGAACTCCAGACAATCTGAAACTATGTTTCAGTCTAGGTGAACTAACACCTCAACTTGCCATTGCAAATCAGACATGCTACCACTGCATCACGCCCCCATTTGGTTACCAGGATGCTCAGGTGAGCAAATATATTCTCTGCGTCACATGGTCTTGAGAAAATTACATCAGAGGTTTGTTTTGATTCATTGAGATTGATTGAGATTGATCTCAAGAAGAAGAAATTTGACCACGACAGTGGGTGGGTGGGTGAGTGAGTGCAAGCTGTGAATTGACGATGACCAAAATACAAGATTGTTTCCGATTTTTTAGGCGCGCTGGACGTCTGCTCTGCAAGCAAGTACAAGCAAGACGTCTTGCGGAGAAAGCGCGGCGATTCCATAGCCTTCCTCGAGGATGTCGTATAGTTGCGTGCCCACAGGGCCATCCCGAGTCCCGTCCCAAGATGTCAACAACTTGCGAATGGCACTGCTTAGGGACATCAGGTTGTGAGCTGGCGCCGAAACCAACTTTCCGAGCTCTTTCAGCTTTCGGAAAAACTTGTTTTCCGGCCTCTTTGAGAACATTGCAAAGCAGGAGCACAGAGCTTCAAAATCTTTCACGAATCTTTGCCCGCCAGCAAAATTGAACTTGCAAGACGACTCAAACAGAGCCTCCTCCAAAAATTGCGAAATGCGAGACGCCATCTTTGCAGCGGCAGCGTGAGCAAGTCTCGGGTGGAGCTTGGTTTCCAGGAGCCTGAGATAGGACGAAAGCAACTCAAGAGGTTCGGATATTTCAGGCGATTGAAAAGGCTCGAGATCGCCGGTATTGTACGCGCCTTGGCGGGCAGTCGTCGCAAAGGAGTCAGCAGACGACACGAATGCAGCCTTGAACGCGTCACAAACGTTTTCCAAGCTCTGATCAATGAAAGAACCAAGCCTGTCCATACTGGGACCGAGCACGGAATCCGAGTTCGATGAACCAAGATCGGCGGATTTGGGCTGTTTTCCTGTGACAGTCTTGCGTGCAACCTTTACAGGCATCTGCAACAAGCTACGAGTCAAGGATGCCGTCACGCGAGTAGCGCCCTTGAGTACATCAAGAGCGGCAGTCGTATCCATGCGCTTGCTTTCGCGAGCAGCAAACTGAGCTTCCCCGGCGTTCTCGCGGATATATTGCGAAACTTGAACATAGTTGGGCTCTAGCTGCCAATGATCCAGAACCGTTCGAGGATACTCAGCCCCATTCACAAGCACGAGGTATTGTGCAAGTGTGGGCACGCTGCAAGTGTTTATGGAGCTAGGTGTGACGTTGAGTCGCTTCAGCCTGGACTCCAGCGTTGCACAGTATTCTTCGATGAGTGGCAGCTCCACGAGTCTCACAAATACAAACTGCGACTCGATGCAGCGAATCGAAAAAGCCCTTTCAGCGACTGCTGACACTATTGAAATAAAGTGATCGCAGCACTCTGGTCGAGTGTAAGCTGCAAGTGTGCTGCTGTTCTCCGTGCCTTGCTTTGCCAGCGCAAAGGTCTCCTCCTCGGATATTCCTACCGTCTCATAAATCGTACGCCAGGCGGTCGTTTTTGCGAGCTCTTGACTGACGCGCTTCTTGGCGAATTCCAAGTCTGACTCCATCCACCGCAGGAAAATAGCCCTATCGGCACAGAAAAAGTCCAGGCATTTAGGCCATCGAGAGAGTACAGGTTCTGCAAACCAATCTTGAGCAGTTGTCACCTTCGCGTCGGCGCAATAGCTGTATGTCTCCAACAATTTCTTATCCAAAGCAAGAGCCTCGTCTACCGTGCTGCATACAAGGCGGTTCATCTGTGTGATTGTGGGCCACTTGGCCTCGTAATGGATGTGGAGCACTTTCACCAGGATACGAACAAAGTGAGCCAGCACATCGACGAACTGCCCAGGTAAGTACTGATGGACGTGCAGCTCTACGATGGGCTGAATGTTGTCTACCAGAAACTCGCTGTGCTCCTTCACTGCCTGCAAAATAAAGTGATGATACCAGTCCGGCTGATCAACTCTGTTCGTCGCGCGCTCCCCGCTAAAGTGGTATCTAAAGCGCTGCACGATGGGCTTCACGAGCGCCTTGATGCACCAAAGCTCAAAGCTGACCTCCTTGCCCCGGGTAGGCAGCGCTACCACATCGGCCTCTGCGTCGAGCTGCAGCTGCGCCAGCTCACTCACGGCCTCTTTCAGCTCCGCAAGATTCTCGCCCGCCAGATTCAGCGTCGGATTATTCGCGGTGATAGGCCAGTCGATTCTGCGCAGGCAATCCTTCACGCGTAGCTCCATCCTCTTCCTCGCTATGCTCTCGCATTCCTCGATCTTGAGCGCCAGCGCTTTTCCCACATGTAAATCAGCAACCCCGCTCTCCTCCGTGAACGCGCGACATTCCCTCTGCATCTTTCGCATCTCGGCCAACGTTCTGGCCATCTCCGATGTGGCATCCACCGCCGCTCCCGTCTCCTCGCCTTCAGCTGCGTCCCAAGCCAAAGTCTCCGCCATGGCCAACGCCCGGCCGCATTGCACGTACGACCTGGCCCGCGCGAGCTCTTGCAACGCATCCAGCATGGGCTTGACTCGCTGCGCCAGCGGCCGAGCTTCTTCTCGCGATCGATTCACCTTCTCCAGCGCCGTTTCCGCATCCTGTCCTACGCTCCGAAGCCTTCGCACGTCCGCGTCCCGCTTCTCCAAAACTCCAACCCCAACGCCAACATCAACGTCAATGTCAATGTCAATGTCAACGCCGCTCTCCATCGACCGCGCGAGTTCGGCATCCTTGCGGGCGTCGGCGAGCGCTCGAGAGATGGTCCCATCTTTGAGGCACTTTCGCCATGCTTCCAGCAGCGCCGCGTCCGAGTCATTGCCAACGTCCTCCAGCAGCAAAAGCGAGTCCAGCTCCGCGGCGGCCATGTCCTTGACCGCTTGACCGATTGATCGATTGATCGATTGATCGACTCGAGATGAGCCCCGCCCGGAAATCTCACCGCGGATTTAGGCGGTCCCCGAGGACTCCAACCACGAATACAAGTACCTCGCCACTCTACCAGCGCACGCAACTTACGTCCGCACTGAAACGTGGATCGACAATGTGCGACGGAGAATGGGCATGTAAAGAGGTGAACGAGAGCGGGAGGTCTCGGTGCGAGAATCGGAGGGCGAAAGCGGCCGGCCGTAACGTCCGTAACATCCGCAACATCCGTAACGTCCGTAACGGCGAGCGGGCGCGGAGAGGATGGTGGATACGCGCCACGAGAGTTTGGGCGGCGGTAGGGTTGAGATAGGAGATACGCTAAGAGTTGGAGGCTTGCGATGGAGCTCAGTCATCATGAGCTCTCGATGTTGATGTTTGGTTGCCGACGATGGGTTCTAGTGCAGTGCTGTCGCTGTCGACGTTAAAAGAATACCGATCCCTTGCGCTGTTGGGTTTAGGGTTTATTTGACTGTTCAAGTAGAGAAATTGATGAAATTGAGGATGTGGAAACGTTGTCTGGATGGAAACGAGGGATGTCACTTGCAAACGGCTTGAGCGTGGCCGAGGGGGCAAGGGGAGCGCAGATTGGTTCGTAGTCGATCACGTTCTGCAGAGTGTGGGTCTGAGCTGCCCGAGCTGGGATTGATCGTTGCTGCGGACCTTCAAATCATCGAGTGTTGGAACTAGAACCGTCGTCAGCTTGTGGACAGAGCCGCCAGTGAGTCACGATGAATATAAGAAAGGGTTGGTGATTGGCGCCAGCCCCAAATCGGAAACGACGCTGGTGCTGTAGCGAAGGAAAGATTGGTCGGTAAAAGCTCGAAATGCGTCATTGATTCAGGAGCGGTTCTTCCTGTGCTAGTCGTGCAGAACTGGTGAGTTTGCTGCAAAGAAGCAAGTGCAGGGCGAGCGCCATGAAGAGCAGCGCAGAGCAAATAGAAAAGGTGGCTGCGACCGAAAAGTTTCCGAGAAGGACAACAAGGACGATTCCGTTCAGCGGAACCCGAAAGAGGTTGTACATTCCAACTCGATACTTTTCAGCAACGAGTCTGCTCTTCAGGCTGCCCATGCAGGGATAGTACAGACCAACGCACACTTCAAAGAATAGGAATCCGATGTATTGCAGGTGCTTCGCGTCCTTCAGCCCGAGCAAGCCAGTAAGCGGACCCACTCCAAGGGCAATGCAAGACACGAGGAGAACCCCGACCAGAATGCCGTGCGGGGACCATCCCATCCGCGATACAATATCGAATAGCTGCGAGCCGAGCATGCAGGCGAGCATGAAGGTTGCAAATATTTTACCATATGGCGGCGCCGGCTCTCCTGCGAGGGCAGGAGTCCACATGAACACAAAGGAGTACATCGCGGCCTCGAAGAAACTCTGGACCAAGCCAATGAGCAAAATGACTACATTTTCTCGGATCGCGCGAAACGCTTCGATGATACTTGCGAAAAGGCTCTGGGAATCAGCACCTCCTCCAAAATTCTCTGTCCAAGTCGCGGAAATGAGAACGCATCCGCAAGAGAGGAACGCAATAGCCAAATCAAACGGGGCTGTGTACCCGCCCCAATACAACCCAGTGTTTCCAATCTCAGAAAACGCAAACGCTGAAGCTGCAACTTGGGCAATTAGACCGCAAACGATTGCCACGAAAGAATTTGCAAAGACTCCAAGCGCCAAGGTCTCTGCAAGTGCCGCGCTACCCATTCTTCCAGAGTTAAACTCGCACACTAGCCAGGATTCGAACACAGACATCAGCAACGAAGTTGCTATGCCGCCCAGTATGCGGCCGAGGAGCAGAATGACCAGGTTTTCGGAGTGTTTAGTCAAGCAGGATACTATATACAAGAGCGCGTACACCACCCCGAACTTCCTTCGACCGAATCGATCTGCCTGAGATCCAACAAAGGTCCCGGCTACCATGGACGACCCAAAACCTGCCACGAAAAGGAACGCAATGGTTTCGCGCTGAAAGCCGTACGCCTCGTAGAGCGCATATACATAAGGGCCTTGCAGCCAATCTCCGGCCATCATCGGGATATACACAAGCAAGTATCTCAGCTGCAATGCGCCAACTTTCCCGTCAGCCTCAGTCTCAGCCTCAGCCTCATTCGCCCGGGTCCGGCGAAGCCGGCCAGGGAGACACGAAGCGATGACGTCCTTCTGCGTCACAGTGGCCACCACCCCGGTGACTACCAAAGCGCACCAAAATGAGACTTGGTACAGCTGCGCTATTCCGGACTCCGCCATGGCGCCGCTCTCAGCCAGGGGCGCTGACAAATCTTCCTCTGCGGACATCTCTTCAAGACACCCTTCCACGACGCCAACGGCAACGTCACTTGCGGTCATGTCACGCCAGCAGCGAGGACAGCCCAAGTCAAGATCGTTTCACAGTTCACATGGAGCACACACTGTGAAAAGTTTCTCTACGAAATGGCTATAACCTAATCTTGATCAAGACTAAAAACGTAAGTCACAGCTAGTTGCGAGAAGCGCTGGTGAGGGAAAAACAATACAAGAGCTCGGATGCGAGGGAATTGAAACGTAACGTAGAGGATCAAAAAAGGAGGTTTGTTTTTCAGGATATCGCAAGTTTGCAGGTACAACAAGTCTGAGAAAAACGAAGAGTAGAACAGCTCAACCGTGAACACCGATACCATCTCCCATCATCTTGTGCTGGCGCCAGCGGTTCTTGTTGAGCCAGTTGGTGGTTATGCCCATCTTGAGCCGCTGTGCCTTGTCCATGTTTGCCTTTCGCGACTGCTCGCGAGCAAGTGATTTGGTCATCCATGTTGGGCGGCCGCCGTTGTACATTGGGCGAGCCAGCGCACTGGAGTTGGACGAGTAGTCCACTCCGGCGCGCTTGCACATGAGCATTAGTCGCTCCTTCTGGTTTGCCTGCACAGCCAAGCTTTTCTCGTCCGAGCGGAGCCTCTGTTTGTACTCGAGCACAAAATCTCTGTGGCCAATGACCTTGACTGATCCAGTGCTTGGATTGGTGATGCTGAGCTCACCAGAGTCCAGCAGCTCCACCTTGAGCTTCTCCTTGCGTTTGGAAGCGCCAGTCGCGCCGTCGGCAGTCTCGTCTTCATCATCGGATGCGAATCGCGCTTCGAGCTCGCTAAAGTCATAGAAATCTTCAAACTCCTCGTAGTCCTCCTCGTACTCCCATGATATTTTACAGTGAGACTTATCTCCCATGTGCATAATGTTCGCGCGAGCGCTCTTGAATGGTCTGTCGCAGAACAAGCAAACCTTGCCTGCAAGCGCCTTCTTGTTGCAATACTTGAAAAACCCTTCCAGATCCGTGCAAAACTCGATGTCCGGAACGGAAAACCCGAAGAACTTTTTCATGTACAGCAAGTTGTCTTCGAACGACTCGGACACGTGCCCGTCCATAAAGCACACCTTGAAGTCCACTGGCTTCTTCATCTCCACCTCGTCCACCTCAAACGGGTTCACCAGCTCAGCCTCCTCGGAATCGTCCTCGGTCTCCATCTTTCCGCTTCCGGCGTTCATGCTCGCACTCGCATTCGCATTGACATTGGCATTCGCATCTGTCTGCGGTGGCACCGGCATTTCTGCAGAGCTAGACTCTGGCAAATCCTCCACTCGCTTGGACTTTTTAATGTGCGACTTTCCTTTCACCTGCGCCGACTTGGCATTCTCGCGTTCGGCCTGTATCTGCTGCAGCTTTTCGAACATGGCGAGCGGCACGGGCGGCAGCTTGGCCACTTTGCGCTTCAAATTGTACTTGTGCCACTCCGACTTGTAGTGTTCGTGCAGTTCATCGCGACTATTGAACTCCACTCCCGGCGCCGTCCAGCACTTGAGCGACATTCTGTCCACAGATCTTCCTTCCTTTCTGCCTCTCTGCCTTTGTTCCGTTGTTCCGTTGTTCCTTTGTTCTCCGAAAGACTTTGCTCCTGCTCGCGAAATGTATAGCCAATTCCTTTCTCCTGCTCGCGAAATGTATAGCCGATTCCTTTTCTCCCTCTCTCTAAACTCTTCTCTTTTTCACTGTATGTATGTGCGTGTGTTGCGTGTGTTGTGTGTGTGTTGCGTGACAGGGCGCGCGAGTGGGAATCGCGGAATTTGGCGAGTCACAGCGCGTACACCTTGTTAGTTGTGGGACTGTCGCTTTCTCGCTTTCTCCTCACAGCACCCAACCAACCAAAATGGACTCTTAGCGTTGCTACGCGGGAGGCTACTGGAACCGGCTCGGAAATATTCTGCAAGACAGGGCTAGGCGAGGCTAAGGGATGGTTAGGGGAGTGGGGTAGGAGGTAGGAGGCGGTAGTAGCCGTGCGGGGGAGTGCGGAAAGAGAGGGAAAGAACCCGATTTGGAGAGATGGGAAAAGTTTGGGTTCTTTTTCTTTTTTTTAAAGAGCTGCGTGTGAGTGTTGGTTCCGAATGTAGGGATTGTGTGCTGATCGGGCGCCCGCGCTCTTTGAATACTTGATCCGCGCCCGAGGACGCAGCAAGCGCGCTTGTCCTTCCACTCACCAGGCTTTTACTACGGTTTATGCTGGTAAACGGTACCCCTCAGGGAGTCTGGAGAACCGACCGTTCGCGAATGATCCTTGAGTTCCCAATTGCTCGCGAACTGTTCGCCTCATTCCGTCCACACCTTTTGTTTTTTCGTTTTTCCCACTGAGAGAAAGGATACGGACTGCAAAACTTGAGAGTGAGTGAGCAAGTTTTTCTTTCGTTGAAGAGTTAGTTTGATCTTGATCAAAAGATAAAGTGAAATAAAATGTAAAGAATCGAAAGAACGTTTCCAACATTCCATTCAATGAAATTCGTGGAAGAAGGTCCGTGCAATGCAAATCTATGCAACGTGAGATTCACGTGTCACAATCGAAACTTGAACAACAGAAAAGAAACAGCTTCCTCTAACGAACAGTACAAGCAGCGTCAGTCCGCCTCCAGCAACTCGAGCAGAATAATTGATTAAAGTTACAGTCAATTTCGTCCACCTTTCACTGTAGTTCACATCACAATTCATGTCTTTTCTGAAAAAAGAGACCGTCAAGGTAAGCATTAGACTCGGTCGACCCGACTTTTCATCAGTTGTCAATCAATCAAGCAATCAATCAACAATCTTGATCAATCTCAATCAACAAAGAAACCATCGAAGAAACGAGCAAGGAAGGATAAAAGCGCAATAGGACTGAGTGAGTAAGTTGAGTGAGTGAGTGAGTGAGTGAGTGAGTGGAAAGACTTGCTTGAAGTACAAGTGACAGTCCCCCACCCACTGATCCACCCACACAGTCTCTTTCAGTCCCTCAGTCCGTCAAGGCGCTGAGGAGCGCGGGAAGCAGTTGGGTCAAAGTCGATTTCCATCGACCGCTCAGAGTTCAGAGTTCGGGAGGACCGTCGATAGTACGCGCTTTGGCACTTGGTTTCGGTGTGGTTGGTCTAGTTGGGAAAGTCGGGAGCTGGAGATATCATATCACTTTGCTCGCAACTTTGGTTGGGTCTGAGTGCGTGAGTGCGTGAGTGCTTGAGTGCGCGAGGTGGGCAATATGGAGCAGAACAGGAGGTTGGACAAGATCCTGAGGCATCTGGAAAGGCGGTCCAAGGAATGGAGCCAGAAGCTGACGCTGGAGAGGCAGGTGACCGCCGCTGGCAAACCCACTGTGCGAATCGGTGATGTGGCCATAGAGATTGAGCCGCCTGCGCCAGGGTGCGAGACGCTGATTCCAGTGGGATACCTCGATCCGGACGGAGAGCCGCAAGATGTGCTCCGCATTCTGAGGTTCCTTATGCAGAAAGATAGCCTCGGGCAAGACGCCTATTTGATCGGCCCTCCAGGCCCACTGAGACGCGAGATCATCTTCAAATACTGCGAACTTGTACAGCGGCCCGTTGAATACGTACCACTGTCTCAGGACACCACAGAGTCGGACCTCAAACAACGCAGAGAAATCTCGCATGGGACTGCAGAGTACATCGATTGTGCGGCAGTTCGCGCCGCGGTGATGGGCTCGGTCCTCGTTCTCGATGGTATCGAGAAGGCGGAGAGAAATGTCATGCCCCTTCTCAACAATCTTCTGGAGAACAGAGAGATGGCGCTGGAGGACGGACGCTTTTTGGTCAACCCGAAACGCTTTGATGCCCTACTCCAGGAACACTCGCCTGAAGAAATTGCGAGCTGGAAACTAGTCCGCACTTCTCACCGCTTCAGAGTCGTGGCGCTCGGCCTTCCAGTACCAAGGTACCCAGGGTCGGCCCTTGATCCACCTTTTCGATCTCGTTTCCAGGCGAGAGACGTCCCCTCTCTGCAGCCAACCGAGCAGCTGGATGTCATCCAAGGCAGCGTCGGGGAAGCAACGGACCCGCTGTGCCCACGCCTCTTGGTGCAGACCGCAGCCGTCCTTCACGACCTCCGGCATACAGAAGGGGCCAGCGCAATGTCTGCCATTCCAGAGTTCGCACAGGGATACCAGTACACCGCCTCCAAACTGTTTGAGCAGTTTCCTCTTATACACCCTCGCGCCATCGGCGATTTTGTATATCCATTCCCACAGCTCTTGATAGGCTCTGGCGATGATCGGCGGGCAGTTGTGGACAAAGTCTTGGCACGGTTTTCTCTGCTCAGAGTCGACGTCTTTGATCCTAACGCCAAGAAGGACAACTCCACCATGGTTGTGTTTAAAGACGGCGCCGAACCTCTGAAGGAATCGCAAAGCGAGCTATCTGGCTCTCCTCTTTGCAACTATGTCGTGGACTTCGTCGAGACACCTCCAAACGTTCTGCAGGCGACTGTGCGCTTCCGCCTCGAAGCGCTCAACGCCTACTCGTATGAGTACCTCAAAGGCGTGTCACAGCAGCAAACCGTGATCACAGTACCAGCTGGAGAATTCGGCTCCGTCTCCAATGTACCTGGCTTTGTGGAGACGATGACAAATATGGAGCACTTCTCCAAGATGGTTCAAGCTCACTCTGTGGGAGACTTCCTCCTAATTGGGGAAAAGGGCGGCGGCAAATCAGCACTCGTCAACTACTTTGCCAAGCGGCTCGGGTATCGTGTTGAACACATCCCCCTCTACAAGGACATCACCGCTCGCAATCTGCTTCAGCGCCGCATTACGCATCCAAACGGAGACACGGACTGGGAAAACTCAAGCTTGGTCGTCGCGGCTCTCACTGGGCGGCTTGCGGTACTCGACGGTGTTGAGCAGATGATTCCGGGAACTTTGGCCTCGTTGCAACTCCTCGTGTCCCAGAGGGAAGCGCGTTTGCCTGACGGAAGCCGACTTGTCTCCGAGGAGCGCTTTGAGCAAATTCGGAGGAGGAATAAGATGTCGCGTGAGGACATGCTCCGCATCGGGGTGCTTCCTATCCACCCTGCATTCCGCGTCATTGCGCTGGCAAGGCCAGTTGGTGTGAAAGGCGGAGGCTCTCCTACCGGCACATGGCGCGATTGGCTGGGAGCTGAGGTGCAGAGCATGTTCACTTTTGTCCATATCGGAGCCCTGCGCGTGGAGGAGCAAAAGTTTATTTTGAGAACACTTGCTCCTCGGGTTCATGTTTTGCAGCTGGAGCGTCTTATGAAATTTGCTGGCGTCTTAAGAGAGGAGGTGGAGAAGGACGAGATGCTCTCGACTTTGTTGACGGCCGTCTCGCTGCGGTCTATGATTCGTATCTGCCGCCGCATCTCTGTGCAAATCGGAAATCATGTCGAAGAGGAAAATCCAAGCATGATTCCTCTCCACGAAGCTATCATGCGAGCAGCACTTTCCCGCTTTTTGCCTCCGATTGTGCTAGAGACCCTCTTGCATTTGCTCAAAGCCTGCGAGATCAACGGCCCTCCAGGAGGCGTCACGGTTGCTCCTGATGACCTCAACATCAAGGTTCACGAAGGATCATCCGCCGACGCATTCAAGCGGAATCCGAGTGCAATCGGCGTCGTGCAAATCGGCTCACTCCTGGTGGACGTCATGCCCCCAAAAGACGTTTTGCTCATACCAGACATTCTCTTTTACGACAACCCTCGTCAAGCGCTCTCCATGCAGGAGATGATGAAGGACTGGATGAGCGGGCAGCACCTGCTCCTAATCGGAAATCAAGGAGTCGGTAAAAACAAGCTTGCTGATCGCATGCTTCAGCTCCTCAAGCTCCCCCGAGAGTACATCCAGTTGCATCGTGACACTACGGTACAAAATCTCACAAGCAACCCAACCATCGTGAACGGAGTTCTCAAGTATGAGGACTCGCCACTCGTGCGCGCCGCCCGTGAAGGCAGGGTTCTCGTCGTTGACGAGGCTGACAAAGCGCCAACCCACGTAACTGCGATTTTGAAGGCTCTCGTGGAGGATAGGTCCATGCTTTTGAGTGATGGTCGCCGCATCATGGATCCAGCTGATGTGGTCGTGTCAAACTCACCCGATGGTGCTCTTGGGCCGGAAGTCATTCCTTTGCATCCAGAGTTTCGTCTTATTGCCTTGGCAAATCGCCCAGGCTTTCCCTTCCATGGCAACAATTTCTACGCAGAGGTTGGGGACTCGTTCGCAGCATTTGCAATCGACAATCCTGACACCAACTCTGAGATGTATCTTTTGAAACAGTATGGCCCAGACGTTCCCGAGGATACCTTGCGCAAATTGATCGCCGCATTCGACGAGCTGCGTGCAATGTCAGATGACGGGCAGCTGTCTTATCCGTACTCCACCCGTGAGTTGACTGCAATTGTCAAGCACATGCAACGCTTTCCAGATGACGGCGTTGATCGAATCTTGCGGAATGTGTTTGACTTTGACAACTACAGTCACGAGGAGAAGCAACTCCTAATGGATGTCTTTGCACGCAACGGCGTGCCCTTCGCGATCGGCGCTTCGTCTTTCCATGTCAACACCGGCAAAAATCACGTTCTTCCTCCTCCAAAGCTCATTGAAGAGTGGTCTCTGGCCACTCGAGCTTCCAGTGGAGGTCTGCGCTCTGCAGATATCGATGCGACGCGGTTTAAGTCGGCCCAAGCTATGCTTACGGACCTGCTCCGAATGAACCAGAGCTCCAAGCAGCACATGTGGCCTTTGAAGCCAGCGCACATGCAAGCTACGCTTCAAAAAAAGGAGAGGGCGTCCACGGTGTTCACTGAAGAACTTTACAAGTTTAACCTGCCCCAAGGTTTGGTTTTGGGAGTCACCGCTCTCGACAACGGCGCCCTGGCGGCAGCCGTGCGTAGTCACAGCTTTATGCTCTTCCAAGTTGACCCCGCCCACTCTCAGTGCAAGGTTCATGATCTCCACGCCGCCGTCCCGTCTGATGGCACGTACAGAGTGGCACCGAACAGCGCCAATGTGTATCGAATGTCCAACTCCGCCAAGATCTTCTCGAATGCGCACAATGGTGCTTCATTCCAGGTCATGGTACAAAACCCAAGCACCGGAAACATGCTCGCTTTGGACCTTGAGAACGAAGTCTTCGCATTTCTCGAGCTTCCACCATCGTGTAATCGCCAGGGGCCCAAGATTCAGCTTGTTCAATGCCCAAGTCCGCATTCGGATAGGTTTCTCGTGTACCAAAGAGGACTGAAATTTGTGACTGTGCTGGATTACAAGACCAACCGCGTGTACTCTACTACGGTATTTTCTCAGGATCCACCTCGGTACCAGCTTCCTGTGGCTGTTGAGCGAGTGGATGCTTTGAGTGGCAACTCTTGGCTTCTGACTGCGGTGGGAAATGCCTCATCGAGGGCTGATACCTACAATCTTGTTCTCGACGAGGCGTCGGGCGAATTTTCTTTGGAGCGTCTGGAGCGAAAGGAGCCCAGCCTTCAGCAGGTGCAAAATACAACCATGCCAACTTTTGCCTCGAGCTCACCGCTTTCCAAGGCCCCCGGTGCGTTGCAATCCGCCGGCCACTCTGTCAGGATGGTGCAGCTAAAGAGCGACGACTCGCGGCCTGGGGACCGCATCCCGGCGATCGCGGTCGATCTCCCCAGCGCTTTTGACAATGGCTCAAGGAGTCATATCTACCAGATCGACGAGACATTGACTGTCGGTGACAGTGGCATAGAAGCAGAGGAAGACAAGACCAAGAGGAAAGATGCCCCCAAGTCGGCTCGCGTGCATGCTTTGCAGCTGACCCGGTCGAATCTGATGGCAGTGCTTCGTGAAGCCCCGGAGAGAATGTCTGTGGAGCTGGATTTGTTCGACATCAATCGTGCCAATCGACGCACAATTTCCGTCAGTCTCGAGGATAATGTTTTGGAAAACGCCGATCACGACCTGAACATTCGGACTGATGCTAAAACCAGCCAGTTTGGAACTCCAGTCCGACACTCTCCGAATCTGGCTGCCTTGAAGAATGTTCTGAGCCCATCTCAGCTCAACATGTTTGCCATGCGACGAACCACGATTGCCGAAGCTTCCCAGCGCCTCTTTGTGGTGGAGGTCTCGGACGAAGCCATCTGCACTGTGGACTGCCTCGGTGTTGTCAGGGTCTGGTTGGTGGACGACCTGGCGATTCGCCGTGCCTTTTCAGACTGGCGCAAACTTGTCGGGCGCGCAGAGGATGCACCTCTCCAAATCTCGTAAGTTTGTTTGCCAGAGTAAATGTATTCTGTCGCAAGTGTAACCAGAAAACTCACCTTTGCATACTCATTTTACTATGTCTTGTGTCGTCTTTCGTTTTCTTGAATCCTTTGATAGGTATCAAAAAGGTGAAGATGATGAAGAAGGGTACGTTCTCTAACCTTTCCGGCCTTTGTGCAGACAAATCTAACGCCCAAGTGTTCGCCTTTTTTTGTTACTGCCTTTACAAAACTAATCAGGAGCGGCACCAAAGGATCCGGTAAAGGATCTGGCGGGGAAAGTGGGGATGGCGACGGCGACGGCAATGGGTAAGTTTCTCGGTTTTGCTGTCTTGATAAGCGTGGAGTGTGATGCTGACGCTACTTGTGGACAATGGCGAAAAAGTGACGGCGATGGAGACGGAGACGGAAACGGCTCCGGAGAAGGGTCTGGGGAAGGCTCGGGAAGCGGGCAACTGAGTGGAGGTGGCGGCGGTGGAAACTCGGGAAAAGCTAAAGGCTTGTCAATTGACCAGCTCAAAGATTTGCCTGACCCTAGCGAAGTCGAGTTCCAGGAGATTGAGAACCCTGCTGCCGAGCGTCGACGAACACCCGAAGAGGGGGAACCGGATATTTCAGAGGAAGCGAAGCAGGCCGCAAGTCAATTCAAGCGCGACGAGTGGCTCAAAGTACTTGAAAAGCTAGAAATGACTGAGCACGACGCCGAAAAGTACGAAAAATACAAGGAGGGTGTGAAGACCGAGATTCGCGAACTGCGGGTCACTTTGGAGGGTCTTGAGGCCAATCAGACCGAGCGTATCTGGCTCAAGAACCAGACCACTGGGGATATTGATGACATGCGCTTAGTCGATGGTTTGACTGGCGAGCGCTCGATTTACAAGAGGAGGGCCGACCAGCTGCCGGATTCTGCCTCTTACCAGCCGATGCCGAAGAAGTTGCAGTGAGTTTGTATCTATTTGCCTTTTCTCAGAACCCGAAGACGTTGACTAACCGCAAAATTTTGCAAACAGCTTTGTGTTTGACCTCTCCATGAGTATGGGTCGGTACTCTGCGGACGGGCGTCTGCAGCGCTCGCTAGAAGCTGCGGTCATGATTATGGAAGCTGCCAAAGGCTTCGAGCAAAAGTTTGATCTCAAGTTCACTGGACATTCCGGCGACAGCGATAATGTTGACTTGGGGGTGGTTTGGGGTCATCCGCCAAAGAACGACAAAGACAGGCTCGATGTGATTCGACGCATGAATGCGCATGTTCAGGCGTGCGACTCTGGCGATACGACCCTGCAAGCTATTCGCAAAGCCTTGGACGGAATGGCACGTGACGGACGCGATGCCGACGGAAGATATGTGTTCGCGATTTCCGACGCAAACTTGGACCAATACTCGATCGGTCCTGAGCACTTTGAAAAACTTGTCGCAACCGCTATGAAGTCCAACACGCACCTTTTCGTGCTTTTCATCGCTTCTATGGGTGACCAGGCTCAGGTCTTTGAGGAGAGATTGCCTGGAAAGGTCTTTTCGTGCTTTTCGAGGGCAGATATCCCCAAAACTTTGAAAAAGATGTTCTTGGCAGCTGCTTCTGCCTCCAAATTCTAGCTCTACTGGAGGTGGTGTGCATGCATGGCTGTTCTAAGCATCAAGCAAACACGTCATGAATTCTCTTTCTCTTTCAAACTGTGTCGTCTACAACTTTCCAAAATCATTCATAAGGAACTTTTGCTTCAACTCAAGTTAAACTTGTTGGGTACTTAGTTGGAGACGCAGTGGGCTTCATCGTGAGCTCAAGGTCGCAATCCTCGGCCAAATATCCGCACTGCTTTCCGTTTGAGTCCACCAGAGAGTCGGTAGCAGGCTCGGGAACTTGTGCTCCTCCGGACACGAAAGAAGCCGACGTGGCCACCAAATAAATAAGCCCTGCAGCATACACAAAGACATACATCCAGAACAGCGGCCTTTTGGACAAGGGCTTATGCTCATCATTCAAGACGGTCGCGATCCTGAACGACGAGGACCGACCTAGCCTCGTCGGGCTCTGTGTGTGCATCCTGTCTCCAGTACACCGTGACCAGCTGTCGCTCGCCGGACACTGCACCACTTCTCCTGTGAGTCCGTCACCCACCTACCGTGCACTCGCTGCCCGTGCTTGCCACGGATGTATTCTCCAGTGCATACTCCGCCTCAGTCTCAGTATGTCGTCGTCACAGCTCAACACTTCTTTTCAAGTGTACATTTCAGTGCGGATCTCAAAAGACATTGAAAGCAGTGCTTTTCTTCTTACGTATCCCACTTGCAGTTGAGCATTTTCTTGTTCTTTTATTGTTGCGGATAATAAATTGCATGGACATGAATCGCTGGAGTATGTATGCATCCATGCACACTCTATGCTCATATACGTGCTTTCGTGTGCCATAAATACCATTGCCGCTATTGCCACGCAGTGAACCTCTTCGACACTTGAAACTTGAATAAAGTATTGGTAACGGACAAGCTCGCGATGCAAATGTAATGCATGTTTTAGTAATTTTAGTAATTTTAGTAGTGTAATGTGCATGCACGATCGTCCGCGCTATTGTCATTTGAGAAGTGTGAGCAACTATGACAAAGTTCGACTTAGCATAGCGGATGAAATCTCGAGAGAGAAGGAGAAGATAGGGGACAGAGAGAAGAAAGAAAAGAAAGAGAGAAAGGAGGCAAGGAAAGCGGGTGCGGAATGCAGGAGTCTGTTCGATGTCAGCGGTGCAAGTCGACGATTCCACAGGCGAACTTTGCGCTGCACTCAGCACGATGCAGCAAGCAGTCTATCCCAGCGTCGTGCGGCGCGAGGATCCTGCAGACCGCCTCGCAGGGAGGAGCGCCGAATCAGCCTTGTCATGATGGGAATGCGAACAAGGCCTTGTCTTTGTGGGAAGACCATTTGCGAATGATTGAGCAGTCAGATCGCGTGCTGGCGGAAGACCTGATGCGTGGAGACCAGGAGGACGCGGATGCTGAGTTCGCAAAGAGACTGGAGCAGCACGAGTTCGAGCGGGCGGCAAGGATCTCTCCCAGGTTTGACGAAGGGCCAGTAGCCAGCCCGGACATTCTTGAAATGCTTTTGCTCTCCAGCCCGGTTGGGGACAAGCACGTCCCCGCCAATGGCGATCTTGATTGACAGCGACATTGAAAGCTTCCTCGGCACGGCTATGAATACTGAAGACATGGCATCTCAATCGCTGGAAGTAGCCGTACACCAGCTTCCGGAGACAGTTAAGCTGGCAAAGTCGTTGCGACCGATTTGAGGTCACTCAACATTGCCAAAACGATGACGGGTTGGGCCATGAGCGCGAGACATATGCCCAAAATGCCTTTGTAAATGGTGATAGATCGTACCGTCCAGTTGCCTTCGAGAAATCCCCACGCAACGAGAGTAAAAGGCGGACCAAGCAGCGCAGCGACAAGGACCCCGTAGATTGCGCCACTTAAAAGATACCTCGCCAAATACCTGTACCAGCGCTCGTTCTCTCGCAAAGCCAGGTACTGTCCGAGTCGTTGTGCCCAATTCGAGCTCACCGAACCTACAATCCTGAAAGGAAACGTTTTCTTTGCATCTCCGCGCGTAATCGCTCCGGAGAGCGCCCAAGTGATCACTGACCCGACTATGCAGGTCACCACAACATCGCCGGCAACAGTATCAGGCCAAACAAACAGTCCCAGCTTGTCAATCTTGTCCTTGTACATTACCCACGCCAGAAAGCCGGTCAGACTTGCGCTGACCAAACACGCCACGACCGTCGAGGCTGCCACGTACGCCGCAATCGGTAACTCGATCCCTGCAGTCATCCTGACCGCGCCACGCTGCTCTTGACAAAAGGGAGTCGAGTCCTCTCGCAAACCAAACTCAAACTCAATGTCTCGCCCGTGCTTTCAGCTCTGGACACACTAGCTATTCGCGCGCGCAGTGGGTCCAAACGCACAATAAACGCACGCCTGCCTTTGGCGGCCTTTGGCTCTTGATGCGCTTGCGTTTGGCTCCAAGGCTTCTTGCTCTTCAAGTTCGACGGAGTTTGACAGTGAAACAAGAGCTTTGCAAGAGAGAGACCAGTTTGGTTTGTTTGATTGATTGATCAAAATTCCACTTAGCTTTCAAAACTGGCGGGCAACGCTGGCAGATGTGCCCAAGATTTTGGGCCAGTACGATCGCACGAATATCCCGCCAAATTCGCAAATTCGAACACAAAGTTTGCTGTCAATCGATGTTCTGTTCATGAAAATGTAAATGAAAATGTTCATTGAAAATGAAACAACAACTTCAACCAACAACCAAAGACCAAAGTAAACAACAAGGAATGAAAAGAAAGCGTCGCCATCTCCGACGTTTGCGTTTCACTAGCGCTGTCTTTAATAGTGCGCCTCTGTTTTGTGAGCAGGCAGAGCAAGTATGAGCAGGTGTGCGACGTGGCTGCGCGCGATTCCCGTCACAAACACGGCACTGTGACTCACATTGAGTTTGGACCGCCGTTTCTCGTCTCGTTGGCGGATGTGTTACGCGGCCGGGACGATTTTTTGTTGTGTCGGCGAGTTGTACGAGTTATATTCTATATATTCTGTTGTTACCACAGTATTGTATTAGTCCGGCAAAGTGTCCTCGCGGACAAGAGGAGTATTGTAGAGTGGAGCAATTGGCCTAGTTGCATTGCTGGGCGATTGGGTAGTGCGTGCTGCGTTAATTGTTTGGTTTGCGTTCCACTGTAGTTGCCAGTGTTGTCTTGGAGCTTGAAAAGTTGGAAGCTTTTGATATTTTGATAAGGTGCTTGAAGATGGGAGAGGAGCGCAAGAAGTTCGAGTATCAGGGACGTACCATCTACGAATGGGAGCAGAGCATGAATGAGGTTTTGATCTACATCACTCCGCCCCAAGGCGTGAAGGCGAAGGACATGGACATTAAGATTGAACAGGCTCACCTCTCCGTGGGACTGAAAGGGGTTGAGCAGAAATTTATCGACGTGAGTTCTCGTGTTTGCTCAGATGTGGAGCGGTGTTCTCGCGAAAGAACGGGTCGAAAGCTAACTTGCGCCTTTTGGAACGTGCACAATAGGAAGACTTTTTTGATACTATCGTTGTGTAAGTTTGCGCCGCTGTGTCGCTGAGTGATGCGGAAATCGTTCCTGCTCCAAGAGAGCGCAGCAGAGTCTCGCACTAACTTGGCGGTGAATTGTTGTTTTTGTGCCGTGTATATAGAGCCGAGTCTTTTTGGACCTTTGACGATGGAGTGCTAGAAATCAACGTGCAGAAGATGAGGAAGGCTTCGGCTTGGGAGTCTGCGCTTAGGGGTCATGGCGAACTGGACCCCATGGCAAAAGAGGAGATAAAGAAGAAAATGACTTTAGAAAGATTTCAAGAAGAACACCCAGGGTTCGATTTTTCGGGGGCTGAATTTTCAGGCTCGGCTCCAGATCCTAGAACCTTTATGGGTGGAGTGCCGTACAAATAATTGACATTGACATCATAAAATGCTGAAGGCTGGACTCTCAGGCTTTCCCGTCGAAGCAAATTTATTAGCATATCTATAATGAGATAGAGGGAGTGAAGAACACGTCGCTACAGATTGGACAGATGTGAGAAAGTTGATTTTTTTTTTCAAACCATTAGCTCGAGATGCCGAGCAACTCATGTTCTCCGCAAGGGAAAAAAGTTTGGTATTTCCACAACACCGCCCGAGCTTCCACATTGTTAGAAAATAGTCGTTCGGATTGCACTTCTTTGAATGAAGTACTATCGCGAATTGCATGCAAACGGAAGCAAGCTGGTTTCCACAGTAAAATTGGTGAGATTATATGCGATTGTGCAGTATCGCTCTCTCACTCCGCCTTCTATTAGGCCATTTTGGAAGCAGCAGCACATGTTTACACCTTCACAATTCGAGGTGTCGTCCACGTGGAGGACGTAAATCAACGAAATGGCGCTCGACAAAAAGCTTGCAAACACGAACGCAGCTGAAAACCACTTGTGGCGACCAAGCCAGATGCTGTGCAGCGGGTAGCCACTTTGAGTTTCGGTGTAGGAACAAAAAACATCACCAGCAAACTCGAGGAGCAGCTGGGTTGCAGCAGAAATTAGCAGAGACTTCCAGTCCATGTCTGAGTTGAACTGATTTGGCCCAGGCAGCTGAGCGTAATAGTCTAAAGGCATTAAGAGTTTTTTGTTCCAAAACAGGAAAATTACGATGTGTGAATCTGCGCGTACCATTTTGATTGGTTAGTTCGATTTGGTCCTAACAACGTGCTGCGAGACAAAAGAGAGTACTTACTAATAATCGCCTGATACTCTGCGCACATCTCGCCGACAATAACCATGGCATGGAATGTCCTTCTCGATGTGGTGATTTCCGCGCCAGTTTGCGCGCGGGAGTGCGTCGAGGATCCAAATGTTGTCGACAAGATTTCGGGGTTGGTGGCTGAACTTGGCTTTACCTTGTTGCTTCTCAGTGAAACGGACTGAGGTTGCACAACGACAGTGTGCTGTCGAGCCAATTTCAGCCTCTTGCTTACTCTTTCTTTGAAGACTCGGTCCCGATACGACATTGTGACACGCAGAGCAATCTCCGTCAGCGTCTGAGCGAGAGCCACCAAGAAAATGGTGAGAGGGTCTTCGAAATTACTGTTAAAAATTCGCACCACATTCGCCATGATCATCTGGGTATAGATAAAGAACCACCACGTCCGTTCTCGGTGAACTCCGACTCCCGACCCAGAAACATGTAAATCCAGAGTGAGATATCCCGCTGAGTATCGCGTAAGGAAGTTGACGAACTCCTTCATGGCAGGCAATACAATCAGCGCCAGAACTAAGCGATTTTGCCGCTGTTGCGTGGATAGTCTTCTCAAGAGTTGCAAAAGTACCACTCCTGAGCACAAAATCACGAGATGGAGAAGACAATGTCGTGGAAGTTTAGAGTCGCGGGGCAGAATAGCCTTTAGTGTCACCGAGGCGAGGAGAAGTGGACCCAATGCTGCCAAATAGTACACCAGCGACCCTTCGTAATGCTTTCGAACTTCCACAAAGCATGTGTACCCCAGCGAAATAGACATTGCCATCAAAATATTCATTTTCCAGGTGAACCCAGCATAAAACCCGAACATGAGTGGGAAATAGGTGGCGTACGGAAGGTCAAAAGGAAGGTCTTTTTGACAAACTTGTTAGTCCCGCCTTCGTTGTATCAGAAACAGAGAGAAATAAGGAAGGAGCTTTTAACTTACCGTACGACCATGGCAGGTCGCCCCGCGAAACGAATGTAACATCCTCCAATAGTCGTTCGTCGCCGACAAACCGCGGGTTCGTCTCCAGTCGTTTCGGAATAACGAAGCACGCAAAGCCTCCAAGGCCCAGAATTGATGCTTGCACCGCCAGTTGTAACACAAACCAAGCCTCGTTCAGCACCCGTCGCTTCTTTCCCATGGTGCCACGTTCGGCGAGACATTCTCCGGGTGCTGCGTCGCGCGGTCTGGTCGGCAGCATGTGGGGCTCTGCCTTTCAACTTGATCTTCCACGCACTTACATTGCACCCCGCAATAATCCCATCTCTTCTCTTCTTTTCTTCAATCCATCGAAAGCGACTGACGCCTCAAGGACAAATACTAGTAATCGCGCAACTCAACGGCTTTTTGAGATCAGGATGAAAGCTAGCCGATAGATTGGACTGTACTGAGTACTACTTGAAGAGAAGCGAAAAGAAAAGCTTTACCTTCTTTTTTGACAGAGATGAGAATGTCGTAGAGTGGGAAATTGCGCGTTTAGTGACCTGGGTTCGAATGCAGAATGATTTATAGAGTTGCAAAAGCCCACGGGGGGTCTTGTCTGGGGTACTCGTATGCGTTTGAGTCATGGTCACCTCAGAAGATTGTGCTCGCCCATTTTGGCAGCAAGCGCGAGCTCGTTCTCTTTGCGAATGCGCTCAATTCGCTCCTTTGCTGCGTCTCGTTCGCGCTGGAACTTGTCCGTCAGAAACCTTTTCGCAGACGGATTGATCGCCTCTAGCTGCCATTGCATCTCTCTGCTCTTTTCGGCCTCGACTTCCTCGGCAATAATGGCTTGCAGGTACTCATGCTGGCGCTTTCGCATTTCTGTCAGCACTTTCCTGCGAGGATCAACAGCATCGTCTGCTTGGGCACTGACGCCACGCTCGCGAATCGCTACGCGTGTGTTGAGCTCCAGCCTCTCGCCGGTCTCGGCATCGATGACTTGCATTGCGAGCAGACTATCGGCATTGTCGTGCGCGACGATTCGCTCGGAGTGGGCCGATGTTGCGAGCAATCTCAACGCCACGTCACTTGCGAGAGCCTATCCAAGGCTTTCATACCGTTGAGAGCCGTTGAGCTTGAGCCCTGAAGGATCTGAGCTGAGCTGAGGCGAGCTGAGCCGCTAAGCGTTGGCGCTTGAGATTGAACTCTCCTAGTCTCTCAAGAATTGCCACAACAGTCCCGCCGCAGTCAGTCGAGTCTGAGAGTCTCCGTGACTCGGACCGGCAACGGCCAACGGTATCACTTCTGTCTGTACACAAACAAACGCCATCGTACTCGTACAGCTTAGACTTCGATCGCGAGAACTCGCGACGCCATTTGGAAGTGAAATGGGAGAAGCTGTAATCACCGAGTTCCTCTGTATTTGGGTTGACCTTCAACAGGTAATTGCAAGGAAGAAAGGAAGGCATGGGTTTCGTAGAGGATGGCGGAAATACAACATATAAAGAAAACAAGTAAAAGTGCAAAAGCGGCTGACAAGCAGAGCAAAGCCTACCTCACGAACACCTGCGACCCAGAAGAGAGCAGCACCTCCATCGTTCTTCTCCCAATGGAGAACAAATGCAACAGCGCTGTGATGAGGTAAACCGCATCATCATCGAAGATTCCGAGAAACTGCACGAGTAGCGTGGCAACCATTTGATAGGTTGTGTTCTCTGTCGTTAAAAACGCAGAGCTCGTTGTCGTGGTAGCACTGCTCGAATCGTGCTATTTGGAGACCCGTTAGAGCGGCTTGGCCGGGCGGAGCCGACACCGTTCAAGCTCGGATTAAAAAGCTTGATTGAAAAAACTCATGATGTGTTTCATTGCGTGCTCGGAGCCCTTGGGTCAAAATGATTACTTCAATTCTGCTGAAGATTTCTCGACCGCCGAACTCTCGACACTTTGTTGGAAATATCTGTTCTGAATTTTTAAAACTGAGGACAGATCCTCGAGAATCTCTCCGCCAGAAAAGTGTTTGTGGTTGCAGTTCCATTTTTCGAACAAATGCAAGCGAACTCAACCGTAAAAGCAAGTTCCCGGGCAAGGGGCAAGGCTAAAGTGGGGAGAGAGTAGGACAGGGGCGGAAGCCGAGCCGCAGGTTGTGAATGCGACGCAAAATAGCGCAAAACTCAAACGCGAATCGCTGTCAGTATCTCTGCCAAGTTGTAACGCGGCAATTGAGGTGAGACCTCCGATGAACAGACACTACGTCCGTTGAGAATCCAAACGTGGCAGACTCGTCAATCCATGCCGAATTGAAGAAAGCGCAATCGTTCACTTGCTTTTACTGCCTTCTATTTCCTTTTCCTTTTCACGCCAAAAGCAGCAACTTTCTCTGGATGAATGTGTAAACGAACGAACGAACGAACGAAAGCTTTCGTTGTCAATGTCCACACATTCATTGACTGTGAATCGATTTCAATCAAGAACAAGTACGATGGAAAAAAAAATTTAACAAAGTAAAAGTAATTTCCAATTCCTGTCACAAACCCCCTTTTAGGCATTCAGCCTAATCACATATAGTCTCCATAACCTTATGTTCTCCTATACATCCCTTACTCTCAACGGTCAGGAGCAAACCCTGGTTCGTAGTCCTAGTGTTTATATTAGGCATTAGTTAAGCTGAGCCCGTAAACCTGCATTCCAACATCTTGCGGTGGTGCTATTGAGGCACTATCGAATACAATAGAAGGACTGGAAATTACCGTTCACGGAGTTGATGGAAAAATGTGGCGAAGGAAAATATTATCCAATTATGCATTCCGTGAAAGGAGCAAGAGCAAAGGCACGCAAAAGGCTAGCGCTCTTCGCCCATCGACCATCGACGAATGTTCAAATGAATACATTTGGAGAGAGAGGAAGAAAGAAAGAAAGGTTCAAGTTCGCAAGGAAATTGAGAGTTGCACTTCCCACATTCAGGAATCCAATTCGGATGCCATGGAATACTGAGTACTTTGAGCTCGACCGCGCCCCTACGAGCACAGCACCGCCATCCATCTATCTATCCTTCCATCCCTCACGACCCAACAGTTCAAGGCTTTCTGGTAAACATCAACATCTCTCCTTTCAACTCGTCATTCAGTACTCACTCCCACTACGCTTTCGGTTCACGCAAGAGAAAAGAGAAACAGAGCTCAGAGGGCCAGCGAGCCCTAAACTGTGAAAGCGACCCTTCTCCTTCTTCGTAGCTTTCCCCAACGCGCGCAGCCCCCACCTAATCACCCACCCACCCGACCACCCAATCGCGAGACTGTTGCGAACATTTCCAAGGGTCTGAAACCCTCTCCTCAGTTAGGGAGACGACGCTACGCGACACGAGACCATTCGCAACGCGACTACTCGGACTCATCCAAGCCATAAGACCGAAGACCTGTGAAAACCAAGCCGCTCCGAAAACCCATTCCAAAAAACCACAAAGTTTTCATGAGCACTTCCATTCACGTCAATGTTCATGTTCTAAAAAAAAAAAGAATGCTCCACGAAAAGTTTTTCGTCTCGCTGTGAACGGCCAAACAACTACCCACTATCCATACTATCCATTACCTAAAACTGGTACCATCTACCTACTCTTGGTCAAGTTACCGGTGCAATTCAATCATACTCTTAACACTCTTAACAATAACAGTAGAACTACAAATAAGTCCTCGCGCCTGTCAGAGCGCCTCTAAGGCGGGACATAGTTGACTACTACTGGAGCGAGTAGCAGAACTAGAGGACCGGCCGGTGAGGTGAGGAAGAGGCACAATCGCCGTCTAGGCTCCACACTAGCGAAAGCGGTAAGTTCACTGCGACAACGGTATGACCGGTAGCTTGCTAAATTCCGGAGTCCTAAATTCTCTAAAAGCATTTTGATTGAAAGTGAGAACAACAACCAAAACAACACACCAAAATAAGAAGCGCCTAGTACAAGAAATAGTACTCGCCAAGGCACTAGAGAAAGCAGCAACCTGCGAGTAGAAAGTGAAAGCGAAAGTAGAGTATAGAGAGAGAGAGAGAGATGCAGAGAGATGGAGACAGAGACAGAGACAGAGAGAGAGAGAGAGTACCGGTAAGTTTGGTTCATTATTAGACGTTGCGCTGGGAACGGCTAAGCCGAGGCGAAGGGCAAGAGGGCAAGTAAGTGAGCTGTTTGAGTGAAAAAAGTACCACAGACCACAGACCACAGACCCGAGACAGGCACAGCGCAGGCAGCTCGTCGGTTGGGAGACCACAGCGCCAGAAGCGGAGTGTCGGCATCTGCATTCGGCAGCAGGAGCAGTGGCAGCAGGTTTGCATCGAGGCCGGAAGGAAGGTCGGGTTTCGATTGAGCGAAGGAAGAGAGAGAGAGAGAGAGAGAGAGAGAGAGCGTGATCGAGGGCGAGATGGCTGCTGTAGAAGCAGGGAACGTCAAGGTCTCCCTGGACGAGCTCAGGAATGGGGGCCCCCCATCCCCGGAGGAGCTCGCCGGGGAGTTCAAGGATCACATGTGCGAAGGGGATGTCGTGGTGGCCCGCTTCGCAACTTCGTTCAACTTTGAGGACGCCAAGTCGTCCAATGGGTTGACCAGTGAGGAGGCTCAAAAACGTCTCAAGATTTATGGCATTAACAAGCTCACCCCGCCATTCCAAAAGCCGGAGTGGCAGCGATTCTTGGAGAAGTTTCTTGACCGATTCATTTTGCTGCTCCTTCTTGCGGGCACCCTGTCCATGGCTCTTGCGAAGGAAGACGTTATGAATTTGTACCTTGGAGTTATCCTCTATGTTGTAGTCATTGTCGCTTGCACCCTGTCTTACATTGAGGAAGGCAAAGTCTCCTCCTTGATGGACACCTTTAGAAAAATGCTTCCCCAATGCACCCGTGTCATCCGCGACGGCGCCATCCGCGAGATTTCTGCAGAGGAGCTTGTTGTTGGTGATGTCGTCCACCTCAAAGGCGGGGATCAGGTCCCAGCAGACATCCGCATCCTGCAGTGCAACAACATGCGTGTAGAGTGCAGCTCTCTCACTGGAGAAAGTGAGCCAATCGCGCTCAACACCATTACTGCTGATGACCCAACTCCTCCCCATGAAGCCGTGAATGTCGCATTTTCGAGCTCTCTCGTTCTTGAGGGTGATGGAATCGGCGTTGTCATCCGCACCAGCGATCAGACCCTGCTCGGACGTATCGCAAACGTCGCCATGAATGTGAAGAAGGGCAAGACCACTCTTGAGCTCGAGATCGACCGCTTGGTGAACTTTATCTCCGTACTTGCAATCGTCATGGCTGTGGTGGTTTTCGTGGCATCGGTGGCGCAAGGCACCGACCCAGCATTTGCCTTCGTCAACGGTTTCGTGGTGATCATCATTGCTAACGTCCCACAGGGTTTACAGCTCACCGTCATGGTGGCTCTCAACGTCAGTGGACGCCGCCTCGCTCGCAAGAATGTCTATGTCAAGTCCCTCAACACCATCGAGACCCTTGGATCTGCCTCTTGCATCTGCACTGACAAGACCGGGACGCTTACTCAGAACGTTATGAGTGCCTGCCACTTGTGGGTTGGCTGCGAAGTGCTGCACGCCAACCAGCTTACCCAGGGAGACTCTTCGCGCATGCATTGGGAACGCAATCCTCACCTCGACAACTTGATCAACATCGCAGCCGTGTGCAACAAGGCGGCGTACGACGATCCAAAGTTCACCCTCTGCGCAAACTCCTTCACCAGCGAACTGCGCCTGCTCAGCTCCACTGACTTGCAAGCCTCCGTCGCAACCTTGGCTGCCCTCTCCAAGCCTCAGGACGAGAATATGGTTGGCGTTGGCGGAGGTACAAAGGTCGTTGCTGCTGGCCGCCGTGAGGAGTCCATGAGCAAGATTGCAATCCGCGCGAAGATGAGCTCTACATCTGTCATGACTGGCCGTGCACGCACTAACCGCAGGCCATCCCTTGCCCGTGGATCCTCTGCTCGCGGCATCCCTCCATCCGACCCAACTCAGATCCCTGGAACTACTGGAGATGCATCCGACGTCGGTCTCATGAAGTTTTGCGACCAGATCACCCCGATCTATGCTGTTCGTGAGCAACATGATGTAATCTGCGAAGTGCCTTTCAACTCTACCAACAAATACTCGTGCTGCATTCTCCGCCCAAGCGCAACCGATCCTGACCAACGCCGCCAGTTGTGGATCAAGGGAGCTCCAGAGATTGTCCTGGCCATGTGCACCATGTTCGAGCAAGATGGAAAGACCCTCCAGATTGATGACACCTTCAAAGAGAAGTACGACCAGGCCTACCGCTCTTTCGCAAAGCAAGGTGAGCGCGTTCTCGGATTCGCCAAGACTCGTCTTGACGCGACCACCTTCGGACCGGATCACGATCATCACTACGTTGCTGGAACCGAAGCATTTCCAAAGCTCAGCGAGCTCACGTTCACCGGCCTCATTTCGCTCGTGGATCCACCTCGAGACGGAGTCAAGGAGGCCGTTGCAACTTGCCGCAGGGCTGGTGTCAAGGTTATCATGGTTACCGGCGACCACCCTTTGACCGGAGAGGCAATCGCTCGCAAGGTGGGTATCATCGGAGACTTTTTCACCGCAGACGAACTCGCAGAAGCACAGGGAACCAAGCCAGAGGACATTCCTCAGGACATGGTCGGCGCAGTCGTTGTCCATGGACACAAACTCAACGGCAAAGACGAAGCGTACTGGGACCACCTCCTCTCTCACCAGGAGATCGTTTTCGCACGCACTACTCCGGAGCAGAAGCTCGAGATTGTCAAGAACTGCCAGCGCCTTGGAGAGGTTGTTGCTGTGACTGGAGATGGTGTCAATGACGCCCCAGCTCTCCGCCAAGCAAACATTGGTATTGCCATGGGAACTGTCGGAAGTGATGTGTCTCGTAACGCTGCGAATGTCGTCCTTGTTACCAATGACTGGGCTTCCATTGTTGTCGGAATCGAAGAAGGTCGCGTCATTTTTGATAACCTGGTCAAGTCCATTGCGTACACTCTCACTCATCTTTGGCCAGAAGTCTTTCCTTCCATCCTGGCACTCGTGTTCGGCTTCCCATTTTTCATTTCCTCCATCCTCGTTCTTATGATCGATCTTGGAACCGAGATGTTCCCCGCCGTTGCGCTCGCCTACGAAGGACCAGAGCCTGGTCTTATGTTGCGCCCTCCAAGAGATATGGAGAATGACCGTCTTGTTACTAAGCCTCTTCTCGCATACTCTTACCTTGAAGCAGGAATTGCTGAGCTCTCTGCTGCCATGCTCGGTGCCTTCTTCGTTCTTTGGCAGCACAACATTCCATTCGGTGAGCTACCATTCTCCACCGGCAAGTACTTTAATGGAACTGAATTCTGCGCATCGCTTACCGCTACCGATGGAACAAAACTCAATTGCCAAGAACAGGAAGACATTCTCAACGAGGTTCACGCTGGATACTTTATCGGCCTCGTCGGTTCCCAAGCGCTTCACATCTGGGTTCTGCGCTCCCGCCAGGTCCCAATTTGGCAGCTCGACTCGTGGAACGTGGTTGCAATCTACGGTGTCATCATTGAGGTGCTCATCCTTGCATTTATCGTGTACATGCCATTTTCCCAGGGCTTCTTCACCACCGCGAACCCACCTCCGGTTGTGTGGACGACTCCGCTCATGTTCGCTGCCATTATCTGGCCATTCGTGGAGGGACGCAAGATGGCCGTACTTCGCAACCCTTCTGGTTGCACGTCCAAGTTCTTCTCCTGGTAGAAAAGAAAAATGTGAAAAGGGGTTTCGGCGCTTTCGCACGTTCGCAGTCATTTCATTCTTCTAATTAAACAGAAAACAACTCTTCTCGTTCAATTAAACAAACTATCCCCAATTCTACAGCAACTGAATCCACTTTCACTCAATCTCCGCTCTGCTCTTTCTAATAGAAAAGATCCTTGCGTCTCCTCTATCCATCTATCTCTCTCTTGGTCGTCATCTCATCATCTTTGAAAGATCTCTGAAAGCATGACATTGTTTCACTCTAAATCAAAGTACCGGTAGCATGTTCGTTTCTGTTCGCTCGCATCCGAATGCATCGAGGAACACAAACGAAGTTCTTCGGGGGTCTATCCCGAGAGATAGTGCAACTCATAGCAAATACAGTACACTTCCTGAGGGTCAAGATTGAGCCTAGGAGTTCCCAGCGGTCCCCGCTAAGTTAGAAGCGCATGCTCACACACACACACTGTGCTGTATGTACGATTGCGAACTGCGGATATATATACAAGAGTTGGGCGTTAAGTTATCGTTTGTTTATGTTCATTGAAAAGGTTTTGCGAGTTTTGAAGAAGAAGAAGAAGAAGAGTAGAGAGAATCGAGCAAGTCGAAAACGATCGGGGATTAACAAAGTGTAGGTAGCTTCGATCTCTCCTTGGACTCCCCAAATCTCAATCTCAATCTCAATCTCAATCTCAATCTCAATCTCAACTTGCAAGCCTCGGCTCATCGTTCGTGCGTGATAGTAGCAGCGCGAATCTGGGGCGAATAGTAGCAGCGTTTTGTAGGTCTGCATTTGATTCTTGGTTTGGTTCCGTGGTTGGTGTGCTTGTGCTTGTGCGCACAGATGGGGAATGGATTCGCGCGCCAGCTCCCGAGCGCCTCCCGTCCGCCCACTCGTCATTCCATTTGATCCGTCTGTGCATCAGCGCCCTCTCACGCCGCCATTGCGCTCGCCTGGCCCGCCACCACCATCACCAACAGGTTTCGCTGCGTCGCAGAACGCAAATTCCTTTGCGGGAAAATCGTCGACGGCTGCATCCGGGAAAGAGCGGTCTGATGGCTCACAGATGAATGCTGACGTGGCTGGGAATGAGCAAGAGCGGCACCAGCACACTGCTCGCCATTTTCAACAGCATCAGCATCAACAGCTGCGGCATCAGCAACAAAACGTGCAACAGCAAAACAAACAACAAGGACAACAACTACAAAAGGGCCAAGTTGAGCCGGAAAGTCTGCATCAAGCTAATCAACGGCAGAATGGAAATCGTCTCTCTAGCCTTCCTGCGCCGCCGCCTTTGATTATCCAGCCGCATAGATTGGCTCAGAACACAACAGGCGTGAACAGCGGTGGATGGACAAGCGTTTCGGGCACTCCATTGTCTGGGGTGGCGAGCGAAGATACACCACACTCTACGGGACTTACCAGCCATGGAAGCTGGGGAAGTTTCTCTGCAGCAGCGATGGAGAGGAACAGACAGGCGGGCTCTCGCTGGCAGGAACAATCCACAAACTCAGGCACGAACCCGAACTCGACTGGAACTTGGAATAGTCACCAGCAGTCTGGGACGAATCCGCTTACTGGGCTCAGGCAGAACTCTGCCAAGCACGAGCGAGCGGCGCAGCATAGTCAACTTGCGACTGATTACCGGCATCATGAGCACCAGGCGCCGGAGTTTCTCGTTCCTGTCGGGCTTGGCCACGTGCAAGGCGATGTTGCAGCTCAGCAGGAGTGGGAAGGGAGGCATTACGTGCGGCCAGCTGTGGCCGGAGTGGAAGGGCTAGAGGACCTTCACATTGGGGCATCTGAGGATGACGAGGATGGAGAAGATGTTGTAGAAGGCTCACGCGGGGATCTCAATGAAATTGAGGATATTGATCTCTCAGAATGGGGAAGCACTGGGGACCCGTACCAACGCAGGAACGATAATCTTGTGGCACTTCAAGAGCTGCTCGGTGCGCAGATTGGAGGGCGCGGTGGCGCAAGCGGGCCACAAAATTTCAAGGTTTCCGAGAAGGGCAGCGGAGTAGCTGGAGGAGGGAGTAGATTGTTTACCCAGATCTTATCGTCTACCCAGCCACCGGTGGAGTCTCCGGTCGCGGGGGGCATAGCTCCAATGGGGTACTCCAGTTCTGAGATTGCCGCAGCAGCCACCGCGAAGAGAGCGCACACTACGGCTCTGGCTTTCAAGGAGTATGCAGAGGAGCTGGAGAGCAAACTCGAGCTCGCGAATGCCCACCATTTGCTGCTGAAAGATCGTATCCACGTTCTCGAATTGCATCGAGTTTTGCTTGGAATTCTTGCGGCAACCGCAGTCCCTGTTGCCGCGTTCGTAATGGCATTGCATTTTGTCAATTTGGAGGACATGGAGATCTCTCCGGTCTTTTTCGCTTTGTGGCTCGGACTGGTGGTGGTACTTTTATTCGCTCTTGTGAGCTTGCTCAGGCAGGTCCGCGGCAAGCTGAACGAACCCGTCACCGCAGATGTACGCAAGCTGAAATCAATTGCAGACAAGGTAGTCTCCGGCCACAATGTTTACCAGTCGGCGGCAACAATCCCAGCCAACGGGAATCTAACAGGCGCATCAGATTCCTCTGGAGCAATTCGAAAACGTCGCACCACGTCTAAACTAAGTGTATGATATATTAATTGCAGTAAGCGCTGCCTGGCTCGCCACGGGCCTGCTTGAACGATACCGGGATTTTTTAAAAAGACTTGCTTGACTGACATTTATTCATTGAAAGAACTTTTTGTTTGCGATTGATGTCTTTCTTGATCAAAAGAAAAAAGAATAGAGAGAACGATTCAGACAAAACGACTGCTATTGTCCAAAACAGGCAAACTGTGCAGAGAAAAAAAATCAGAATTCAGCTCATTCTTCACCTATTTCCTCGAACAGGTCGGTCATCAGCACACCCGCGATAAAATTGACAAGCAGAGTCAAACGCCTCACACTCCTGCGCTATAGAGACAGACTCCGCATTCACAAATTTGCGGGTACCCCGTAGAGAAAAGAATTTTCAGTGTATTTTTTAAAAAGAGGAGAGCGATTAAGCCGAGAGGGTTGCGGTTTTTGGTACTGGGAACACAGATGGGTCAATTCCATCACGGCGAGCGATAGTCTCGATCGACTCCTTGATCTCCTGGTAGTCTTCTTCAGAAAGCTTGATCTGCTTGCCAGCAGCCTTCTTGGAGGTGGCCTTCACGTCAGCAAAAAATTTCGAGTACAAGTCGGAGACGGTGGAGTCCCTCTTGGCGCCCTCTGGGTTGGAAAGAGCAGCGATGGCAGAGTCAATAGCCTTGGTCTTGAGGGAGGCGTCCGATCCGGAGAGGTAAGTGCTCTTAACAGTGGAGGTAGCCTTCTCCACCAAAAACTTGCGGGTGTCTTCAGCAGCGCTGCTCTCAAGGTGAGCGACAGTGTCCAGCTGCTTTACAAAAGCATCACGGACAGCCTGGCGGAGCTGGTTCTGCGCGCTGGAGGCGCTCTGCTCCATGAGCTTGTTGCCGCCCTCAAAGAGGTGCTTGATGTCCTCAAACACAGCTGTCTGGCGCTTGTGCGCTTCGAGAGCGAGCTTGAGAGCATCGATCTCAGCCTGCTCGAGAGCCTGGTGCTGCTTTGCGACCTCTGCCTTGGTCTCGTCGAGCATCTCGGCGATGATTGGGCCTCCCCTCGAGTACACGGTACCGCAAAACAGCACCCACAGAGCCAGAAGCTGCGACTCAGCGTCGAAGTGGTACAGCCCGGTCAAACTAGCAAGACTAAACCCTCCCACAGTGAGTGGCACGTATCTGCTTGGGTCGGTGAGCTTGTACTTCTCCACCATGCTTGGTGGCAATGGCTCCTCATCCTGCTTTCTCAGTGGCATGCCGCCATGCAAATGCCTGCTGCCTGCCAACGCACGCGCTGACATTTGGCTGCGCGCCACGCGCACTCCGATCCTGCCCAACATTCTGTCCTCAACCTTCTCCTTATTTGGTGTTCAATCTCTCTCTCTGCCCACAATCTGAACCTATTCTCGCGCAACTATCGCTCTTCTCGCGCGGCCTCTGCGTTCGCCGCTCCGGTTTTTCACAAAGTCCGAATCGCCCTCGACGTACGCTCTTTGCTCGGCAGCTCTCCTCCGGGGCTAGGTCTTTTTGGTAGATGGGGATAGCACTGCCCCTGCAGCGTAGAGTACCATCGAGTCCGACTAGGTGGAGAAGGACTATGGAAGATGGTAGATGAGAGTAGCGATCGACGTGGATCTCACCGCGCGTCGTAGCCGCAGACCGGAGTAGAGTTTGTGGTGAGTGGGATTACCCTCTGCTATTCGAGCTTAGTTGCTGCATATGGTACCTCTTCTGCATTTAAGGAGTTACAGTGGTGGCATCGTGACGCTAAGCGTAATGTGTACGGATGTGTGATTAATGGTGTATAATTAGGTTTTGTATGTGCAGCAAAGAAATTTAAGGTGGGGCAGTGCGGGAGGTAACCTAACCCTCACCAGCCAGTGCGGCCGCCCCTGAAGTGCGTGATAAAATACCCTCGATAGACGCTTTAACGAGATCAATGGAATGGTAGTTTGATCAGGAAGGCTTCCATTATTCCTTGAATCTATCCAAGATGGTTCTAACAAATACCTACCAGATCGACTATCTTTTGACTGTTACAATGAATGTTGATTCCACAGTCAATGTTCATTGACAGTGAATAAAGGCTATGAAGGCCATGCGAAACCGACGACCACTTTTCACATGCAATGAAACGCCCTCGGGCACAAGCGAATCGAGACAACTCTTCGCAGAAAGTTTCGCGCGGGAGCTGATAAGCAGTCTCAGAATTCCCAAAGCCTCATGCATGATATCTGCGCGTTGATTAAAAAATAGTCCAAGCATAGATGGGCTAGATTGACTGGATTGGCTGGCTGCTTTTGCCAGTGCTTCGGACGCTTAGCGGACACCCCCGCTGACACAAAATCCTCGCGCACTTGAAGTCCTACTCCATTTTTGAGGGGCCGAAAGCCTGTACATTTTGCAAAATGCAACGAACAAAGCTTGCAGAGTTCCACCTTGACCGCCATCGACAGCCACCGACAGCAGCGATTTGTGAAGTCCCTGTCAGTCGACGCCAGTCGGCCCATCGAGGTTGATCGGAAACGCCATCCGTCGCATGCGCTTTAGACTCTTTAGACTCTTTAGACGGCCGATAAATTGTGTTGTTGCGTTTTGTCTTATCTTGTTGGAGGCAGAGCCTCGGCAGCCGGCTAGTGCCAAGTGTAAAGGTGTCATACGTGCTCTTCAAGCGCTGGCGTGATGAGTTCGGTCACAGCAATAAAAGCAATTGCTGCGGCTCAGCTACCTTCTCTTCGGCCTGCAACGGAGGATCCAGGCGACCGAAAGAGGTCCAAAAAAGCATGCCCTCAGCTGCCATGCGGACTACCTGGCGCTCCAAACTCTCCAAGATAGTTAGATAGAAGTAATGCAGACCAACTTGGAGAAACGAGTCTGGGCACCGCAAGCTCTCGAAGGCATTTGGAAAGCATCTGGAAAGCGCAAGCGATGCGCAACGACTTGAAGACTGCGTCTTGAAAACGTATCAACCACTCGGCCGCCATTGTGAATGTTCCGGTTTTCTCATTCTGTGTCTCAATGATTCCAATGGATATTCATACCAACACCAAGTCAACAAAAGCGAACGCTGAACGAGGACGGGCTGTTGGTCTGGAAGCGGTTCAAAAGCTCGCTTCTTTCTTTCTTTCTTTCTTTCTTTCTTTCTTCATTTGTTTACTTATTCATTTCTCGACCGATCAGAATCGTTGAAAACAAATCCCGGCGCTTGCAAAAGACTGTTGTTGCACGAATCGATCTCAATCCATCTATCAATCCGTCGATCGAAACGTTCAATGTATGGATGTTCATTCACTGTCAATGTCAATGTCAATGTCAATGCCATTTCATGTTAATGTTTACGAATGAATGAACAATTGAACGAATTTGAATGAATGAATGAATGAATGAATGAAAAGTGACTGACAAGTTCAAAAATAGCATTCCCGACTCGAAAGTTTTTGTTTCTGTCACAACCAAAACAACCAAAACCAAAAACTTTTCCATCCGGCTTGCTAGCCCTTCTCCTCAGGCTCAGCTAGTCAAATCCATAACCGCCCCCAGGCGGCCCCATCGCCCGCCAGCCTTTACTAGCGAAACGCATAATTGGCCGGTAGCGAAGTGGCAGAAGGAAGGAGCGGGAAGAAAGAAGGACAGGCTAATTCCTGTTTTTAGAGAGAGAGACAGAGAGAGAGAGAGAGACAAAAGAAACCGAAGGAAAAGCAGAACCAAAGAGAGAGAAGCTGTGCGTCCCCCTCAGTAACGATCCTCCCACAGGAAGAGGCCCCGCAGCACGATATCTAGGATAAGCTATACTGTGCGCGCCGACGAAAGGCGAGTGAGATTGTGAGCTTTTGAGCTTTTGAGCTTGTGAGATTGGAAGGCTGGTTAGTTTGTTTGTTTGTTTGCTTGCTTGCTTGCTTGCGAGTTTGATTGGGATCTCTGTTAGTGCATATCTTTCGTTTGTTGGCGTGCGTTGGAGGCTTGCTGGCGGACGGGATCGCGGCGATTGACTTGATCGAGCTCGACGGCGACTGGTTGCGACGTAGGTGCTGACGGCGGCGACTGCAGTTGCGAACGCGAGAGGAGGGGGGCTGTGGCGGTCCATGACCGATCATTGCTGACTAATACAATGGCGGGTCGGAACCGGCCGGCTCTGCGGGTCGACCGCGTCTTCTGCGTTCTTGTTGCGCTTGCGGGTGTCTCGGCCGGTTCTTCTGATGGTGGAAGCCGGTGGATCTGCAGCGGGGAGTATCAAGAGCCTGAACCGCTGTGCGTGGACCTTGGCACGGGAACAGGCAATGCGTTCAACTCTGACACAAATGGGACAGTGCCTCAGTGTGTGGTCAACGCCAGCGTAGCCGTGACATGTAACCAATTTGTGTCCTCCTGTTCCTGCCAGTGGCAGTGGGACGGTGATCTGGAACTCATGGATACGGCCAATCTTGAATGTGGTGACGGGTCGCCCGAGTCTGCTCTGTGTGAGATCGGGATCAACGTGACCGGGAACCTCACAGCTAGACCTGGCGCTATTGTGTCCGGGTCCACAGTCCGCTTGGAGGCCCACGGGAACATCAACTTGCTTCCTGGATCTCTGGTGAATGCCACAGCGAGAGGTTTATGGTATCGGCCTGAGAGCTCTGCAAGCTCGGTGGGATTTGGAGGGTCGCATGGCGGCTTTGGCGGGCGCAGCTCTTGCGCAGTAGCGTATTCGTACTTGAAGACGCAGTTTGGGAGCCCCGTCGCCCCGTGGGAGCACTGGCTGGGAACAAGCCAAATCGAAGGTGACTACGGCGCTGAAAATAGTAAAGATGAGGCGGGATATGGGTATGGGGGAATGGAGTACTCCGTTTTGCCGCTCTTCGACAGCGGACCTGCGGGCCGTGGAGGGGGCAGGGTGGCGATTTTGAGCGGACAGACAATCCTCGCGCGCGGTGTTGTGTCAGCTGATGGAGGCGTCGCTAGGAATGACTGCAGAAAAGACTGCGGCGCCGGCGCTGGTGGGACGATAGTTTTGAAAGGAGTCTGGATTAAGGACGACTCTGACCTTCCAGAGTTGGCAGGCTTCCTTCACAGCCAAGCGTTTCCTACAGCGAGCTTGTCCGCTGCTGGCGGCGACAGCTTCCGCAAGGACAGCGGCGCCGGCGGAGGGGGTCGAATTGCGATTTACGCGCACTCTAGTATTAATCTACAGAACAGCTTTGTCACAAGAATCCATGGGGGCTACGCAAAGGTGCCCCCTCAGCCTTCAGGTCAAACACGGGCTAGCCTTGGCGCCTGTATTGGTGGTGGGGCAGGGTCGATTGTCCGTGCTACTTTCTCGAAGGCGAATGCGACATACATAGCATCATTACAAATTGCAAATTGTCCACTAGGGGTGCAGTGTGAAAGGGTGGATTTTGTGGAATCGCCCTCACCCCTCGTGCTACCCAAGCCCGCTTCGCAAGCGTTTCTTGCTCTGCACGACACGATTTTGCTATCGCTCGACATCAACAAATTCGCAACTGTGAACGCCACCGACCTGGTGCTCGACTTCGTGAAGGTTATTCCAGCCAGGATAGTCAGCTCTAATGGTGTGATGAGGCGCGGTAATCTCAATGCGAGAGGCACACCTGGGTTAACTCTCGACAATGGCAGACTACGCATTCTCTCCAAGCTTGAGACCCCTTCCTTGGAGGTTAGATCTGGGAGCTCGCTCTACACAGGAGACGGCGCGCTGGTCGTGGTCTACCAATCGCAGCTGATTCTGGATGAAACGAGCGAAGTGTCTTTCCGTGGCGATCTTGGCGTTGATGTGGCAAACTCTGCCAAAATTAGTGGGACGTTTAGGTCAGACAAGGATTTCACGAGGTCCCACCTGCATCTTTTTGCCAGATTCTTGCAGCTAAATGGGAACGGCATTCAGAGCGATCGAGTTACAATAGTTTCCGACGCACAGGTAGAGATCTCCACCCAGATCTCCGCCGCTCTTGCGATGGACTGCGGCAACGTCATTCGCCGTAGCGTTTGCGACGATGTTGCCAAGGGCGGTATTGACCAGTTTCGCCCGCCACCTTGGACACTGAAGCCGCCACGCGACTTACTTGCTAATCACTCCCTCGCAATTTTAGTGCGCCGGCAAGACAGCGCCGGCGCTTTGGTTGGTCGCCGCGGCCGCCGGTCCCTGACGACAACGAACGTCTCCCCGAACATCTCCCTGCGAAATGACCTTAACGTGTACCCGAACGGCGAGCTTTCTTCGCAGAGCATCATGTTGTGTTCGGACTTTATGCGAATTGCTGGGCAGGTTCGCACGAGCGGGCAGGGTTGTCGTGCGGACTTTGGACCTGGAGCCGGGTGCTCGTCTAATGTGGCAGGCGGAGCAGGTGGGGGAGGCGGGCACGGAGGCTACGGTGCACCAGGCATCGGCTGCGCTGCAAGGGGAAAGCAGTACGACAGCTATACGGCCCCATTTCTCTCCGGCAGTGGGGGAGGCGGATCGGGCCCTTCTAGCCTCGGAGGCGGAAGCGGCGGGGGGTCTATCATGATAGGAGGTAGAGAAATCTTGGAACTGGATGGGAGTATTTTGAGCGATGGGCTCAGCGGAACTTCGCAGCTCGGAAATGATGCATCTGCTGGAGGCGGCGGAGCGGGAGGCGCCATCAGCATCGTCTCGCGAAGTCTGTGCTCGACCCCCGGAGGAAAACCCTTGCTGTCTGCCATTGGAGGCGATGGCGGCATTGGCGGAGGAGGTGGTGGTGGTGGCGGCCTTGTGTCTATCTCTTTTAATGACGAATTTTCCTATCGCCCGGAAAGCGGCGGGTTCAAATACTCGCTTCCATATGGATCAGCATGTACTCACTATGGCAATTTCAGTGCGGGAATCGAGCTCGCAGGCGGCAAACAAGGATCCGCGGCCCCAGCTCCGCCAGAGCTTTTAAGTGGAGCGTTGGCGAACACCTCCGAAATTGACGACTTGACACTTGACGGGTTTTTGCGAGGCCATGACCGCGACCGCTCTGGCGGCACCGGCTATTTATCATCTCCATCCTGTGGTGCCGGGCACGGCGGTCCTTGGTGTGAATTCTGCGACTTTGGGTTTTATAAGGCGAAAGATGGCCCTGAACCCTGCTCACAGTGCAGTCATCGCCAGTGCATTGATCGAAAGACCTGCTTGTGGATGGCCGAAGGGGGTACGAATTCGGACTGCCCCGTCATTTGCAATCCGGGCTACGTCCAGCCAAACTGTGTGTCGCCCTTGGAGAACTTGATCTCTTCCATGGGCGGGATCGTCGTCTTTGCTGCCGTCATCGCCTCATTTGGTCTTTTCCTCGTAATAGTCTTCACGTGCGTGTGCACGCGAGTGGAGTGGTGCCCTGGGTATTACGCCAACGAAGCGAAAATGCAGCGAAAGAGGCTTCGCACGGCGCTGGCGCTTCGTGAACATCGCCGCCAACTCGGCTTTACGGACGGTGACGACACGGACTTTGGCGTGCCGCTCCTCTCGAGCGCGGGAAGCGAGCGGGGCAGCGAGGGAGGTTTCTCTAGCTCTCCAGGTGGCGCAAGCTTGCGAATGAGCTCGGAGCGCGACATTGATGGGGAGTACAGTGAGCTCTTGCCGCTCCGCAATGATCGCTCGCGACGACAAAAGATGCGTCGTGCAGGGGTGCCTTACTCGCGGAAATCCGAGCTGGAAGGCATTGAGCGGTTGACGGAGTCCGACATCCCATGTCACCTCACCCGTGTTTACTTTTCAGGCAACAATTCACCAGAGAACCCTTGGCAACTTTCCGAGGCGCTTCCGGAAAAGCTGCAGGACGTGTTCCACGAGAGAAAATATGCTGCCCTTGTGCGAAAAGTCAACGCGGTGGCAACGCACTCAATGATATCGACTGTTTTGAGCGTCGTCCTTCACGCACTGTGCTACCCGATTGGATACCTTTACATGCGACGACAGCGTAATGTACGCGCGTATAAGATTCTAAAGCTCTTCGAGACGTATGACCACGAATGCGTGAAGAACACACGAGCCCGTGCTCTCATGAATTCGTTTAAATTTGGCCGAGATAAAAACGCAACCTTAGCGTACGTTGATATTCTCGCCAGCAAGCCAGTGGACGCCGCACAGCAGCACGCGAGATTGCCGATGCTCCTGTTTCTCTCCGGTGACGGATCGTATTGGAACCCGTTCTACGTCGATTGGTCAGACTTACTTGTCCGCGCCATCCCGCACCTGGTGGAGCTCCGGGCATTCATTGACCAAGCATGGGCAGATATGATCATGACGCATTTGAATGCGGCTCTTCGACCGGTGACTTGGTCTATGCTTGATTCAACTACGCAGCCAGCGGTTCGAGTGCTGGAGCGCTACCAAACAAGCCCGAGGGATCTTCTTGGCGGCCTGAGGGTTCGTCTTGGTCTGTTTGCCACCCCTGGGGCAAGCGCTAATGGCGTTGCCGAGATGCGCCTTGCTCTCATGCTCACAAGAAACGCTAGCTACGGTTCGACGTACAGCACGCCGCTCTCGATCCCGCGGCCAGTTTTGCGTAAGCCGGACGACAACATGCTCGTCACAGAGGTTCAGAGTGCGCAGTTGAGGGACAATTCGTTTTTGAACTCGTCCTCATCTTCAATGGCATCTTCGTCGATCTTGCTTGGGGACATGCTTTCGAACGAGGAGCGCCGCGTTGGAGCTGCGGCGGTGGAGGCGTTTGAACAAGAAGAGCGGCTCCGGTCAACGAACAGCAACCTCAACCTGAAGGTGTCCACGGACGACGATGATGCCGACTCAAGCGCAGCTGCGACGAACCTCTCTGCCGCAAACTCTCCGTCAAGGTGGGGGAGCGCCATTGCGCCGGCGCCACAGCCAACGACACCGCCGCGCCCGCAGAAAGCGGTCATTTTTGAAGAGGACTCAGAGGGTTTCCAGAACGACTTTCTGAATAGCTCGCAAGATGTGATTGACCACCGTGTGGAGGAAGAGTCGCTGCCCGATCAAAGTATGTTGGACATGGTGACCAGTCCTTATTTCGGGCGCATTCTCGTTCGCAAACGATCTGAGGAGTATGAGGACTTCTTCGCCGAGCACGAGGTGTCGTCAAGGCCGGGAACCTCCGCAGGAGTTTCGGACTCAGGCATGTCGGAAGCTTCAAGCCACAGCTGGCAAGAGTTCGCGAAGGTCCCAGCGTATGTGCGCCAATACCTGGGCATACTTTTAAATCGCTCGCCGCGAAAGAACGACAGCCAGATGTTCTCGCGAATCTATCTATCGCTGCTTTTGGGGCTGGACTTTGGGTGCTCGTTCTTTTTGTTGACCACGTTCTTTTGCGTGGACCACGCTGGCAAGCAGTGCGTGAGGACTCTTTTTGTGCTCGTGCTCGCCATCTACCCCCTCGCTCTCGTAGTCGGGCCTGTGCTTGGGCTGACCTTTATTGTGTTTCCCTTGTCTGGGATGGGAAGGCAGTACGCGGTTTGGAACGCGCTTTCCATGATCAACGCTGTCACTGCGTGCGTCCTCTGTATAATATTTCGGGAAAAGTTCTCCTTCCAAGCGGGCCTCTTTTCTTCTGCTCTGTTTCTTGTGAAGTTTCTGCAGAGTCGCGCTGTGGACTGGTACATAGCTTTGGTAGAGCTGGACCGCGGCCGGAAGAAGCAGCGCAATTAACGCTGTCTTGAGAGAGTGGAGAGATAAGATAACGATTTTGTTTTGTTTTGTATTGTGTTGTATTGTTTTGCATTGTTTTTCAACGAAAAGACTTTCATTGTGGTGTGTGTTTATTTATACGTGGATGTACACGGTGGGCAGGCGGCACAGTCTCTCTTTCTTCGTACTCTGTTAAGGAGTGCCAACCGGTCTCGCTCAATTCATCTCGTCGGATGCGTCGCATCGCCGGGGCAAGACGACAGCGCGAGTCAAGGAAAAGAGAACTGTAACCCCAACTAAAAGCCCCAACCTCCCTGAGCCAACAAGCAGCGCCAACGCAGGTATTCCATTCACTCATCATGCACAGCCTTCGCCATGTCGAGCCATTCCATCCACCTCCTCGCCTCGTCGTGCTCGGACGGCTCCGCGTCCATGTTCCAGTACACAATCTCCTTGAACACGCCTGCGCACTCCCACGCATCCGCCGCCTCATCCCGTTGTTCGTCCGCTCTGCGCCCATTCCCATTCCCATTCACATTCCCATTCTCCGCAATCCGCCGCCGCTTGTTCCTCGCTCTCTCCATCAGCATGCCGAGCGCAGCGTCCGGCAGCGCGACCTGCGAGCCCACGAGCTTGCGTCCGCGGAAGGTGGCCAGCAGCTTATTGCCCTGGGCGTCCGTGGGCTGCGGCGTGAAGAATGCGTCCACATCCGCCGTGCCGGTGTGCCAAACCTTGCATGGAAGATGGTGCACCTTGCTGCCAACAAGATCACGCGCGCACTCGCTCGCGCCAGCGATGCGCTCGCCCATACTCACTATGCTCACTACACTCACTTGACTTTCTGTGGCTGCTGCTTCCTGCTTGCGCGTTGGGTTGAGTTGGCTTGGTTTGGTGTTTGTTTGGTGTTTGTTTGGTGCTGAGTGCGTTGGATTTTGGATGTTGGATGTTGGATGTTGTGCGTGGAAGTTTGGCGCAAGGTTTGAGTTGTGGAGATTGTGGAGTCGAAGTTGAGATTTTTTCAAGTTGATTGATGTTGGTTGGTTGATGTTGGTTGAAGTTGATTGATGTTGATTGGTGTTGGTTCGCAGTCACAGTCAAGAGAGTCAAGAGCAATGTTTTGAGGTTGTGAATTTGTAGGTCTGTAAGTTTTTTGATTGCCAGCTTTGGGTTGAATTGTTGAATCGTTGAATCGTTGAATCGCTGCGGTCTTGTGCGCTTGTGGCAGATGTGGCTGGCGCTTGTGCAAGGAAAGAGGAGAAAGGAAAAAGGAGCGAGAAAAGAAGGAATGGCTGGCGTCATGATTGACTGTCAACTTTGAGATGTGAATTGACAGTGAATGTGTTTTTATTTGACAGTGTTCACTGAATGAATTTTTGAATTTTGAATTTTGAATTTTCGAATGTGTAGTGCGCTTACTGTGCAGTAGTCCTGACTGTTAGTGGTGGTAATAGTACGACTACTGCAAAGTAGCTGGTCATGACAATAGAGACTCTTGAATCTTGACTTTCCGGAGTTGGAAAAGCTTATTGTTGTTGCGTTGTGGGTGTTGTGGGTGGGCGTTTTCTTACTGGGCAATCAGTAATAATAGTAATCAAATAGAGTAACGGAACTAAGAGCGGCTAGAGCCAAATGTAGTGTGGAGTGTTACAGAAATTACCATGCATTTCTAGCTAGAACAGATAGATGTAAATAGTAGTAGTGCTTAGCGGCCTCTTAAATGGGTTCCGCGGAAGGGTAGGTTATCGTTCTCTTATGAGGCTTTCTTATTCTACTCCTACTGTGTTTCAGCACAAAACAATCGAGCTGAACCTCCTCCATACTTAAACCCCACCTCCCCTTTTCGCAATCACATCTACCAGTCGTCCTATTGTTCAATTACCAAGCCGTTGCCTTCTCTTAAATCTCCCGTCATCCTAGAAATACCGACTAATTCCACCATACAGCCTCGAAACTGCTGCGCCACTCCTATCACATCACTACCCAATTCCCTAACCTACGCTTCCCATCCCCGCAGTCCGCGGCGTACCCGAGTACCGAACAAGTGTCCTCGCAGGTCCTAGCCTTCGACCAATAAAATCGCTAGCACCCGGGCGAAAGAGCGGCAAGGCAGCGTACTCGCGAGTCAGTAGCTGCTGGTTTCACTCACATTCATCCAATAGGAAAACAAAGAAAGAAACAAACAAACAAACACACAAACAAAGAAAGAAACAAACAAAGTAAGAAAGAAAGAAACAAAGAAACAAAGTAAGAAAGAAACAAAGAAACAAAGAAACAGAAGAGAAGATTATAAAAGGGGAGGAGAATGGGGAAAGGAAAGAAGAAAGTGGCGTACACAGAGTACTATGATCTGGTAGGGTGCAAGCAGGATGCGACGCCGGAGGAGATCAAGAAAGCTTACAGGAAGACGGCGCTGCGGCTGCACCCAGATAGAGGCGGCAACGAGGAGGATTTCAAGCGCATGAAGCAGGCGTACGATGTGATCAGCGACCCGAGCAAGCGAAAGATGTACGACAAGTTCGGACCACAAGCGGTGAGGGCAATGGACATGGAGATTCCGACCAGCATGGACTTTCTCGCGCATTTGAGGAAGCGCGACCGTTTGATGCTCGTTGCCATCATCTCGGTTGGGTCCATGATCGTCTTGGCGTTCCCTATCCTGTTCTCGTACCGCTGGGACGCGGATGAGGCGGATAGCGGAAATCCGAACCCGTACTCCTGGGCAGTGACCTTCATCCCGCTGTGGATACTGGAAGCGGTGATTATCACGTTGTTTACGATTGAAACTCACCTCCCCGCACTCGACCCAACGGATCCGGACGTCGATGAGGAGCGGAAGGAGATGTGGAGAGCTCAGAAGCAGGCGCTTACCATGGCCCGAGTTGGCGTGTATGTTCCTTTGCTCTTAATCGTAGTCTTCGAAATTTTCCTGGCTCTTCGCCTGGACAATGCCGTGACATGGTCTTGGTGGATCGTCATGCTGCCATTTCTACTTTTCCAGCTGTTCAACATCATTCTACGTTCGCTCGCGGCTCCAGAACAATTTGTTCGCCTCGACCCCAACTTCAATCAGCCCGACCCCGAGGGCGGGGAGCCGGCAACGCCAAGCCCTTGCTCTTCCGCAGTGTTCGGCAACCCCAGTTTTTGGCTCTTTGTGCTCGAGCAAATCAAATGGTCGCTTGCGCTTTTGGTCACTGGTATTCTTATTGCAGTCTTTGGAGACTGGAAGGAAAATGGCAATCCTCATAACTTTGCCCTGGCCTTCATTCCCGTCTTCGCTCTTTGCGCTGTAGCGCTGGTCTTTAGCTGTATTATGGTAAAGGTGCAGCAAGGCATTCCAGTCCCAGAACAGCAGGAAGGTAGCCCTGATGCGCAGACAGAGGGAAAGCCATCCTATTTTGCAGCATTCTTGGCCTGGCTATGCTCGTTCGGAATGATCGTCATCATCGTGTCTCTCATGGCTGCAAAGCTAAATGATGTGAACAGTCTCTCTGCTTTTGCAATCTTCTCACCACTATTTTTCGTGGTGGGCTGCATTTGCTGCATTTGCTCGTGCACAGCCATCACCATTTCAGCAGAAGATTTTGAGCAGCAGCAACAACAACAACAAGAAGAATCTGCGCAGCGAGCGGATGGTGAGACGTCAGATGCGACCAATCTTCATCAGCAACAGCAGACTTATGGGTCTGTTGACGAGCACAAAACCGGCGAAGATGACGTCAAAGTTGCTCTGGTTTAAGTTGAAGAATGGCAAAATTGTAGAGTTGCAAATAATATCCTGTATTTGTTTTCATCAATAGTTTATTTCAGTTGACAACGTTTTACTGCACCCTTGTTTAGGTGCCAAGAAGAAGAAGAAGAAGAAGAAGAAGAAGAGACACTGTTGTGTAGACGTGGGAGTAGTAAAGGAATGAGTGAGCGTGAATTTTATACACTCACTGTCAAAATTTATGAATCAAATGTTCACTTGGTTAGTGTTTTCCCGTGGCGCAGCTTGGAAACAGGGTGTTTCGGTGCGTGTGGAATACGTACTGACGTTTCACGCAAGCCGTGTTGTGGCTGACGACAATGAATCTAGCGAAATGTTTGGGCGCGACGGCTCGAAATAGCAGTTTTTATGGCTAACACCGAGGTTCGCGCAGCGTCCAAGCATACCGCGTCAGTGTCCACGTCTAGCGCGCCTGCAATCTTTTCCAACAGCGCTTGCGTTTTTTCGTTGAGTTGTTCCAGGCGAAATTGTTCTGCTTCCTGCCGCTTGAAAGATAAAAGCTTCTGGTGCGCATCGGAAGCGAATTGAAATCGATCGACAGGCGCAGACCGCGTGCTTAGAGGGGCAGCAAAATCAAAGTGACTTTGCGTGGTCGATAGCGTTGATCTCAAGGGCCTGTTCTCATGGGTTTGAGCCCGCCTGTCTAGCAGGTGCAACTTTGACCGCTTTGGCCGCAGCAACGTAGAGTGAGCAAGATCTTGCCCACGCTGCTGCATCAAGTGGGAAGAAGCCGCAAGCAAATCAAGAGACACATCTTCGCTGAGATTCTCCCACAGCATTTCGCCGTGCGCACCGATATCATCCATGTCACTATTCTCACTCTCCTCTGGCGAGTTAACCAAGTTTGAACCGCCCAACTCCGAAACGCCAGCCTCCTTTCCACGCGCACTCAGCGGGCCTGATTCGGCCCTGTACTGCGGTGCTCCTATCGCCGAAGAAGATGTGGAAACGTCTTCCAACTCGATGTTGTCCAGGATCGGAACTTCTTCATCCGCAGCCAGCACTTTCTTCTCTTTCGCAGAAACCGCTGGCGCTCTCGAACAGTATGTGAGAACAAGCAACGCGAATAGTAAGGTTGAAATCACCATTATCGCAACGTAAAAATTCCCCGTCGAAGTGACACTAGAATGCTCCCCTTCCGACGTGGGGTCTACTGCTCCGCTACCTAGCTGACTGCGTCCTTGTGTACGATCTTCATCCCTCTTCTGCTGCGCTTCCACCCCGGAATCGCTGAGCTCGGTGGCGTCAAACTTGTCATAGAATGACCTAAGGCTGCTCCACACCCAATGAGCAGTATTTGCAAAGGCATCAAGAACCACCAAGGCACTATGTGAAAGCATTTCCCCATCGATAGACAAGAGAGGAATTTTGTCCAGAACATGTCCCATAGACGGCATCCCGGGCGCAACAATGCTCAACACACACTCAAGAGTCTTAAAGACTTTGGTGCCTTGAAACAGGAGCGGTATGTGGAGAACACGTCTACAGAGTTGAGTTTTATAAAACCCCATGCCTGCGTCCCCTGATAATCTTATTGGATGCGCTGATGTGCCATTCACAGCGCCAATCGCGAGCAACGTCGCTGCGAGCCCCTTTGTTTCATTTGCGCAAAACCCAGATATCTCTGGAATCTTCCGCAGTCGTTGCGGAACTGAGATCGGCTGCGATCCCAAGCATGATTTCGAGAGCAGAAACGAAGTCGACATGAACAGCAGCAACGCCAGAAACACTAACACGGAGAGGCTACACCGTGAGCCGGATTTGCCAAGAAGACTGTCAGCTGAAGAATTCGAGCGGCGCGATCGGCCGGGGGTTGGGCACAACAGTGAGCCTTCCGTTCTCTCTACCTGGCCCATCTCAGTCTCCGACAAGTCTGAATTTGATTGTTCTTCTTCCTCCTCCCCTTCCCCCGAAGACGAAGAGGAGTATCCACTTTTGGTTTGTTGGCGGACAAATTTGCTCCATTGCTCCTCCAGCTTGGCACCCTTTTTCCCCCTTTTGACAGTAGATTTCCTCACCTTGGGTTTCAGGCCCATGGATATCCTCCTCTCCAGGCTGGCCACAAGGCTTGACGAAGGTTTTAGCGCGCTAGCCATTGTACGCTTGGGCGGGCTCTGCTCAACTATCGAGTTGCTGCGGCGCATGATATTTGTAGAGAAAGCGGACGAATTTTGCCCGGCTTCGTAGCCTTCGCCGTTCATCCCATTGCCGTTGCCGTTCCCGCTGATGAGCGGCGGGCGCGCGATCAGCGGTTCGCCAGACTGGCCAGTTTCGCCGTTAGCAAGGTCAAGCTTCAGCATGTCGTACCGGAGCTTCAGGGTATTGGGAATGGCAACGCCGCCAAGTTGCGGGGAAGACATTGTGCTGCTCGACTTACCGAGCACGCTCAGCTGGCTCGGCGAGGCGTTCGCCTGAGCATTGCTTGCTTCCTGGGCGCCATTCTGCCCGCTCGCCAGCCGCTGATCGTGTAAAAGTTTCCAAATTTTGTCCCTGAGCTTGTGCCCCTTCTTTTGATTATCGCCGGCATTTGCCGAGTCGGATTCCAGAGCAATATCTGTGCGCTGCTTTCTCTCCGCCTGGCGATTCTTGGGACGGAACATCTTGCTGGCATAGTTCTGCTGCACTTCGCGCACCGCGCCCACTACAAGACACAGCGCAAACAGCAGCAAGAGTCCCACCACGGCGTAGTACAAGACCGACCGGGTCGTGTAAAAGATCTCCAGCGACGACGCCATCCTCGATCGTAACGCCTCTCCAAGGCGAACGACGGCCAAGATGTCTCTCTCTCTCTTTCTTTCTTTCTTTCTTTCTTTCTCTCTTTCTCTCTCTCTCTCTTTCCTTACTCCGTCACCGAAGTTAGAGACTCGTTTGCACTGCGGACGTGACGTAACGGTCGTTAACGGCGGCGCGGCCGTTATTCATGCGCGCACTATATAGCAGGCCCTACCGCCGTATACGAGCGTTAGCCGTTGGGCTCATGTCAACTTCGTTGAACGGCTAGAAACGCGCCCAGTGCATACTCGTGGTGGTAGTGGTGTTCATTAGAGGCGGCAATAGGACCCGGGAGGAATCAGTGGTAGACGGAGTGGTAGCTGTTGGGGTAGCGAGGAGGGAACAGTTCCTGAGGAATGATCTTTGTTGTTCTCGTCGCTTCGTTTGTTCTTTGGTGGAGTTTGACAGTAGCGAACGAAGAGTGCGTTCTGTTGTATCGCATTTGGACTCAGGCTGCGAAGATTGAGAGACACTTTCCATCCAGTTTGCCAGTTTCTCTTTCTTCTCTTTTCATAATTTCTCATCTCCGATCTATCATGTTCTTTCTTGGAAAAAAGGAAATGAAAAGTGAAGACATTTTATACTCTGAGCCACCCAAACGCGAAAGTATCTGAGAGCGTACAGAAACGGAAGGAGACCCCAGCGAAAGAAACCGAAAGAAGGAGTACAGTCAAGCACCGACATGCACCGACAGTCGAATCTTTCGAAGTGGTGAATTATATTGAACTATTTAAAGTCCAACATCATTGCCGCAGGTGCACAGTGTACTCAATGCTTGTACCACTGCACAAACACGCGCACGTCTTTCCATCCACTGTGGAACTGCGTGAAGCTGAGCTGTTGCTCGTCGCTGCGGCGCTGTTCAAAGGCGGTACTGTTTGGAAAGACTGTGAAAGACAGGGGCATAGTTTGCACTGCCCTGGTGAAAGCTGAATTTTGAGTACCGACTGTGAATTCGGAGTTTCAAGCCGTGGGAAGAGGAAGCTCGGAGGAAAGGCGCAAAGCGAGGGAACTTGCAATTAATTCTCGGGTTTTGTCGTCTCCGAAAGATCAGAACAGACCAATTGTAGCTCTCTTCTGGAAATCGCCGGAATTATGGATTCTCTATGCCTCGCGCTCCGCTATTCGCTCGGCGTGAAGCTGAGGATGTCTTCGGGGGAGCACGACTTTCTTGCGCACTTCAAACGACTTGACTTGTATTGAATCTCGCCAGAACTAAGAATCGGCTGTCGCTCATTCTGTGTACAGAAAAACGAGTGCGCCGAGTTGAGGAGATGTGATGACACGTTCATTGACGTACGTAGATAAATTTTGCACGAGGGTTTCCCTCATTGAAACTTTTGAAAATAATAGTTTAGAAACACATCCTTCTCATCGCATCAATAAAGTGCACATGATAAGTTCACATGCACAAAATGCACCAAGGCTCAGAATCAATCGTTTGCTGTGCATACCAACCGTGAGAGCACGATAAAGCTGCAGATACTTGGAAAACTCCGCTGTACAGGGGCTCAATGTACTGTGTTGTGACGCCATCGCACCTTTGCGTACGGAAGGTTGGAGAAGAGACCCGACTCTCCTTCTCCTTCTCCTTGTAAGCTTGGTGAAGAGATTGAGTGCTTTGGCTCTTGCTCCAGCGTATCCCTCATCGAGAGGCCGCGAAATTGAGTGCGAAAGATACGCTAGCTCGAGGTACAACGACGAGGTTCCAATCTCCGGGTCTCCGTTTCTGCGTGTAACAACACCTGTGCCTCGCAAGACGTGGAGAAAATTGAGCGAGTACCTTGGTAGACAGCGAAAAGAAAACCATCTTTGGATCTTTTGATCTTCGTCTTCAAATTGGGTAAGACAACCCAACGTTGGGTAGAGAAGCGCAAAGTAGATCTCAGAATAAGTCGGATATCTCTCGCAGAGCATCCGTGTCAAAGTTCCCACAGCTGTTCTAGCGCACTTGAAAACCATCTTTGGATCTTTTGATCTTCGTCTTCAAATTGGGTAAGACAACCCAACGTTGGGTAGAGAAGCGCAAAGTAGATCTCAGAATAAGTCGGATATCTCTTGCAGAGCATACGTGTCAAAGTTCCCACAGCTGTTCTAGCGCACTTGACTGTGGCCGGTGGGCTACCTCGGCCCTAGCTCTAGCTCAAGCAAGAGCCGAAGAGCTAAATTCCGAAAAGCCGAAGAGCCTCAGACCAGCGACAACCAGAGCGATCGAGTGCTGAAGCTCACCGCCCAAGAGTGCACGTTACTTTGGGGTGTGGGACTGTGGGGTTCTGGGGCTTTCGTAGCGACATTGTCTCGCTGGACGTTTGACGACCAGTATAGAATATAACCTCGTCATAGCACACATGCAAAGATGCGGCGTCTGTGGGAGGAAGGCTCGAGGTGGATCGAGGGAAGCTTTTGTGCATGGAGACATATAGAAGCGTTTGTGGACGAGACAGATCTGGTAGGTAGGTACTCTTTTGCGAGAGCATGTCCAAAGACGACACATGCATACAAGTGCTCATTTGCCCTTCCCCGGGTCCCCGAAAGTGCTAGCTCAAGGGGCATAGACCGGAGCCAAGCTTCTTAACTTTTTTAAAGAAAAGCAAAGGGCTCAGGGAGACGGGGGCTCATCCCCTTTGATACGCAACATAGCCGCTCATCGGAGACCTTTTAAAGGAGGAACAGCGACACGAAGTCGGTCTCGTCGTTTTTGCTACATACTCGGCCGGAACATCGTGCCGTGCATGCCGTTCCGAGAAAGTGGCACCGACATCCCCGAGAACGTCTTACTTTAGCTAGCTAGCAGCAGCGCGAAGAGCGCGGAGTACGTAGAACACTCACAACAGGAAAGAAATCTTTCGCGTTCCTTCTCCCACGTTTCTCTCAGGCCTTAGTGCATCTTCCAGTCTGTTGCAACAGCACAGTCTTTCAAGTTGACTGTGTGCTGTACTCACTAAAGCTTTGCTTAGCTTTGCTTCGCATTGCTCACTTTTAACGGCCGTGTGAAACCTTGTTCTTTGGCAGAATAACAAGTCTCGTTTCAAACTTCTCCCAGCTCCTCTTCAGCGAGGAGGAGGAAGGAGGAGGGGCATCTTCTTTCTCCCGCTTCCTCTAGTTTCGCGCTACCCATTGATACTCTGTTTCAAAGATGGAAAAAGAGAGAAAAAAGTTCACTTTGAAAGACCTGAGAGTACGAAAAAGAAGAAGTGTTACAAGCACTTCTACGTATCGCACTGAGCACCAATTTTATTTTCTGTGAATCACTGCGGTTTAGGGTTTTGTGTGTCAGAGGCCTACTACAGAAAGCAAACAAGTATTGGGAAGGATTGTGGTGTAAGTTACAGTACCTGAGAGATGTGTACACGTCGTAGAATCAGTTGCTCCAAAACATGGAAAAGTTGTGTTTTTTGAACCGCTCCAAAGTGAGGAAGACATTCCTTCGTCCGGTGCAAGCTAATTGGCAGAGATTTATACACAAGCTGCGTATCAAGTTTCTGCGATGGCTTTACCATAAGTTAGTAACTCGTCACAAATCCAGTTGCCGAGGGTAGGAAAAGGCAGAGAAAAAGGTAGGCCTACCAATGGGCCGTGCATTTTGTTGGCTCCAGCTAGAGTACATTGCATGAATTGCTAGTTTGATTGGTAATTCACAATAACTAATTCAGATTTTAGTCTGCGTTGTCTACGTAATCCATGATCGCCAAGGGCACCCGATGTACATGTTTATCTTAATTCAAACACACCGAGCTGAGACGGCACCGAGAGAGCGCGTTTCCAAAGGCCAGAAGCAAGCCTTAGGTTAGGTGGGTTAGGTTCTCAGCAGATAGAGCCTTCTGGGTGGTGTGTTCTGTGCAACAACATTGTAAATAAATTTAGTCATTTACTGTTGTTAGTCAAAATGCATACTTTACTGAAGTTGCAAGGCGCGAGGTAAAGTGGAGCAGAGGAGAGGTCGGAGGACGTGAAAGTTCTGGAACGCAATTTCGGAACACAGCGCTTTTCCGTTCACGCCATTTCACGCCTTTCGCGTCACGGTCAAAGCGCGTCAGTAGTGTCTTAGAGATCGCTTGCACTTGCGCATGAACAACAGCCCCCGCTACTTGGCGTCGCGCTACTTCGACTTGTGTCCCCCTGATCCACCTTATCCATCTACTCAAGATGCCCATAAGGTTAGCTGCTTCTTTGCAGGAAGAGTTGGCAGGGCATGCCTGGGCATGCCTGGGCTCTCGATAGCCCAAAAGGTTCACAAGCAACACGGAAAGCGAGCTTCCCGCCTTTTATGCTCGTTTTTGAGTACGTTCTGGCTTGCTGTACATTTGTCTCGTTCCAAAATTCCAAAGTGCGAAGCGAGAGGAGCGAGGGAAAGAAAAAGTCTGCGCGATAGCAGACACAGGCGCAACATGATCGATTATTGATGATGGATGATCGATAATCTTTCTGGATTCTGGACTCTGGACTATGCTCCCTGCTTCATGTTCACATTGGTGGCTAACTTGATTCCCTCACTTTGTGCATCTGCGAGCTGAACGCAGTTGGACTATTCGACTACCGGTAACTTCCTTTAGATTCTGCACGTCTCATTTCTGAGGGAGAGAAGAAGACAGAGGAAGCCATTCGGCAATTGACGGACGGGCTCGGCGCCGGTACTGAGTGCTGGTACTTTGCGAAAGTGCCGAGTGTCTCAGACACTCCGCTGGCATACTGAGCACCCTTGGGTGTCAGTGAGTGAGTGAGTGAGTGAGGCTCTCTACTAGCAGCTAGCTGCAGAGGCGAGGCTCCCGACTTGCGTAGAACGTAAGTGCCGCACTACTAGTACTATCGACGCGAATTCTCACTCTTGTCTGCGAGCCAGAGCTGCGTGAAAGAAGGGAAGAGAGGAAGAAGTGGAGGTGGGGGAAAGATCGAAAGAAAGAAGAAATGAGTGATTGATTGAAAGAAAAAGAACGATGGAAGAATGAAAGAAACTCTCGCTTCAAAGAAAGAAAGAAAGAAAGAAAGAAAGAGAAACAATGAAAATGAAAGATT
>BLSF01000035.1:0-182058 GCA_012862575.1 Parietichytrium sp. I65-24A
GCGTGCAAAGAGACGTTTCATCTCTTAGGAAGACTTTCTTGGAAAGCACTTCGCAAGAAATCGTTGATACGAGCGAGTGACGGAGAATCTGTCTGGAGTACGTGTGATTTTGGCCCTGGTTTCTTGAAAAATACTTCACTATCTTCACTAAAGTTCCGCGCGTTTGTGCATTGCGGCTGACGAATTTCTTGTCATTTCTGGAAAAAGTCTTGGGAAGCAATGACGTTGGCGGTGCAGGAGGAGCAGCGATCAATAAGGCGTTGGAGAAGAATACTTCGCTGACATCCATGGGGGTACGTGTGACGTTGGCCCCGATTTCGCGAAATTGCCGGTGCATTTACAGAACCTCTTCGTGCTTTGCCGATGACCAACTTTTCTCTTCCACGGAAGTAGTCTTTTTAGGTTTGCCAGAGAACATGAAGAGGTAGAATCAGCGATTAATAGCAGGTTGCAGAGGAACGCTGTGCGGGCGTTTCAGGGCTGATGTTACTTTGACCTCAGTGTCATGAAAAGCTTTCGTACCTTTTCTGATTCTTTTGCTTTGCAGCTGTCAGTTTCTTCCGTTTGCAGGAAACGGTCTCGAGAAGTTTGGAAGTGGTACTTACGATGAAGTTTGGCAGTCCGCGTCACCCTCGTCTCCAATCTCTCCTGTCAATTCATGGGAGCGAAATTTTCTACGGGTACCGGTACTCGAGTACAGAGCTTCTTCCACTCTCTTCTCGATTCTAGCATTTTTACAAACTTTAACCTCAAATCTTGAAGAAGGTACTGAGTACTGTACACGCTGCAAGAAGAATCAAAACACCAGTGAATCACATCTCATTCTTCTCTGTATTGCTCGGGAGATTGATCCACTGGTCCTGACTTCAACATGGGCTATTCTAAAGCTCACAATTATGATAGTCTGGCAAAGGATGGGACAGAGACGATCAAACCTTACACCTCCAGTCTCATCGACCTTCGCCAGCCCATCACCTTCAAATCCAAACCATCAACAAACAAAAAATCCAACACATTCGAAAATCAAACCATTCACTCGCGCTCCGATCCACCGCCACCCTTATTCAACTTCCCTTTGCTCTGTTCATTCGAAAACCACATTTTGCAAACGGGAAACACTGGAATCACGAAACATCAAAAATAACATCAACATAAGAAGATTTTGCACGCCAAATGGGTTCCGCGGACACCCACGGCCGGCCTACAGCGCGCGTAGTCTTCACTAGACCCTGTGGTGGTCGGACAAGAAACTTGGATCCTCTCTCTCTGTCTCTGTCTCTTTGCGCACGTGCGAAAGCTCTCTCTCTCTCGCTCCATACATATATATATATATGTACATGTACATGTACATTGTGTATAACTATATCGAGAAGAGAGCGCTGCTTGCACATTGAAAAGGCCGCAAAGCCGCAACGTTGGCGGTCAGAAAGGTCACGTACTTTGTGAAACTTTGGTGATCTTTGAGGATCTTTGGCGAGTCGATCGTTTGCGTTGGTTTGTTGCTCTGTTTGGTTGTTTTTGGGTCTGTCTGTCCGTCAGTCTGTGTGTCTGTGTTATAGATCTATACACGCGCAGAAGGGAGCCACGCGGCTGAGAATCTGGGGAGATGGCTTTGAAGGGGATCAAGGTGCTTGAAATTGCCGGCCTCGCGCCGGCGCCGTTCGCGGGCATGGTGATGGCGGATTTTGGCGCCGATGTTGTGAAGATCGACAGGGCCGACGAGAATGGGAATGTGGCCATGACGGCGGATACGCTTGCGCGTGGAAAGAGGTCCGTGGCGCTCAACCTCAAGTCGCCTGAAGGAAAGAGCGCCCTGAAAGAGATGGTCAGGAAGGCGGACGTCCTCATCGAGCCTTTCCGCCCTGGCGTCATGGAGAAGCTCGGACTTGGCCCGGAAGTGCTCTGCAAAGAAAACCCGCGTCTTGTCTACGCTCGCATGACTGGCTTCGGGCAAGGGGGGGATCCCGCAGTGGAGAAGGCTGCTGGCCACGATATTAACTACAGTAAGTTGCGCATTTCGCCCCGGAGTAACACCGCTTCTTTCATTTCCTTGCAATAAGAGGCAATCTCTCACCACTGATGGATTCTGTTTTTCTGCCATGCCATAGTTGCTGTTTCTGGGATTCTTTCCGCCCTTCGCCGACAGGGAGAACGTCCGCTCGCTCCAATCAACGTCGTCGGCGACTTTGGTGGCGGCGGCCTCATCTGTGCCCTGGGAATCCTGCTGGCAATCATTGAACGCACACGCTCTGGAAAGGGCCAGGTTATCGACGCTGCGATGGTTGATGGCGCCTCTTACATCTCTTCTTTCGTGTACCGGGCTACGAGCCTCGGGCAGTGGAATAACGAGGTTGACACCGCGGGCACCAACTTGCTGGATGAAGGCGCACACTTTTACGGGGTCTACACGTGCAAGGATGGCAAGCACTTTTCCGTGGGAGCCATCGAGCCTCAGTTTTACGCCCTTTTGCTGCAGGGCATGGGGCTGGACCCAAAGCGCGACAATCTCCCTCGCCAGATGGACCGCTCCGCGTGGCCAGGAATGAAGGAGCGATTTGCAAAGATTTTTGTCACCAAAACTCGCGACGAGTGGGCAGCGATCTTTGACGGTAAGGATGCCTGCGCTTTTCCGATCTTGAGTGTTTTGGAGGCCCAGAAATACAAGCACAACGTTCAGCGCGGCACATTTGTTTCCAATGGCGACAACGCTGAGCATCTGGACCCGCGTCCAGCCCCTGTGCTCTCACGAACCCCGGGGCAGGGCGGCCGGCCAAGTGCTGTGCCAGGCGACTCTACGGAGGCGGTTCTTGCTGAGTACGGGTTTTCACAGCAGCAAATTCAGTCTTTGCTGAAAGGTGGTGCAGCAGGAAAATCCAAGCTTTAATTAAAATAGTGCTTTCCGGCATTTATTTGATAACATATATATTTTTTATTTCCTCCTCCCCACAAACGCAACGAGACCCCAACTGACTTCCGCAGGAGGAACTCTAACACTGATGATTTTGTACATCGTCTTGAATGGCGAAAATGATTGAGAACGCTAAGCCAAAGTGTTCTTTCTCTTTTCAAATATCTCAATCATTCAATCAATCAAAAGGAGTGTAAAGAGAAAATTACGTATTTACTGCACAGCATCTGCCCAAGTCTTGCGACGGGTTCGAATCAAACGCCTCTTGCCGCGTCAATCGCACCATACCAAGCCCATCGGCGACGTGGAAACGTCAAAACTCACCACAGTGAGCGCTTTAGTCCCTGCGGATTCCTCCTCCGTACACATCCATGCCGACCAGCGCAAGCGCCCAAGGAAGGTTGCGGCGAAATAATCTATTTGGCAAGAACGGCACGGTTCCTGCGGCCGTCCCAGCAGCGACAGCGGGGTATTTCTCGACTCCATTGGCTTCCAGCATACAACCTGCTGTCTGGTAAATGCAGAAGAAAGCCCCAAAAATTGCCGTCGTTTGAATCTGGCTTTTAAAGAAAAACTTCATGAGCACAGGATCGCGCAACTTGCTCCCGAGCTTCGACATGTCCGTGGTGAATCCAGCTTGTTTTGCGCCTTCAACTGCCGTCGAGAAAATCCAATCCGATAACCAAAAAACTAATCAGTCGCCGCCACCGCGCGCGAAAGGCCTGTTCATCCAACTTACTTGTGCCAAACATGAAACCGCATGTAGTTCCAATGAATGCACCCGCGAAGGCGCTGCGTCCGCACTGCGGAAGGTCCCAATCGTCCAGCATCTTCTTCACCTACCCGCTCCCAACGTCCGCAAAAGAGCACGCGCCACGTAAATCAACCTGAGGCAACCTGCTCCAACGAACGTCCCGACCCCGAGCAAAGCCAAAGCTGGCAACTCCTGTCTGCTTCGAGACCGAAGCTATCTAACTATCTATCCAAGCTAAAGCAATCTGAGCAATCTGAGCAATCTCAGGAGATAACTCGCACCGCCAACGACGACCAAATCTCCCACTCTGCCTTGCCCTGGCAGCAATAGCACCTATCCCCGCTTTCAAGCCAACGCCTTTCGACGACCGAAAATCTTCCGCACCTTTACGTACCCACAGCGACTGGGACGCGGACAAAGAGAGAGAAAGACAGAAACACACACACAGAGAGAGAGAGAGAGAGAGCAGTCCACCGCTCTCGGCAAATTTCAATGAACTGTGGGAGCTGTGGGAGCTGTGGGTACGGAAAGAGACGCGAGGAAATGAAAGAGGTGATTGGTTGTCGATGGTTGTGGGGAAAGGCCTAGTGGTTGATTAGTGAGTGTGGTAAGAGTGGAGCAGAGCAGCTGTGCGCTGGTTGTGGGCAAGGGATGGAGATGATGGAATGATGGAGATGTGGGAATGGTTTGTGTTTAAATGAACGTGGAGCTGGCAATGCCAGGAGCGTGAAGGCTGCTGGCACGCTGACTTGCGTGTCCAAGTCGGAACCGAGTGTGGAACCTGAAAATTTGACGTTCGATCGTAGTTGGAACATCTGTTCTAAAACATCAGCATGGGCATCATCGCCGCTCTCTGGCGCGTTGTCCTGGTCTACCTGCTTTGATGCTTCGTGTCTTTTGTCGATTTGTCTTGAGAATAGCGCTCCACAGGCTCGCAGCTAGCTTGTATTTCCCCGTCTCATCAATCGCAAGCTGTCCTATCTGTGAAAGAAATATGCGTTTCTGGGTTGCTACCGTGAGTCTGGTTGCTTTCCTGCTCCGGCTGTAGATGGTGCAGTGCAAGTGTTGGGTTCGACGCAGAAGAGGCAAGTAGAGTCGTTTATATTTATGATCGCGGGGAGTTAGGTTCGAAGGCCAAACTGCACGAGAATGCAGTTGCCAGGAGAAACAAAAGCTGTGTCTGTACATAGAATGAGCCGGCGCAGCATGTCCAAGGCAGCCCTTGATCAGCCCATTCACTATTAAAATTTTGCGTTTTACGATCGGTCGCGACCGTTGGGTCTCCGTCTCCTTGAGCTTTTTCGAGTAGCGACTTGCGGAGTGTACCCGCTCAAGATCCCCATCAGTGCACTAGACTCTTGTCCAACAAGAGCGATGGCGAGCACGGGACTCTGTTGCAAAGCCGAAGCTCCGGTCGGCGGTTTGCCATTCTTTTTCTCCATTTGCTCCTCCAGCTCCTTATCAGTTGGAAAGACCGGAAAGACTGCCGAAGATCGGACCACACTTGCTTCGGACTCGACTTGGGAGCGCGGCGTTTGATCTCCGCCATGTGTGGTGCTAGCTCCTGGGTCAGGCTCGTTGTTGGTCGGATGTACCATTCGAGCTGGGAGACCGGCAATGTACTTTTCCATAGGACGAACTCTAAAGTTGAATGCCAACGCAAGAAAAAATAGCACATCGATGATGTCCGCCGCAATCGTAACCGGATATAGGTCATCGTCTGAGCTCGCCCGCAAGAGAACAACTTGAGTGATCATCAAGATGAATGGCCCTACACAAAAGTACGAAACCAAAATTGTGCGATAGTTGATGAAAATCTGCATGGTGTCCAGCAAAAAGTCCACGCGCTGAGTCGCACGGTGCATTGCGAGTGCATCCTCAGCATCAATGTTCGTCCGCTCCAGACGAACTTGATCATATTCGCGAAAAAGAATCCTGATTGCGATCGTCGTCATCTGGTAGATGGTGGAAGTCACCAAAATGTACAAAAACATCATCAGAATCCAGAGGAGAACGCTCGTGTTTCCCCACCACCAAAAAATTGTCGTCAACACTGTGAAGCCCATGACAAGCCGATTTACTTTGAGCCTGTCTACTGGCGAGATGTCGTTCACCATAAGTTTTTGACCCAGGGAAAGGTGCAAGAGCTTCTCCATCAGAAACAAGTAGAAAACGGTGCTCACAGCGAACCTTGTGTAGTACGCCCCGAGCAGCACCGTACGATGCGTGCCAAGCGCCTTGAGAGAGTAGAAAATGAGGGTCGACACCAGTACAAGATACTTCCAGGTGAAAACCGCTCCGAGGGATCGTTGAAGAGTAACGTCCGCCTTCCCTTTGTTCCTAAAGATGTGGAAAAGCCAGACGAATATCATCAAAAAGTAAACCATGATAAACCCGAGGAGCGCATACCAGTACGTTAGCTCGTACGCTTGCAAGTAATTTTCGTTTGGGTTGACGAAACTTATGGTTGAGAGTATTCGCACGTCGAAGGTTGAAAGCTTTAGAGCAGTCGTATCTGCCAATCCACAAGACGCCAGCACGAAGAAGTAGGTGCTCTCGCCGGTGAGCCCTGTCGCATTCATCACTAGCGAGTCGTAGATCACATCTCCGCTGCGCACCCTCTCTAATTTGTCCGAAGTCCGAACGCAAAAGTCTGGTGCCTTAAAGTATGTGTTCTTGCAGAATGACCCAGGCGATTCCGTCTCCATTTCATACAAAGTGGCGTACTCCTCCCGCGTGCAAGCCATCGTGCTCACATAATTAGGAGACCTGGTGGACACACTCATCAGGTCAGAGAGTGGCGACGTGGAAGAGTCGATGTCGAGGCCGTTCATACCCGTGAAAATTACGCGAGTGTCCACTTTGTACGTGCCATGCTCCAAAAAGTCAAAGCGCGCAAGGCCGACCATGCGCGTCGTGTAACTCAGCTGCACGCTCACGTCTTTGTCGTAGTCCGGAATGGCGTCCGTCGAAGCTCCATTCGTGAGCGACCACAGCAGCCCGTGGCCCAGCCCCGCCTTGCACGCCACAACCGCCACCAAAAGCGTCCTTTGCAAGGCCCAACCCCGCGACATGACGTCCTGCCTTTTCTCCCGCACAAACGCACGAAAGGATCTCCGAACGAACGAATGGAATACCTAAAAGGCGAGCGAATCCACAGATCCCCCGACCGACAAGACCGACCTACCGACCGACCAACAGGCAGGCAGGCAGGCAAGCGGACCGTCTGTCTGTCTGTATGTCAATCCGTCCGTCTCTCTCGCAGACGCCAGCGGCTCACTGCCAGGCCAAAGACCGCGACAAACTGGACGCTGTAAGCCGCTCAGTGCTCTCGCCGCCAACTTGCAACTTGAGCCCTCCTCCACCAACGCATGAAAGCTCGGAGCAGCGTTGACACACCAATGAACAACGAGCCAACGAACCAACGAGCCAACGAGCCAACGAGCGGATGGATCACCGGAGTGGAGAGCTCGAGGTCAACCTGCCGACGTGGTCAACCGCTACTTCGCCAGTCCACAGTCCACAGTCCACGCAAGCGTTTACCGCTACTATTGCACGCCGTACTCCGTACTCCGTACTCCGTTAACGTCTGACTTCCGTGTGCTTTTGACGTGTCCTTTTGACGTGTCTTCTGTCGCTCTATAAGTTACGACTTATAAGTTATAAGTTATAAGATATAAGCTGCTGCACTGCAACTCTATTCCTGTATACAATTTCTCTTCCCACTCACTCACATGCTCTCTCTGTCTCTCTCTGTTTTAAGTACTGGTATAGGGGGGAATTGATTTGAGAGTCTGTCCCTCTCTCTTTCGGTGCTAGTTGGGCTCTGAATTCTGAATTCAGAATTCAGAGTTCGGGATTCAGAGCACTTCGCATTGAACTTTGGTGTGGGAAAGGACCTGCGTTTTGGTAGGATTTAAAGTTTGGACTTTGGATTCTGTTCTAACTTCTCAAGAATGGGAAAGAAAGGGTCAGTGGAAGGAAAACTTTCGAGAATAAGTGTCGCCGTCACATGTCAATGGAAAAAAAATAACGAGTCAAATAGCAGTTATTGTTGAATTAGATAAACAAATTGCCAAGTTTCGACTGCGACCACCGACTCCGATAGACTCGAAAAATGTCCAAGAAACGGACAGCGAACAACTCCTTGTTCTCCATGCGTCACCAGAGCGTCTATGTGACGACAGCCGCTCCCCCGGACGTCGCGCGTCACAACCGCCGTCCTAGTGACGCACACCGCCTTAAAATCCAGTCAAAGCGCAACCGCACCCGCGATTGAGCGCAGACGAGGTCACGGTTGAGCGCAAACGCAACCCCAACCGCGGACTCGACAGCAGAACACCGCAAACATCAGCAAACCACAAACTCCAAAGCGGATGGCTCGTCTTTGTCTGCCAGGAAGCTTGTAAGATTGAAAGATTGAAAGATTGGAAGATTGAAAGATTGAAAGATTGGTTCGTTAACTTTAAGCTCATTCAGGCTGCCGTCTTCTAGACCTGTAATTGTGTGGTTTCTGGTTTTCGTGGTGATTGCTTATTCGGTGTGTTGGTGCTCACGAGGAGAATATGTCGCTCAGGCCGAAGCTCGCCTCTTTGGAAGAAGATCTTGCCGCTTTTAATGCTGGAACTCTCAAGGTCTCCGCGCGAGTCGCTTTATCAAGCGCTCGTCAGAATGTGGACAAGAATACGGACGACAATGACGCTGCTGCAGAAGGAAGCTCGAGTTCCATGTTTCGAGGACGCAAAGTGCGGTTTGAACTTCCGGATGATGACGACGAGGACGATGGCGTTGGTGAGCTTGATGGAATCGGCTCGGGGGCCGCTGCAGCGAGACTGGACGAAGCTGACCGCAAAACCTCGCTGACGGGTATCTTGGGCAATGTGTTGGAGAACAGGTCTAGCCAGAATGACTCTGTAAAGGATATGTTCTTGAATAAGTCGGCAAGCAGTACTGGGTTTCCACATGCGTTCCACGCTACCAAAAAGGAGAGCCCGCGCTCGGAGCGCAAGAAGAAAGGTCCTTCTTTGTTCAAAAAACGAATGATGGAAATGAGAGGCGGGGCCGAAGCAGCCACCAAACAGGCCGAAAGTACATCTGCCCGCCCTGCGGAACCCGCCACGCCCCCAAACGCCACATTAGGTGGCTTTGGTGCGCAGACAGAAGACTATGCCGTCGAAAACGACGCGATGATCACCCAAATGTCGCACGAGGAAATCCTCCAGGCACAGCGTGAAATCAAGGATATGTTTGACCCATCTGTGCTTGAAAAGTTTATGGCCAAAATATCTCGCGGAAACGGAACACCTCAAACCTCCCGTGCCGAAGATGCAGTCGAGCCAACACCCATTGTGCCTTCGCCTGTGCAGGAGCAGGAGCAAGAGGACTGCAGCGTCGAACCGAACGAGGTCACAAATACCAATGTCCAAGACCTGAGCTGGATCAAAACGGAAGACGATCTCAAAAGGGCCGTCCAGACGCTGCCTGAGATAGAAAAGGCCAAGCTAAAGTGGACAGGCATGGTAGATGCGGACGAGGACGAGGATAAACCTGCGTTTTCAGCGGGCGACGACGGTGCCACCAAGGATGGTGTAACAGACATGTTGCGATCCACGGGGTACAAGCCGTCTTTTGAGGAAGCAAGATTCGACCTGAGTGGAGGGCTCATTGATCCACAAACGTACCAGTCCGATCCGAACTTGTATTCGAGCGCACTGCACCACCACGGCCAAGACCCAGACAAACCTGGTTACACTATGAACGAGCTTATTAGATTGGCGAGAAGCAAGGCTCCTTCACAATGTTCGCTGGCACTTGGTTGCATCAGCAAAGTGCTCCGCGTACGCCAATCAAATTTGTACGAAAAGCCAGAGAGACACCCGCTGTTCTCTCTCCCAAGGCAGCTTGGCCTCCTCCTTCGTTTGTGCTTGGACTCTAGCCACGCCACCGTTATTGCCGGGGCTCTGGATGCTTTGGAAGCGTTCTTGGTTCCTGCGCAGTTTTCCCGCGAGATGGGGTTTGTGATTTCCAATCTGTATGTGCATCAGAGCTGCTTGCCGTCCGTGGTCCCGAGGGCACAAGGCGCCATGGCAATGTTTGGCAGAGCGCTTGATAAGGAATCTGTGGAGAGCACGGCAGGGCCAAATCCTTTGGATGAGGAAGTCCAGGATGCTGATAGGGTGCAAAATGCCCCGGTATTAGGTCTAGTGCATGTCGGTCTCTTGGAGCGTATGAGCTTCTTATTTCGGTCGGGGGCGGACCCGGCTGGGGGGCTTGGAACGTCTCCGGAGACGTTGAGAAGCATGTACAGAATCTGGCTCCACATCATCACGCACTCGAAGGAAGCTGCGAGCGCGCTTTTCGCCGACCAGATCCTCGTGAATGCCCTTGCCGCTCGCGTTGATCATGCTCGGCTGCCAGAACGCGATGATTTACTTCTTGTCTTGATCGCACTATGCATGGCGCAGAGACCATTCGCAGTCGCGCTAGCACAAAGGGAGTCTTTGGTTCGCTGTTGTTTGGCACTGGCTACCGATGGGGACGAAATGTCTGCTTGCTTTCTTTCCCATTTAGTACAGTCGGGAGGTTTGGACCGCGACGATTTGTCCACAGTCTCCGGTTGGGAGGAGTTTGTGGCCTCTCTTTCCTCCGAAGAGAGTGGCGGTTGGCGGCTGGCTTTGCTTACCCTGGCAGCACGAGAACATATTCTCGACGGGATACTACAGCGGTGTATTCATGCCGACTATGAGGGCGAGATTACAACCTCGGAGATTCTTGCGATTCATGAACATGTGAGCCGTTCCTTACTGGATGATAATCAAAAGTCTGAGCAAGTTGAGGAGCACCTGTTCACCCTTTTCCAAGAAGCAACTCCGCCTGGGCGACCCATTGAAGTGACCGACATGACATCGAAGGAGAAATTACTCGCAGAGATCGTGGACAAGAGCTTGTCATGGCTTGCGAAGGAGTTGGAGCGCGTGCCACCGAAGGAGAAACGAAGCTCTTCTATCCCTCGAGTTGACAGTCTGGACAAGGTCCTTGCCATCGTGCACCTCTTGGAAGATTGCTCAAGGGAGCCAAGAGTTCGACTGTATATGATGAACAGGTTGGACGGTCATTCAGTTCATAAGGTCATGGCTCAGGATGTCCTGGAGAGCACCACGATGACGCAACGGTCCACGGGGAAGGATGGAGTGCTGTACTCGCCAAGGCTACTGGCTTGGAGCAGACTATGCACGTCACTCAGACTCGTCATCATCAAATTGTTGGTTCGCCTGTTTGGCCGAACGACACTTCAAGTTGAGGACTCGGAAGCTCAAAAGATCCAAAGAGTACGCGTCCTCATGTTCAGCATCCCACGCGCACCGCACCTGACAGGAGAAGGTGCGGCGGCCGACATCCTAATACGGTCGATCTTTCAACCCACGTTTGAACTCGTAAAATCCGACCCAGTGCGAAATACCTTGACGGCCTTATTCACCGAAACGCTTCGCAGCATGAGCGCGGTGAGCACGGACCTGAGTAGACGCGTGGACGGGATGGGGATCAGTGAAAATGGTGACAAGATCTCCAAAACGCGACGTACAAAGCTCTCGAATGCTTGGGTAGAGCTGCGCACATCGTGGTGCCTGTTGCCTTTCATTTTATTGCCAAGCGTAGATGAAATAAACTTCGTGGTCTGCGTTGTAGGTTGCCAACAAAGATTACTCGAAATCGGTTGCGTGGATCCTGAAGATGTTATTGTCGGTTTAGCAAAGGTGCTCTGCCAAGCAGATGGGGGCAGCCTCTTCGAAGGGGCCGGCGTAACAGCTTGCAACTCGCTTTTGGAGTTGAGCTCCAGATCGATTTTGCCGTCTTCGGAGCAGCCAATTGAGTCGAGCTCGCAGCCTCCAAAGTGGTTTCGACAAGTTCGCCGCGCAGCTGGTGGCAAGTCGGGCTTGCTCCAGCTGTGGCAGGAGTTGGTAGTGGCTTTTAACGAAAAGCTGCTGGGCCATGAGACAGCTGCATCGCTTCTCTTGCTCATGCTACGGATGGATGTGGAGACTCAGCTACGCGCAACGCTGTGGGCGGATCTCCACGGCGGCAATCTCCTTAGACTGGTTGCACCACCGTCAGACGGATCCCTTCCGAGCATCGGAGGCAGTGATCGGCCATTCTTGCAACCAGATGAAACCGATGGAGACATTCTCCGCTGCATGACTCACGCCATCTCGAGGCACACCCTAACCAAATCGTCGAATGAGTTCTTGTACATGATTGTAGTTCGCCAGCTTGCCAAGTATGTTTGGGCGGAGAATCCTTCCTGGAACAGACGCCGAACCTTGCGGCACTTGATATCCGAGTCCGCCTACTGGCACGTGTCCTGCATGTCTCCCGATGGCGTGGAAAATACCACTCCGGATGGCGAACTATGCGTTCACCCATTTGCACACGCAACGCTTCTGGAGCTTGCAAATGCAGACCCAGCGATATGGAAGCAGCTTCACGAAGAGGGAAAGGTTGAGCTCCTCGATGAAAATCGTCCGCAATCATGAGCTGTCACTGCAATACAAACGAGCACTCTCCAAAGTGTTTCGATTCCCGTACTTTTGAAGCCAAATCAATTATTTAGTCTTAGATTGAAAATGATGAGTTTACTTCACAATTTGATTTTAGAGGAAATGGTCTTTCGTCAGACAGCTACCCCAGATGCAGGAGTTTCACGCTGCACGTCCGGGAGCACTTTTGCAGCAAACAGCGTACACCCTGCACCAAAGAGACTGATGAAGAAGAATGTTAGCGCTGGCCCGATCGCGCTCTCTACAATCGGGAAACTGAACGAGACAATTATATTGAATACCCACGACATGACGTTCGTGTGGACTAGGCCAAGAGACCTGACGTGGTGGGGGAAGGTTTCGGCAGCCAGCAAGAAGAACAGAGCCCCAGGTCCGATCTCGAAAGATAGGACGAATCCCATCACAGCAACGATCGTCAGGACAGAAAAGGCGGAGTGCGACCACCCCTGAACGAACTGGTAAGTCAGCGCCAAAAGAAGTGACGAGAAAGCCATTCCTCCTAGGCCGGCGAGCATGAGGGGCTTTCGGCCTAACTTGTCCACCAGGTATGTCGCAATGAAGACCGTCAAAAGGTTCCAAGATCCCACCGCAAACAACGTGAATAGCAGGACATTTGGGAGCCCCGATTCGCGGAATATGTTGGGGCTGTAGAACATAATTGCATTGATCCCAGTCAACTGCGAACAACAAGCAAGGCCAACTCCGATGAGTGCCCAATAGATACCCTCCTTTGAGCCGAAAAGTTGCCCCCAAGTCATGTTAGATGGGCTGCGACATCCTTGTCCTGCGGGAGATCCTTGCGAGAAGTCGTCCCCTTCGCCCTGGCGCAATGGTTCGGAGAGGCCGCCAGCATCGTCATGAAGCTCCGGCACGAACGCAGCTGCTACGATTTGCTTGGACTCCCAGACAGGCGACTCGTGAAATGTCGTAAGGGCATGAATAAGCATGCCAAGGCCGGGAAGGGCACCCATTGCTAGCTGGACCTTCTCTTTCCAAGTATCCACGCACATTTTTGAAACGTCGTCCGGGGAATAGTCCGGGTCGAACGCCAAGTTGGTGACTTGCGCGAGCAGGATAGATGCGCAAATTGCAATTTGAAACACTGTTCCCATGGATCCACGATTCGACTCGTCGCAAGTCTCGGTGATGTACAGAGGCACAAGCACTGACACCCCTCCAACAGGGAGTCCGGCAAGTGTTCTTAGAGCAACCGCCAGCGGAAAGGAATCTATTACGGCGAAGAGAATGGCAAAGCATCCGAGCCCGCCAAGCACCTTGTAGCAAAACTTTCTCCCGTACTTTTCAGCCAAAGGCACCCCTGCAATGGTCCCGGCAATCCCACCTACAAGAATGCATGCCGTGAACAGGCCCTTCATGGTATTTTGCTTGCTCTCGCTTTCACCTGGCGCATAGTGGCACTTTACGAGCGAGTCCCCCAGTCCGCTGACTACACCTGTGTTGAACCCATACAATACTCCACAAAACGCGCTCATTATCAGAGCATCTCGGCGAAGAGAGGCCATGTCACCACTTTTTCCCAGCGATTCCCAGTGCAACCTGGCACCAAAACGATCGACCTACGCAGCCCAATCCAACGTTGATGCGTAAAGTCCGCAAAAAGAAAAATTCAGCATGCACCCAAAGTCAGTACTTGTTCACAACCATCCACTGCTCTACACCATCTTCACATTCCTTCTCTGTCTCTGTCCCATTATTTATCTTCTTTCCTCTTCTTCTTCTTATTATTATTGTTATTCTTCTTCTTCTTGTTATTATTATTATTATTCTCTCTCTGCGCGCACGTCCGCAGATTTGCCAAAGTCAATCAACTCACTCAACTTACCTTCGCTCTCGCTCACTTAACGTACTGCGGGACACTGAGTCCTTACGCCCTCCAGCTAGCTGGATATAACAAAGCGTAAGCTTGGGGATAGCTGTGGGCACGGGAAAGGTTGCTGTGGGGAACTGTGGGGAGCCCACCTGTGGGGGACAGTCGAAAAGATTTCGCCGGAAATGTATGCGAAGCGTCCCAGAAGAAAAGGTGGCTAGCGGTGTATACGTTTTATTATAGGATTGGAGAGAGGAAATTGGAACTGTGACAGATCTTGGAGGCCTCTTTAGTGGTCAGAAAGGAGTAAGCGTCTTTATCATGGCGGTGTATAGAGAGATGAGTAGAGATCATGGAATTGTTCGCATGGAGGAACATAGAAGTGTTCAGTGTCAGACTAGACACTCGGTACTAGTAGCTAGCTAGGAATAGTCATTGCTCGATCATAGCAGTACCGGTATCGGTAGGACCGGTCAATAGGACAATTGTTCCTTGAGGATCTCTTTGTTCGATCGTCAAATACAGTGTTTCACAATGTGCCATCATTCGAAAGTCATTTGACATTGAAATTTGATATCAGGTCCGGGTGGCCAGGTCAGGACAGCTTTGGATCTTGATCTTGGTTTCGCAATCAAGATCGAAAGCTGTTGGGTTTCTCATCACCACACTTCAAGATCGGACGAGCTGGGAGCTGCACGTATCGCTCGCGAGCGGTTTCTCAGCAGAAGGCTGCTGATTACAGCCTGGGACGGGTCGACAGCGAATAGCCTCATCCTCAAGACAGAAAGGTCTGTGAGCGTGAAGTTCATCTTCAGACATTCCGCAAGCACACCTGTGCCTTCGGAATCAAAATTATTGAAGTCCAAGCTAAGTGAGGAAAGCGACTTGTTGGCTGGCAGCATGCGTGCGAGGAACTTAAGTCCGGCATTGTCGATCTTGCAACGGTCAAGGACGATCGATGTTAATACCGAGTTTGAACGAAGTGACTTTGCAAGAAGAAGAGCTTCTTGGGCCGAAATTTCGCAGGATGTCATGCTTAGGAAAGTGAGCGACTGGTTTACCTGGAGTGCTTCCCCGAACAGACCAGCTATAGAAGAAGTATCGCATCGGTTGTTGTTCATATGAAAGGACTTCAAAGTTTTGTTCACCTTGAGTGAGTTTGCCAGTGAGGATTGGCCCGGAGGTCCAATACTATTAGCGGAAAGGTGTATTTCCGTAAGTGTGGCATTCATTTCCAGCGCCTTTGCAAGCGACAATGCCCCCTCATCGTCCATTCCGCTGTCGTTAAGATTGAGCTTGGTCAGTGTGTTATTCACTCCCAATGCCTCGCCGACATCAGAGAGACACAGAGCTTGACCAAAAGATAGTGCTCGAAGCGATGTGTTGCTTCTCAGAACGTCGGGAAAGGTCGCCACACCGGAAATCGTGCGTTCTGAGGTAGAGAAGAAGAACTCTACAAGCGATGAATTTCGCAAAAGCGCCGCAGCGATGGCCTCTATAGCAGGCTCGGCGAACGCGCTGCCAGAAATGTCCAAGCAGGTTAGCGCGGTATTTGATTCAATTGCCTTGGCGACCGACTGGCCTTCCAAGTCTGTCAGCAAACATCGCCCGAGGTCAAGCTTTTGAAGAGCAGAATTTGCCGCCAAACCTTCGCAGATGGAAGCAGTGCCTTCTACCCCGACACTGTCGTTGCCAGATAGATTAAGGTTTCGGAGTGTCTTGTTCTTCTTGAGCACCGCGCCCAAGCAAGTTGCTCCATTAGTATCCAAACCGGTGTGGCAGAGGTCGAGAGAAAGTAGCGAACGGTTTTGCTCTAGCGCTTTGGCAAGTTCGGTCGCTCCATCTTCGATCTGGTTGCGACCGAGCTTCAAATCCGTCAATGTGTCATTTACCATGAGCAACACTGAAAGGTCACGCACCCCTGCGCTGGTCAGACTATTGACCTCCATCCCAAGTAGACGCAGAGCGGTGTTCTCTTGCAGAGCTTCGGCAAGGCATGCGGCGCCTTTATCTCCAATTCCACAGTTACGAATTGATAGGGCAGTTAACGAGCTGTTAGTTTTGAGCGCAGCTGCAAGAGCTGACGCACCTTTATCACGAAACATACTGTAGTTGAGATTCAGCGCCATTAACGAATTACTGCCCCCTAGCATGCGCGCGACTAAGCAGACTTCTTCATCGGTGATGAAGTTATTCGCCAAGCTCAATGACAGGAGGGTGTCATTCACCTCAAGTGACTCGAGAATCATCGATAGCCCTTCCGGTGAGAGGCAAGTCACGGAGCGTAAATTCTGAAGACACAACCTTCTCAGCGTTTGGTTCCGAGCCAGGCACAATGTGAGCGACTTCACCATGGAATTTTGCAGCGCAAACTTAGAGAGCAAATGTCCATAATCATCCATCACAACTTGCCGCTCGCGCTCTACGGCACTGAGCACCGTCTCCCAAGAGCTCATCCTGCCAAGCAGTGAATCTCAACGCATGAGTTCGTCCAGCACAACACGCCAGTCTACACGCTCTCAGCCTTTCGCACAAGTTGGCCAGATGTTTAACCTTTACAAGCAGTCAACAAACACGAACAAACTTATCCCACCTCATACGAAGACTCGTAGCTCCCCTCGTTGCATTTAATCATCAAAAACCAAAAGATATCAATCTCGGAACATACGCGCGTATGTACGTACGTGTACTACACACATGCTTACACGTCTCACAAGTCTCACACGTACGCGATCCAGTCGGTGGCGCCGATTCACCAGAATGAGGGTTGTGTCAAGAGAGCCAAAGGAACAAAACGAACAAAGTTTCGGAGAACAAAAGGAGCCTCGAGGAAGCAAGGGAGAGGGACAGTGAGCCAACAGTTTAGAAGCTTAGGCGATTAGAACATTCAGACTTCAGAATTCAGACTTCAGAATTCAGAATTTAGAAGAGAGGGAGGAAACCAGAAAAAGGGGTTGAAAGCAGAGGCGTGTCTGAATGACTTGCATTTCAGATTTCAGATTTCAGATTTCAGATTTCAGAGCCAGGTGGCCACAGGTTCTTCCATCCGCGATAGCTTTGCTTCTTTTCAACTTGGGACATTGCGTTGTCATTGCTGCCTGATACGCCTCAAACCCCGCCCAGCTTGTGGCAAATAATTCTGAATTCTGAAAGACCAAAAAAGGCGTGTGGCGAAGCGTCGGGTCCGAAGCCGCTTTGAATAACTGAATTCTGAATACGGGAGTTCTAAACTCTGTATCGTCTTCTTCGAGTTTTCTTGCCTTGAGACTTGAGCAACCCGCATTCCGCAATCCTTTAGCTTTACGTCTGCGTCACGAGTGGCGTTCGGCGTCTGGGCGGCTGTTGAACAAGCTCCGACATTTTCCGCCGTTGCAAAAATTGTTTCGAACCTTTCGGAATTGACTGTGAATTAACAAAAGAAGGAAAACGGCGGAGCACATCAATGCAATGAAAATCAACAACCTCGAAGCAATTACGGCGGATTTACACAATAACGAATACATAGGTCTCCAATAACAGTACTTGCACTAAAGTCTAATAATGATGCACTGGTAGGCACTTGTAATGACTTATTTAGTTAGTACTCTTATCTTTGTCGAGTAGTAATGTACTAGTACTTTTTTCCGACTCAAAAGACTCAAAAGGATTTGGAATAATTTTGTTAGCAGTGTAAGCGCAAAAGTAACTGAATTGCGAGGGTAGGTCGCTTGTGTAGTACAATCGCTGGGTCCATTTTTTGTATGATTCAGAGACAGTGCCACTAAGTGTGCACGCAATAAGTCCTTATCGGTGCTTTTGACTGCGAATCTGAAGGTCACATGGAGTAATGTTCCGAGGCGGCGATCGCCATCGATCGTCCCACACGCCGCTTACGCCACAGGCGTTCGTTTCGTGTGAACCTTTTTGAATAAGCATAGGTCGGCCGAGGATCTTTCGTGTTGAATATATATCGTTCTTTGAGAATATCTCTTCTGAATTCTCACTTTGAAGTTCTGAAAACAAAGATTCCGGGTCATGAAAATACAAATTAATTGGCAGGTGAGTCAAACCCCGGCAAACCGGACCCGCTGGGAACGATATCCAAGCTAGCCAATACTTTGGCGATACGCAAAGTTTGTACCTTACGACAGAGTAGCCGATTGTCTGATATGGAAGTCGCAGAGACGGAGCGAAGAGAGACATCGTAGCAGCCTTGTCTCTGAACGAAGAGGTCTACCGGTTCTACCTGTCTGAATGCTAGACGATTGGGTCTGAATTCTATTTCCGAGTCTGAATCACAGCGCTTTTGTGACCCAGCAAGGCTTGTCCTCGAAGGAAAGACTTGTGGGGCACGGAAAAACCCCTCAACATGATAAACTTGCCCTCGAATCACGACTTGGAAGAGATGCCACGACTGTCGCTCAATCGAGCATCAATCCAGAATCAAAATCAAAACCGAAGCCAAAACCAAAACCAAAACCAACAACACCAAAAGCAGCCTTGAAATCGCGAGCAACAAGAAAGACAAGACGACGCACGGCATCACCAACGCGTGAAAGCCATTCCGCATTTCCACTGGAAGAATGAGGGTACTCGCTCTCTTTTCCATCTTGCTCGGGACTCAAGCTCGAGAACTCGGCGGGGTGTCAACTCAATGCACTACTTCTGCAATGCCAATGGATGTCGTCTGGGTTCTTGACGAGTCCGGAAGTATCGGATCCTCCAATTTCCAAAATATCCTTGTGCCATTTGTGCAAGATGTGCAAGAAAAGATGTTCGCCAAGAACGATGCCCTGAGGACCGGGTTGGTGGAGTTTTCCTCCGGAACATGGGTGACTAACCCAAGCACCTATGCTAAACTGGATCTCAATGTGAAGAACACCGTGCAGGACTTTCAATCATGGGTCGCAAGCAAGGTGAAATATTCAGGGGGCGAGACCCACACTGACCAAATTCTTGAAGATCTCGCAACAAAATACTTTCCAGCTTCAGCGAACTCGAAGCGGGACAACAGCTTTCGCGTGGTGATCTTCATCTCCGACGGAAATCCAGTTCCAAATCCAGGCAGCAGCGTCATCCGCGCCAAAGCAAACGAGATGATTACTGCTGGGAATGTGGACCGCTTCATCTTCCTTACCATCGGTGATAACATTGACAAGAGCCTTTTTGACGGGGTGAAGAATTACGACTCCTCCACAGATAGATTCCCAGTGCAATTCAGCAATATGGGAACCCTGGTGGAGAGCCTTATTGAAACCATCAGTACCTGCGATTACATCCCGCCTCCTTGTGGATGCTCCACAGTGAACATTGCAGCATTCTGCCGATCCCAGATGACTGTAACGGAAGAAAACCAAGATCAAGTCGTAAAGACATGGGTCAAGCCGCCTACCAACGAGCCATTCGAGCTTAACTCGTACAAGGTCAAGCCATCGTTGACGTCCTTTAGCTTTGAGTGCTTGGGAGACAACTTCATCGGAGTCGTCGAGATGTGCGGACAACGTTACATCACAGACAAGGGAACTTCCACAGCAGGAGGCATGTTTCGCTTTCAAGCCAACCGCGAGGCGTCATCCTCCACCTTCAGCGCCAAAAGCTTCCAGTACAATGCCCTCACAGCTTACAACGGGCTTGCAAATCGTGCACCGTTTAAAAGTGACGCATTCTGGGTTTGGGATAGTGCGGACAGTCAGAAAATTGTATTTGACTTTGCTATCGGACCCATCTCCACTTGTTCCCCGACAATGGCTCCTTCTAAAGCTCCCACAAAGACGCCAACCAAGAACCCTACTAAGGCACCAACCAAGACTCCAACCGAAGCACCAACCAAGACGCCAACCAAGAACCCTACTAAGGCACCAACCAAGACTCCAACCAAAGCACCAACCAAGGCGCCAACCAAGGCACCAACCAAAGCACCAACTAATGCACCAACCAAGGCGCCAACCGAGGCACCAACCAAAGCACCAACCAAAGCGCCAACTAGCAAACCAACTCAGTCTCCAACTACTTCGCCAACACAGTCGCCTACCGCTTTCGCGGATTGCTCTGGATCTGGAGTCTTGCTTGCGATTGATCAGTCGTTCAGTGTCAGCAACAGCCAGTTCCAGCTTCAGAAGAGCGTGATCGAGAACCTTCTTCAAGACCTTCCTATCGGGCCGTCTGGAACTTCCCTCGCACTGACAAGTTTTGGCAAGACCTATACCGATGAGATCCCTGTTTCGAAGATCAAGACTCTCGGCGAGGACTCGGCATACGTACAAAAGACTGTGATGAATTTCATCGACAATTCAAAGAGCCGCGTGAAGTACACTGACTTTGGACCTCTCTTTGATGAGGACCACGGAATCCTGCTCTCAGAATCGACAAAGAGGCCGTCCATTCTCATTCTCTCGGATGGCATACCTTTTACGCAAAAGTACAAGGGTGGCAAGAAATCTCTCAAGGAGGCTTGCAAAGCTGCATCGGCGTTCAAGGATAAGTACCCCCTCACGAAAATTCTCTGCTTTCAATCTACCAGCAAGTCCAAGACGCAAGGCTTCTACAAGTGCGCATGCGATGTCAAATGGCTCGCTGGAGACACCAGACAGAAGAACCCTCCGGCAACCGTGGCTCTGGAAATGATGCAAAATCAAATTTGTGTGCCTTCGGTCTTGCAGGAGAATCCGTGCACTGCGGTCATGAACGACAGCAAGATCCAGCAAAAGAATAAGCGTGCCGAGTGTCTCAAGGTCGAGCGCAACTACCGCGGTATGAAGAACTCTCCTGACAGCCCATTCGAATCGCCTCTGCGCAAACAATGCTACTGGAACAGCGGCAAGGGTTGCACCGTTTACGAGCGCTACGCTCCACTTTACCGCAGCGACGACCAATAAGTCAGCTGGAAGCTCGGCCATTGACCATACACTCACAGGCCATCAGAACCAAACGAACATGCAAATAAACATATCCAAATACAGACACAATAGATACATATACACAGAAACAACAATCACCAGCTTGAGCTTTTTCAAATTCTGACGATTACAGACTTCGCGCGCAACTAAAAAAGCCTCGAGGAAGCAAGGATTCTCACTCTTGAAATTTGAACGACAACATCGAGATGACACAACACAACATTAAATTTTTTATTTTAGACAGCGACGAGAAGCCTCCAATACTACTGATTGAGAGATTGATGGCTTGATTGATTGTCCTTCAGATTACTATTTTCGGCTCTGAGTTTTGAGATTGGCAGTGAAAGAATGAACGAATGAATGAACGAACGAACGAATAAACAACAAAGTTACTCCAGCAATCAATCAATACAATCTCAATCAACTTGAACTTGAACACAATCAACGTACCGGTACCAAGTTGAAACTGATTATAACTGATTTTGGATCTTTCTAACACTACAGTTTAGATACACATAGAGAGGTTGAAGCTCAAAGTGAGCGTGTGTGCATCGCCACTTTGGGAAGCACAAACGGACGACAATTGTGCGTCGCAAAATCGCGCTGTCAGCAGTGTGGGGAGGGCAGGTGTGGGCGTGGCGTATCCCGCACTTGTTGCGATCATCGACTGACCGACTGAGTGTTGATTGACTCTTTGGCGCGTTGCAGTAGTGTGTCAGTCTTGTGCTGAGAAGGTGCTTTGGGTGAGCGGATGCAAGCTTAGCTTGGGGAGTGGCCAAGTTGTCGTTGGTTTGTTGACAGTCCAAGCCGTTGAATAAAGCAGGGGCAATTTTGCCGCAAGACAGGCCCGAGGAATGTTCAAGCAGGGGCTGGGCTTGGGCAACAGACGGTTTGAGGAGATAGGGTACGACTGGTATTTGGAATTTGAGGCTGGTGTGGATCCTGACTCGGAAGATAAAACCGGCAAGAACCTCCTTGCTTCGGACGTTCTGGAAAAGCTCAGGAAAAATGGCCTGGAAACACGCAAAGTTGATGCTGTGTTGGATGGCAGAACTGCCTTTGCGATCAGGGCCACTTTTAGCACTCTCCTGAAACAAGCCGAGCGGAAAAGGGTTCGCAAGACCTTAAAACAGAACAGGGGCGCCGAAACGGCTGTCTTTTCCATAAGCAAGCTCTCAGACTTTGAGGGATTCGAAAGCCAAGCAAACTTTTTCAGCTCTGGAGAAAGGCTGTCACTGCTGGAGGAGCTGGTCACGCAGGACAGCCTTGTCAGGCAGGCCCTCGGGAAAGAGCACATGAAGACTTCAGATCTGAACAAATTGCAAAGCGAGAGTGAAAAGTCAGAGGAGCCGCAGTCTCCCCGACGCAGGTTGCTCTCAATTGGGAAAATGTTTGAGCGCGAGCAGCACCACCCAAAGATTATTCAAACGCTAACACCTCTGCATAGCAGGCCAGAAGTGGATGCCCTCGCGAAAAACTGGCTCAAGTCTTTCAAGTATCAACCACTGGAGCAGATCAGGGATTATTTTGGGGAGCAACGCGGCTTTTATTTCGCGTTTCTTGGGAGCTACACGTTCTGGCTGTCCGCGCCGGCGCTATGGGGCGTGAGGTTGTACTTTGTTCAGCGATCCAGCCATCTTGGAATTCGCACACCGGAGACGCTATATTACGCTCTTTTCTTGGCAATGTGGACTACTCTCTTCATCGAGTACTGGAAGCGGCGGCAAAATACTATTGCCTTCGATTGGGACACGTATGAATTTGAGGGCTCCGAAGAGGACGACCGGCCCGAGTTCAAAAAAAAGTCCAAGTTAGTGTACAATCAGAAGGCTGAGGCATACCAATGGGTGTACCCGGGCTATAAAACCATGGCTGCGTACACTGTGTCGTTTGTGGTGTGTATTGGGTTTTGCGCGCTTGCAGGGGCAACGATGTTTTACTTTTTTGACCTGGGGGTGCAGGCCGAAAAGTCCTGGAAGGGGGACGGGTGGGATGGGGCGTTTGCATATGCAAAGTATGTTCCCCTTGGGCTCTACTTTGGCTCAATGAGCGCGTTTTCTGCGCTGAACGGGATGCTTGCAAAAGCCCTGACCGATCTGGAAAATCATCGCACAATGTCAGACCACGAAAACTCCCTCGTGGTAAAATTAGTGGTGCTGCAATTTGTCAACTACTTTATATCTCTCTTTTACGTTGGGTTCGTAGAGCGAGACTTAGACAAGCTACACGCCAATGTGGCTTCCCTCTTGGGGATGTACCAGGTGCTGAATCAAGCAATCGAGATTGGCACTCCGGCTTTCCATGCATTTAGGAACGGCTCTCTCTTTTCGGGGAGAAAGCGGGCCGCATCTGATCACAAGGTTCCCCTGGCTACAGACCTCTCCCGCATTGGACATGCGGACCTCATCCTTGCGGACCAGGATAGCCTCTTTCCAGATTACCTCGAGCTGTGGATTCAGTTTGGTCAGGTGACCCTTTTCTCTGTCGTTTTCCCGCTTGCCGCGCTATTAGCCCTGGCAAACAATGTCATGGAGATTCGCATGGATGGGATGAAGATGCTGCTGATGCAGAAAAGGGGGGTTCCGCGAAGAGCGAGTGGCATAGGTTCCTGGTTGGCCATCTTCGAAGCGATGGGGTACATCGCTGTGATGACAAACGTTGCCCTCATCGGCCTGATTTTTCACGATAGTGAGTTAGCCAAGGAATGGTTCGAGGGCTGGAGTCGTGGCCAAAAGCTGTTGTTGCTAGTTTTCGTGGAGCATGCACTTGTGGCAGTAAAGTATGCCATCTCGGTGGTTGTCCCAGATGTGTCCAGTGACCTGGAGTTTCTCCTTCGTACTCGGCGAGAGCGAGCTGAAGAGGAATCTAGTGTGGATTATAAGGTGAAAGCGGAGTGCCACGAACTCCTTAGGCGTGACCGAAAGCAGTTTTCGTTTAGAAATAGTGCAGAGCAAGGAGCCCATCTCGCTCGGGAAGCGATCCAAGCAAAGGAAGGGTCAGCAGAAGTACAGGAAAAGCTCTTGCTTCGCTGGATTCTTGATCGCGAAGAGAGGCTACGCAGAGCTGAGAAGCTGGCGCGTGTCCGGCTTCAAGGTGCTTCGAAATCCAAGGTTGCGTCGGTTCTATGGACCACGGACGTTGTACAGTTTCTGAACATAGTTGCTTTCACCATCTCTTTCGTGTACTTGGTAACGTCTGACGCTCGTAGAATGAGCTGACCGCAGGAAACACACTTGCCTTGCTCTTGCTCTTGCTCCAGATCAGGTGAGGAGGAATCCGCTCATGTACACAATAGATTCTCTAAGTCGAAAGATTATTTTCATCACAGTCGAGTCAATTAAACGAAACACTCACTGGGTCAGCCCACTGATGAGTGTCTCTCAAACACATTCTCAACTACATCGCTTTACACTCATCTTTTTTCGCTACGCCACGTCACTTCCGTCTGGCACTTTGTGTGCGAGCGAGGAAGGAAGGCTCGTGCTCGAAAGAAACAAGAACTCAGCGGATCTTGTTGCGCACCTCCTTGGAATTGATGAGCATGTCAGTGGCCTCGAAGGACTTGCTCATGAGGTGGTCGATTCTGTCCGAATTTTTCACATAAACCATCGGGACAGTAAAAGCGAGCACCCATCCAATGAGCAGAAGAATCGGTAGACTGACTACTCTTCCAACCGCGCTCATGAATAAAAGTACACAGAAGCCCTGGCCAAGTCGCAGATAATCTGATGTGAGCGAGAGCTCTTTAATGGACTCTTCGATGATGCGTAGCACATCTCCAATAATCTCGATCGCCTTGGAAATGCTAGCCGGATCCGGTGTCAAGACAAGCTTTTCCTGCAAATCGACATCATCAAAGGCCATACCTTTCTCCTGCAAGAAGGATGAGATGCGGTACACCAACAGCTGCAAGATGGCGACGCTGCCGATAATGGTCATAACGCCAATTTCAAACACGTCCACCATCACGTACATCGCCAGTCCGGCGCCAAACCAGAGCCCGCTGTTCGCTGCATCCTCCCAAAGAAGAACTTCCGCCAAGCTCTCTCTCACCTCGTGCGTATCAAGCACTTCGTTCATCGTCTCTCCCCATGTCATGTCCGCGCTCATCTTGCCCGCCCCACTATCTATATCCCCCAAACTCCACAACTACCCTGCTTCAAATTAGATTTCTCCTTCTATATCTTTATACTTTTTTCTCCTCGCGAACAGCAATATGACGCTCACCTTCAGCTCCTCCGGGCCACTTCCAATGCACCAAGTATGCGGACACAGATGTACGTATAATATATATATATATATATATATATACAATGCACCAAAGACGGGGACACAGAAGTACGTATATATATGAAGGTATATGTATATATATATATATACTCACAATGAACCAAACAGAGCACACGAAAGCACCGAGAAATATGTCCGCGTACCCTCCCCTGGTCCCGTAACTGCGCGTGCCAACTCCACCCGACACAGCAGCTCTCCTCAAAGTACCCACCTAAATGCAGAAATGGAAGTACAATCTGTGTGCACCTTTTTCCCTCTCCCGTCCACTCGAGGCTCCAGCGGCGCCGATTAGGATTGGCTTACGCGATGCAGAGCGCGTACACGGTCAGAGTGTACGCGGGGTGTACGCGCGGACAGGGTAGCGTTCTTTAGGAGGTGAATAAGAGTACGCCTTTCCACTCTTTCCACGTTCTGTTCTGTCTGTGAGTGTGTGAGTGAAACGCGCTCCTCCACTCTCGCTAATGTTTACTGTAGTAGACGTATAGTTCCAGGTATTATGTTTGGCGGTAATTAGACTGCATAGGCATCCCTTGAGTCTATATTGCCTAAGATAAATTTAAGATTTAATAGCTGAGTATTAGACTTCAAGTAAGACGAGGTACTAAGGAAAATGGTAGACGAAGGAGAGAGAGTGGGCACGACTCGTACTAATATTTAGTCTAGCAGAGACCTATTAAGTCAAAGAAGTCAAAGTGTGTGTGCGTGTTGCATTTATAGAAATCAATAAGAGTACCTCTATGAGTGAGTGTGCATTAATAGTGGCATTAAGTAAACCGGTAAGTACACACCAAGCATAGCATTGTCCCTATACGTCATTAGTTAATTTGATTAACAATTCCAGATGAACATTCATTCGTTCTATCAATCAATGATCCTTGTGATCATCAATTACATTTTGTAAACTCTCAAGTCACTATCAATTGAAATCATTTGAAATCAATCAAACAATTTTTTTTTGTGATTTCATTTTTTCATGAACATTGACACTGCGAGTTTCAAGATTGGCATTTGTTTTGGCAAGTTTTAGCTGGCATACATTCTCCGCAATGCAAGCGCCGTACTCTAATGAATCTTGAGTTGATGTCCAACGTTCTCTCTGTCTTTTGAGGCTTTTGAGATACGTATGCGCTCTCCGTGCTCTTAAATCAAAAGATGAAAAGATCCCCAAGGCAGAACACAATTGCAAGGTTTGCTCTTTCTCAGCCACTCAAGAAGTGAGAGGCGACTGCTTCCGGTCAATATGTTTGTGTGTAATTATTTAGTGCAATACTCGGCGTGGTTGCCGCTGTTAGGTTCAGAGGCCAACGCGAGAACCGGCCTTATACTCCTTGAGTTTAACCCGCTCATTGAAATTCTTACCCGTGAGGAGGTTGCGGATAAGGAAAGGTTTGTTAGGAATATCTGCAAAGTCAGCAAAACGATCGCGAGTGATGCGCGAGCAAGAACCAAGAATAGTCCGTGCAAGATTTTGACGTTGAGACCTGAGAGTTGCTCGGCGCTGCCGCTTGTCTCTCTCCTCAGCCTGCCGCTGGACCTCTGCGATCTCGTTGAAAATCATCCTTTTCAACGACGACTTTTTGAGGACTCCACCTCGTGACTGTTTAATGAAACGACGTATCTGCTTAATTCTCCGCGACAGGTCCTCTAGCCCTTGTTTAGCCAAACTGTCTTTTGAAGTGATGTTTGTGAAGGTACCGCGGCAACTTGGCGCGCCGCAAAGACAAACGAACTCGAGCTCTGACGATTGATCGAAAGAGTAATCAAAACTCAGCTCCTCGCCGGCTTTGATGTCACGCTTTGCAAAAATCCCGATGCGAGTGACGCCACGGACATTCCACTTGTGAAGCACACAGTTAGGTTCGCAAGAGTGATTGATAAACCTCGCAAGATTTCCCTTGTGCCTTGCGTCAATGATCTGATCGTTCCCCAAATCCATCTGAAAGAGATGCCGCTCTTCCCCGGTGACAGACTTTTGCAATCTGCGCCTACTCTCTTCCGCGGTAATAACTTCCCCGACATACTCGATGACAAAGTCGCCAGCCCTGGCAAGCTCGCAAAGCTCCAAGCCCCATCCCCGTCCGGGAGTTTGTATAGGCTTGGTTTTCTTGTATTCCAAATTCTGAAACATCCGGTTTGTGCACTCCTTTGCATCGCAGTTGGCTGCGCCGCCTTTGTCGTCCTTAAAGCACTCAATGCGCAACAAACGATTCTGGCAATCTTCCCCACAGGTTCGAAAACACTGGCAAGCATTGTCCAGAGTGTCTTTGTTCACAATCGGTTTGCAGCCGGCGGTGTACGCATTTCTCTTTATGGACGTATACTTGGGCATCTTGGCCTTCTTCTGCGGCTTGGTGCTGTCCGGAGCAGAAGCCTTGGACACCTTCTTGCGCTTCTCCTCCCCTTCGGCGAGAAAGTCAGCGGGCAGACGGAAGGGCGTAAAATTTTCGTCGCTGAGCTCCAGCGCCTCCTTTTGCAAGAACCTGGCATAGTCCAGCCGACTCTCCATGTTGTAACGCTGCTTGAACTGGCTGAGAAAACTGGTTTCGGATGAAGAGAGGGGCGGGTCGTACTCGCGCGCGCATCGATGACAAAACAGGCCCAGATCGTTCCGGAGCGAACCATACGGAATGCAACGCTCATGGAAACTGTTTTGGCAGGCCAGACAACGCTGAAGCTTCCCTGCAAAGGCGCGCTCCATATCCTCCTTCTCAAAACAAGTCTTGCAGCTGTGGTTTGGGCAGAAGAAAATCAGGCCCATGGATCCATCGCTCTTGCACTCAACAGTGACCCTCCTAAGAGCTTCCGCTAATTTGCCATCGTCATCTTGGGAGTCTTTATCTTCTGGGTCGTAGAGAATCCGGGATCGCTCTTCACGTTCGCGGATGCACGTGGGGTGAAAATATCTAGCGCAGCCGCGATAACTGCATTGGACTGACTGCTCGTCGGGCTCCTCTGGGCCATCCGAGTGCGCGATGCATGTGAAGCAAAGGTGTGAGTTCTCCTCGCAGAATGTGCACACCAGCTTGCCGGATGGAATCTCGTTCAATTCCAAGCACGGTGCGTGGTACACTTTGTTGCAGCCCCCCTCACAGATGTACAGCTCGTCCGCCGATTCCAGGTTCCTGCCGAAACTGTGTTCTCCGCACAAAGCACAGACATTGTCGCTGTTTTTGATCAAGTCCTCCTCGCTCATTTGGCGCTTTGCGTCATCCACCAAATACACCTCACGCGAGCGGCGACTGCGCTTACCATCAAGGATGTTGGAGAGGTCCACTTTAGTGGAATCATATTTCCATGACCGACGGTTAACGCTGTTTGCAGCAGACCCGCTATCGTTCGTTTCCGCATCTTCAGACTCTGAGGATTCCTCCTCGTACACGGTCGTGACGGTCTTGCTCTTCTTTTTTCTCTGCCGTTGCTGCGGAAAGCCTGTGCCATCGGTCTTGACATGTGGCGGAACGATTCGAAGCTGCTCTTCCATGTCCTTCCTGTTGAGCTGGGAAGGCAAAACGTCGACCCAAATAGCCGTTCGGCTCTTGAACCCGAAAAAGTGCACTTTGAATCGAGCGCTCTTAAAGTGGTCCGGAAGCCTGGCGCACTTTTTCTTATTCGCTTCGAGCCCGTCAATGCGAGACGCGTACCATGCTTTTGCTTTGGCGTCGTAAAACTCGATCTTCTTCTTTTCAAAAAAGCCCTCTTCGAAAAAGTTGGCCCATTTGGCGTCAAGATCCTCGGCTGTCGCCGATTCGGCCTGCAGGGCAGCGTCGTCCAATCCGGAGAGCGGTGGCGCAACCTCGCCCTTTTCCTCTTTCAAAGCCAAAATCTCCTTGTCGATCTTCGTCTCTGGGGTGCTCGATGAAAAGCCGGTCTCCAATTGCTTGCCTACTTTCACGCTCACCTTATCCCCTGCCGTCTCCGTTTCCGTTTCCGAAGCCTTCACAACCACATCAGCATCAGCATCAGCAGCGGCTTCTATTAGCGGCTCATCTGCTCCCTCGGAAGTCGCGGCGGCCTTCTCTACATGATGAGACCACAAATACCGTTTCACCTCTTGCGTCAAGATTGCGTCTAGTTCAAGCCTCTTCGCAGCGGCCTCTTCCTCCAAATCTTGCTCGCTCCGCTCTACTTCGTCGGTCGATTTGAGGTCATTCTCGACCCGGATCAGATTATTCGCAACGTGTCGCTCGTATGCTTTCAATGGAATGTCCGGGTCGCAGTCCTTCTTTGATGGAATTTCGAGGAGCATTTTTTGCTCCTTCTTCGGCACCTCGGCTTCTGCGGAAGGCTGTTTGGCTTTCTTCGACTTGCCCGACTCTGATCTAGAGGATGTGGAATTCCTCTTGCGCTTTTTGGTCGAGTCGCTCGAGGAGCTCCTTTTCTCCTTCTTATCTTTGTCCTTTCGCACCTTTTCCGATTTCTCCTTCTTGACTTTGTCCTTTCGCACCTTCTCCAACTTGTCCTTCTTTTTCTTCTTCAAACTATCTTTCGAGCTGCTTTCACCCCGCTTCTTCTCTTTGAGGTCTCGCTTCTTCGTTTTCCTCTTCATGGAATCTACGAGCTCCTTAGAGCTCTTCTTGCGCGAAGAGCTCTTGCTACCTCCGCCATTGCTGCTTGCGCTGCTGCTGCTGCCGCTTTTTCGAGCGGCCATCGTTTCGCAGAACAAGTTTGACAAACACCAAATACGCTGTTTTTTCTTCTCCGAGACAGGGGCGAGCGTGATAAACAAACAGCGTGCTGCGTCTTCACCAGAGCTTCCACCCGCCTCAAACGCCGCTCAATCCGATCAAACCCACGCCGAGCCGCGGTGGGGTAATATAATAAAAAAATATATGAAAGCTTGAGCCCTAGCCAGCACAGAAAACAACAAGCACCAAGGATTCCAAGGATACAGGCCCAAATTACCGTTAATCTATCGTGCCGAAGATAGTTATTATATATGTGGTCGAAACCGCAGCCCACAGTCAATCAAACCTTTCCGCGAGACGAAATGCCCTCCCTTCGAGCGATTCCTCGCCGCCTGCAACAGCAAACAACAAGCACCAAGGATACCAAGGCTACCAAGGATACAGGCCCAAATCACCGTAAATCTATCGTGCCGAAAATAGATATTATATATATGTGAAATCGCAGCCCACAGTCAATCAAATCTTTCCGCGAGACGAATAGCCCTCCTTCCTGCAATAGCAAACCTGTTCCAACTTTCAACTATCCACTCAAAATCAAAACTGCGCTCACAGCAGCGAACACATGTATGATGATGACGATGATAATGATTATGATGATGATGATGATACACGCGTGTGTGTGTGTGTGTGTGTGTGTGTGTGTCTATGTATCAATCTCTCAATCTCTCTCTCTCTCTGTATATATATATATCTTATACGCCCCTTGCCCACGATGCCCGGATCCGCCTTCCGCGCGCAACACTAAATTACCAAATAGAAGTCTCTCCCTACTTCCGCGTACGCCGCCCCTCTCGTGCGCCGCCTAACACTATTATTCACGATAGATGGACCCTAGTGTCCCCGCGTACCCTTCCGCCTCCTCCCGCCGCGACGAGCTCACTGTCTATCTATGTATCTATGTATCTATTATCTATCTCCTTGCGTTGTTGTTGGCTGTTTGAATTTGAGGAACGCGTTCGTTATTCTCCGTCCCCTCGGCGAGCGCTTCGTTGTTCTTTCTTCGTGTTTGGTCTGGTAGTAGCGATCCGACTACATTGGGTCAATGGTAAGCAATAGGGGTGTTGGTATGGGAGAGCAATTTGACAGAGAGGGAAGGCATTAGCAGATATGAATATGTAAGTATAGACCTCTCCCACTTCTTCCACATCTTCCACAACGACTAAATTTTTGGCACACCTTATAGGCGGTAATTATAGGATTGGGTAAGATGCTTTCCCCTCTGCAATTTCAGACTGTTCATCAGTAAGCTTTTCTACGCAAAAGCGGTAATCGTGAAACATTTTACCACAGCCATCTCTTTCTTCGGATCCTTAATGTATTCGCTATATACTCCCATTCCATCGCTAAACAAATTCGTTCTCATTCCAATACGTCATGTCTCACCAGATCCAGCACATCACCATATAATACAAACTAATCGCATCACACTAAACGTACGTTGTCTTGTATCACCAGGCTTTGGAACTGATGGGTGTCTCACTCATTATCGCTCCCAGAAATCCCTCCCATCTTTGCCGCGCAGCGAGCAAACATCTCCTCACAAATCCCGCCATCTCCACAATTACAAACACATCCCTCTCACCACTCAACCCACACAGAGACATCCCTCCGACTTGCGCTGGCCGCCACAAGTCAACCTCCCTTCCCCAACGAGAGAAGCGTACGCGCGCACACCAAACCGCGTACACTTTGACATACTTTCAGCTACGCAGTGCCACTCTTCCTACACGTGCGCATAGCGGGCACTGGTATCGCGCGCGTGGCTAACGTATACTGTGCTGGACTCGTAGGGCATCGCATTCGGAGAGGAGATTATTGCGCAGGAGGACGGCAAGAGAGGTGAATATATACACACATATACATATATATATATATATATATATATACGTATTCATTGGCGGCGCTTGCGGTGAGAGAAGGTTAAGAAAAGTGGCGCCCACGAACAGCGCGTTGGAGCTGCCTTTGCGGGGAGCTATGAGCCGCGACAGGAGATTAGGATCGGACGCGTCGTCAGGTTCGGAGAATGAGGAGTATCACACTCTTCGCGAGTTTCCGTATAGGTCGCTCAGCAGGGAACATGGGGCCAATCCGGTGAACGAGCATCAGGTGGCGATGATGTACTATGAGACGAAACCCAGGAAGAAGGTCAAGCTATCGAGGCCTGCCTGCGACTGCGATCTGACATCGATTTTCCAGACGGTGAAAAGTCGTGTGCCGATATTGACCTGGCTGCCCGTGTACAATTGGAAAGAAAATCTTAAAAGCGATATCGTCGCTGGCATTACCATAGGCGTCATGCTTATTCCGCAAGGGATCTCATACGGCTTGCTTGCTGGCATGCCTGCACAGTATGGACTGTATGCCTGTCTCGTGGCCCCGGTGGTTTACGGGATGCTTGGAACCTGCGTGCAGTTGCAGATTGGCCCCTTTGCTCTAATTTCGCTGCTGATCGCAAACACAGTGCAGAACGTCGTGGATCCGGACAACGAAAAAGAGTACATAGACGCCGTGCTGACATGCTCGTGTCTTGTAGGGATTTTACTTGCTCTGCTCGGCTTCCTCAAGGTCGGCCAGCTGGTAAACTTCTTGGCAAAGCCGGTGATTAGCGGGCTCACTACAGGGGGGGCATTCCTGATTATCACGTCGCAAATGGGTTCATTCTTGGGAATTACTGTTGCTCGCGGAAGTTTTTTCCAGACCTGGGCTAACATTTTTAAAAAGATTGGAGACACCAATGCCGTGGCGGTTTCGATTGGAGTCATCTCGCTGGTCATACTGGTAGCGTTCCGTGAACTCAAGGCTACTTCATTCTTCAAAAAGTACCATCTCCATTTGCTCCCAATGGCTCTCATTGTGATGGTCTTGTTCACCGGAATATCTGCAGCAATGAAGCTTGATCAATACGGTCTTCGCGTTCTTGGCGATATCCCTGGCGGCATCCCTGCACCGCAGGTGCCCAAAGGCTTCGACAAATTTGACAGACTTCTTGTTCCTGTGATTGTTATATCGATCGTGGGTTACGCGCTTTCCATGGCCACCGCAAAAACTTTCGCAGCAAAAAACCACTACGAGGTTTCTTCAAACCAGGAGCTCATCGCGCTAGGGTTTGCAAACCTGGTCGGCGGCTTTTTCAACACATTTCCGTCTTTCTCCAGCCTGAGCCGGACAGCGCTCGTGCACGAGATGGGGGCCAAAACACCAATTCACAACGTGTTTTCTGCAATTATCATTGCCATCGTCGTCTCCTTTCTGACGACTTACCTCTTCTACCTACCATATCCCGTGCTTGCCGCGATAATCTTTGACTCACTACGAAGCTTGGTTGAGCAGGTCCGAGACCCCGTTGCTTTGTGGAAGACAGACCGGCGCGATATGGTCATATGGATCATCACCTTTATCGCAGTGCTGCTATTAGACGTTGCCTATGGCCTTGGGGTTGGGGTTGGGGCCTCTCTGCTGCTTCTACTGTACACAGTCTCGCACCCGCAACACGCCATCCTTGGACGATTCGCGAAGCTTCCATGGATTTACAAGGATCTTAGTCGATTTCCCGAAGCCCAGCCGATTCGCGGAGTGCTGCTCTTTCGCTACGAGAGCTCATTGCACTTTGCAAATGGCGAGCACTTCCGCAAGAACTTGCATCGAGCCGTAGCGGCTCGAAAGGCCAAGAACGTGGCCACTGGGGAAGTCTTACATTCGATAGTTCTGGACGCGTCGTCCATCGGCGATTGCGACTCTTCCGCGCTCGAAGCCGTTTGCAAGATTCAAACCGAACTTGTGGAGCAGAACATCGAATTGATTCTATGTAATTGCCGCGGGAGGTTAAGAGACGTATTCCGAATGAAGAAAATCTCGTTTCAAGAATACGTCACTCTTCAAGATGGCGTGGCTTATGCCGAAGGGAAAATGCTGTGCAGGAAAAGAAAGACTGGCCATTCCTCTGACGTGGAGATTCGAGTAGAATCACCGAAGCGGAGGGCGAACGAATCCACAACTTGCGACGACTCGCAGTCGGACAGCAGCGCAACTGCTTGTGAGCCTTCGGCGAGTCCTCGCCGTGATTAGCCATGCGAATTTACGCTGCGTTTGTCCTCCTGAAAATTGAATTTTTGGAATGTGCATCTCAGGGGATCGAGGCTACTTGCGGATTGTTTCCAAATATCTGGAGAATTTGAGCTTCTTTTTTTGCGAACTGAAAGTACATTGATTTTGACTGGCTTACATGGCTTACATTATAGTAGATAAGAAATAAATATATGACGGCAGCCTAATGTCACGTTGCTTGCATTAAAGGTTGCCTTTTTCTTTCATCATGCTGATCGCAGAGGTGGATAAGAAGGACACAGTGACTTTCTTTCTTTCTTTCTTTCTTTCATGAACAATCTATGTGACTAAACCTAGTGCAGGTGGCAGCCCGAAACAGCACTCGGACAGTTTAGAGCTTAGACGCACTGGTTTGGTTCAAGTACTCGGAGATACCGAGGCACGTACTCTCCGCGCCAAGGCCGCTTACAAGTTCCTGGCTTGAGCCGGGAAGAACCTTTACAAGAAACGAGGTTAGCGCTTCGCCAAGATAAGTGAACTGGCTGTTTCGCTGATTTCGCATTGGGACGTGCCCAATGACGGTGCCTTCCAGAGAGACTTTGCCCACTTGAGGACCCAAGTCCATCACGACGCGGAGTGCATTGTGCGCAGCAGTAGGGTCTTCAGGAGCGGACGACCCCGCGAACCACTGCTCTGACCCCTCGTAACGACTTTCAAGCGACGCACTTTCGACATTGTGCAGCTTGCCATCCCCGATATGAAGCACCCCATGCACATTATCGTCTCCGATGAAGGAGAGTGAAAAGCCCCCTTTCCCTTGAATTTCAAAATTTATCCATCGGTAATTTGGGGTTGCTTGCCAGTATCGAGGACCCCAGCTGTGGTCTCGAAGGCCATAGAATCCGTCTCCACTGATGAGCTCTTTCCCATTCACCACCACCTTCCCTTTGCTGGCCATGTGCTGTTCGTAGTGCGCCTTGGCAAATGATTCTGTAGACTTGCTCTCGACTGAACTCGATCCAAAGCAGGGGCCTGCAGCAAAATGGTCCAGCTCAATCTCCACTTGAACCCTTTCGGCATTTCGGAACGCCGCCTTAGGATTCTTAAGGTCGCTTGGTCGCTCAAAGAGCGCTGCACTCCCGTTGTACGTTGTCTTGATGTGATTCATTGGACGAACGATCTGCACAGAAAGACCGCCTGCGTCCCAGCCATTGTTGGAGGCTATTTCGGGTCTCTTGAAAATGAATAGAGCCCTGTTGTCCGGCAAAAAGTAGCACAGCGTAATCTCTGCGTAGCCTTCGTTCGCGCGATTCCCGATGCGCAAGAACCCGCCCTGTTTCTTTTGATGATGGAAAAAGTTGAAGTACACGGACTCGTTGAAGTTACTCTCTTCGGTGGCGGTGTGACAATAGTCGTCGCTCGGTTTGAGCCCTTTGCCAATAACTACAGGCACGGCCTGCTGCTGCCCTTGCTGCGAGGCGACCAGTTCGTCCAACAGCTTCATGGCCGAGGCAAAGAGATGCGGAGTCGAGGCAGCGTAACCTTGCGCTGTACTGGAGCTCGCCTGCCCTGCCACATATCCTGTGAATAACGCGTGAAACAAGCCGACGTGTGGCACTTACAGTCAGAAACGCTGGATCCGTAGAGCGACACAGAAAAAAGAAAAGACTTACGAGCTGCAATTCCTTGCGCGATAACAGCGCCTCTCCAGTGGTGGAACGCTTTGTAAAATCCCCAGTAGGGGTCAGGATACGACCTCCCTGTTGCGCGTGCATACCGCTGCAAAACTTCCTCCTGTTTTGGGATTCCACTGGACTCAAAGTTTGGCATTCCCGCAACTCCGCAGTACACGTCGAGCACCACTGGGGAATACGCGGCGTCATACAGGGCAGCAAAATTGGCGACGTCCGACATTGGGTGTCCGATGGTGCTGAGCTCCCAGTCAAGGACCGCAACGATGCGAGGCTCCGTTTCGTGAACGATAAAGTTATCAAACTTGTAGTCGCCATGAGTAAGCGACACGGCATCGTCGGGCATGTAGTCTCTCATCTTTCGTAAGAACGTGGGGCTGTCGAGTTTGGGGACCTTGTCCGACACCGCCTCCTGGCGCTCTGATACGTAGGCCAAGCTGGACATTTGCCTCTCATACATGTTGCCGCACTTGCCGAAGGTATCGAGACCGATTTTACGCCAGTCCACTTTGTGGATCGCCGCCAGCGTGTCGACTGCAGACTCATAGAGCGCCCTCCGCTCATGCGGCGGAACCTCGTCAAGCGAGGCCCTCTTGAAGATCCTGCCCTTCACAAATTCCATTACATAAAACTCGGCGCCAATCAGCTCGCTGTCGCTGCAGTAGCAATACACTCTGGGCACAGGCACGTCGGTGTCCTGAAGAGCCTTCAGCACCAAGTACTCCCTGTCTGTTCTGTGCGCTGTCTTGTTTGAGCGAACGCCGGGCGGCTGCTTTCTGAGCACATACTTACCATTCACCAAGTATGTCGGGTTGGACTGCCCCAGCGAGAACTTGCGAACCTCCGCCGGACCAACATACCCAGGCACATTTTCGGTGAGATACCGGTCCAGCAGCGTCTCGTCAATCCTGTGCGTATCATTTTCCTTCAAGGCGACCGTTTCTTGGCCTTGCTCTTCGACCGCTGCAGTCGCCATTTCGATACCCGCGCGCGAGGAATGAACGAACGAATGATTGATTGATTGAACGAGTGAATGAACGCCTTCCGTCTCACAAAGAGCACGCGCAAGAAATGGTTTGGAAAACGTTGAACAAAAGCGTTTGTTTGCGTAAAGAGTAAGGCACGTGCAGCTCGCTCTTTGCCTCTGCTTGCCTCCAGTTAGGGGTCTGCCGCTCCGACACAGTGAATAATGATCATTTTCTGAGAAAGGCAAAAGACAAAAAGACTTGTCGCACTTCAAGTTGGTCTTGGCAGTGAATTACATAGCAAGAAGCCAAGAGCATGTGTGAGAGACGTCCGTGTTGTAACGCAAGATACTCTCGTAGCTAGGCCGGCTTGCTACTACCGCGTTTGTCGAACGCTAAACTTGCCAGCTAAGGCAAGCTCTCCCTCCTGCAGTGCCTTTTTCCGTGTTCAAGATCTTTTGAGATTGAGAGGATGGATACTTGTACCATATCAGTCCAACACCTTCAGCAAGCTGCAGAAAAGACCCACAACTCGACGCATGGACTTGGCCATCTGGCGCGTGAAGCTGATGCTTTCCAACGCGCAGATCTCCATCTCGGACATCAGACCTTTGTTTTCCATATATATAAAACTTTGAACTGGTTTTCTTTTCAATGAACGAGACAATTTCGTTTGTTGAGTGAACAACTTGAATGAGACGCCTGGGAAGAGGCGGACTGTGCAATCGCTCTGGCGGACAAACATCAGAGTTCGAAGTTGTATTTTGGCGTTTTGAGTCTGAAAGGCTGGATGAATGAGTGAGTGCGTGAATGAAGCTCCATCCAATTTGGAAGTCTCCAAGTCATCGACTCTGAATTATGTTTTTTTGTTTTGTTTTCTGTTTCGAAAGAATCTGTAAAAAAATTTCGATACTTTGTCATTGAAATCAGAATTGACTGTGAATGGCAAATTTGCCACAATTTGCCAACAACGTGAAACGGGTGAAACAATGAAACATCAATGAAACATGTCCGACCGTGAACAAAACATCCTTCATTTGTTCGTGATCCTTCTATTGCTCCCCACTTTAGCTATATGGACAGCCTAATCTTCCACTAGTCCTCAACGAACATCAGTGAGCACTCTTTGTTCTTCGCTCATACTGCGGAACGAAAATTTGATTTGAATCCGACACTACACCACACTACATGACACTACTGACCTTTGAATGATGCAGAGGTTTTGCTACACTTTTTCCTATCGAGACACCTATTGCATTCATACCATTTAATCTAACATCGGCTCCATACATTTCGCTAAACAATGTCCCTATAACTCATTGCTACCGGGGTTCTATCATGGAGGGTACCCCCGACACTATGCTTCCGGCTATCCAGCTGCTAGTCGAGGTAAATTTGGTACAAGTTTGGAGCGCCACTCACAGCGTCTTGTGAGGAGGAGACGTACGTACTTGTGGGGAAAGAAAGCTAGCAGCTTGTGCGGCGCCCCTCAGGGCCTCTCCCGCGCGACGGCGCCCCCTCAAGAGAAGAGACGGAAGCGGGGGAAGAGGGGAGGAGGGAGAACTTTTGAAGTACTTGAAGAAGGGAGGGTGGGATGGCGGACGGGACTGGCGATCTTCTAGTACGGGACGAGAGCGCAGTGCTTTCAGGCGCCAAGTCAATGGCAGGAATGTGGTGGAACGGTGAGCAGATGTTTGATGCGGATTTCGACATGGCCGGCGCTGAGAGCGCGGGGTCGTCTGGTTCTCAGATTGAAGGTCACTTTCCTTCTGAGGGTGATCTTGCTAGTTCGGCGCCAGAAAGCTCAGAAGCCACCACGGATTCGCCGACAGAGTCGCCCACGACTGGATCTCCGACGAGTGAGCCATCAGAATATCCGACAAGTTGGCCGACAGATATCCCCACGACCAAAACTCCTACCAGCAGTCCATCGAAATATCCCACAAGTTGGCCGACAGATGTTCCCATTACAGATATCCCTTCCAGTACACCCACGGTATCTCCTACAAGTTGGCCGACATGGTCCCCCACGTCCGGGAGTCCAACCAGCAGACCATCAGAGTATCCTACGAGTTGGCCGACAGGGTTTCCGATCACAGACATACCTTCCAGCACCCCCACAACTTATCCTACAAACTGGCCGACAGAGTTTCCCACGACCGAGATACCAAGCAACAGACCCTCAAAATATCCCACAGGCTGGCCCACGAGCTGGCCTAGCAGCGGCCCGACACAGTTTCCCAGCTCATGGCCTTCGAGCTGGCCGACGACGGCAAAGCCTTCGACGGTGCCCACGCCGCAGCCTACGCATTCGCCGACGTCCGCGATCAAGCCGGATATTAGCATTGACACGTTCAACAGCACATGCATGACGGCCATGGTAGGCTTTGTGGTTCTGTTCTTCCTGTACGCTTTAATGCGGTCGAGGCGCGGGACTTGGGCGAGGAAATTGTACGCACCGAGGCATTTCACTGCGCGAATCGCTCCGCGCATGCTGCCGCGAGGAGTATTTGGATGGATACGCGCGTTAGCGAGTGAAAAGGCGTCGAGGCGAATTTTGGATGAGGTCGGCTTGGATGCTTACATGATGAACCGCATATTGGTGTTCTGTACAACAACGTTTTGCTGCTTGGCACCATTTTCAATGTTTGTGCTCATCCCCCTCTACGCTTCGGAGGCAGATCCTGGCGAACATGGGTTCAAAAAGTACACAATTCAGTCCATTTTAAAAGGAGAGGCGACCAACAGCCAGATGTGGATAGCAGTTGGGATGACATATTGGAATTCGGTGGTGGTTCTGTACCTGATGCATTACGAATATAAAGGCTATATTAACGTACGCCACGAATTTATGCGTCGCGCCGCACCACAGACTTACACCATCTTGGTGGAGCGGATCCCCAAACAGCTTTGTTCAAGACCGGCATTGTTGCATTACTTTCGCAAGATTTTTGGGAACCGCGTGGTGTCAGCGGAAGTCGTTGAAAGCAACCCGATCCTAAACTATGCTGTGAAGCGCAGGATTGAAGTTGCCACGAAATTGGAGCGTGCAATGTATGAGCTGGAGACCAGCGGTCGTCGACCTTGGAGGTTGTACTTTCCGTGGGCCTGGGGCCAGCTCAGGCAGAAGATTGCCCCGCTTGGCATCACGGAAGAGGACGACGAAGAGGAGTTGAACAGCGACGCTTACGACGCTGCGTTATCTCGGGGCGACCTTGATCACGAATCTCAGCATGAAGTGAGCTCTGTGCGGGGCAGAGCTCCTGCGCGCCACAATGCAGGCCATGATCGTGTTGGCGGCGATCAAGCAGAGTCCAAGTCCGACTCTGACACCGACGATGAAGAGCCTGAGGGACCAACTGGTGCACATAATTTGTCTCGCGACCATCACTGGGGCGGAGAAAGGCACATGCCTAGTCGTGGTGACCACAACATGCAGAACGGCTTGTCAGAAAATCTGAATGTTTCATCCGGTCAAGTGACGTGCCAAGACGAAAGCGATAGAGAGGACTCTCCTGGCCGGAACGCTTCGCCTCAGCATCAGAACGCAGCGACTCGCGATTCGCTTGCTTCTGATGTGCGCGGGACAGCAGAGGAGGAGGAAGAAGCGTTCTTGCAGCAGTGGCAGCACAACATGGAAGCTGGACTCGCGGGGCAGCATCTGCGCATGACGCCAAAGAAGCGAACTCGCCGGAGGAACAGGTGTTTGTGGCTCTGCGCAAGGCTCAACTTTTGCATGTTTGTTGACGCCATCGTGTCGTACGAAAAGGAGCTGAGCATTTGGAACCGCCGTGTCAAGCGGTTGCAGCAAAAAGCAGAGAGAAAAAGAAAGCAGAACGAGGCGGAAGCCATTGCATCTGTTGTGGAGCCCTCGCGTCATGTAATTCAAGACCAGTTACGTGTTCGAATGCGCCAAGAAAAACGCTTAAGGTTCGCCAATGGCCGGTCAATGTCCTCTGCTGCGTTTAACGTGCGACATAGGCGATCCACGAGTAGTGGGCACAGCGAAGGAGGTATCGTTCGTTCCCGCTTTAGCCCTCGAGTCCCCCCACGCTCGGCAGAGCCTAACACCGTCGACAATGCGACTGTCAGGGCAATGGACAAGAGCTACGATAGCCATGAAATGGCGAGACTCTTAACCGCAGCAATTGCAGAACAACAAAATCACAAGGACAATGACATGGTGGAATCCATCAGTAGTTCAAAGTCTAAAAAGTCTCAAAACCCTCGGCCGCTGTCGATTCCGTGGGACGACGGGCGCAACGCAATGCTGCAGGCGTTACTTTCAGATAGCCGCCGATCACTACATGACACGGAAGTGTCCGAAAGCGGTTCGGCCTTTGTGGATGACGAGAGCTCATACTTTTTTGACGAGGAAGAATACATGTGGGACGACGAGGTGGACACCGGCCTTTTTGAACACGCTGGGTTTGATGACATCTTGCGGTACGCTGTGGATCAGAATGGGCGCAGCTCTGCATTCGTCACCTTCTCCACACTCACAGCAACAATGTGCGCGGCACAGTCGGTTGTGGACCGGCCTTTGAAGATGAGAATCTCTATTGCCCCGGACCCCAGAGATATTCTTTGGGAGAACCTTGGGCTCTCGTACCCAGTCCTTGCGTTGTACACCTGGTTCATTCGCGCTGTGCTCTTTGCGCTTGTCCTATTCTTTGGAACGCTGAGTGCATCCTTGGCAGCCCTAACAAATTTAGATGCCCTTACTCGGGTTTGGCCATGGTTGAAAGATTGGCTCGTGGACCACCACGAATACGCTGCGCTTTTTCAACAAATAACGCCAATGGTAATGGTTGTCCTGTACAACCTAGTTCCTCCCATTTTGAATTTTGTGCTCGGGATGCAGCGCCGAAGATCTCTTTCTGAAATTCAGGTGGAGTTTTTTCAGATGTACTACCACTTTTTGCTCATACAGGTATTTCTCTTTTACACCATCGCAGGTAGTTTACTTCAGAACCTCCGTGAGGTAATCAACCATCCGGTCCTGTTTTTGGCTCTCCTCGCGAAGGCGTTGCCAAACAACGAGCTCTTCTTTTTGCAGGTAAGTTCAGGTTTCGTCACTTTGTTTTTCAGGCACGCAAACGTCAAAGCTGATGGTTGGCCAATCTGAGTCTGCTCCTACAGTATCTGGTGACGCGGTGCTTCTTACTGGTATTAAACCTGCTCAGGTTGACGGACGTTCTGATTGCCTTTCTCCGAGCAATTTTCAGACGGTCAAAGACTGCAAGGGAGCGGCGCACGCCCTGTTGTGGATGGCACACAATCGACCACCCTAATGGAGGGAACATTGAGCGGACCATATCAACAATATGCCTGTGCTTTGCGATTGGATTATCATATTCAGTAATTTGTCCTGCAATGCCGCTTGTGGCGCTCTGTTATTTTGCCGTATCAGTGATTGTATATCGCAACCAGCTTTTGTACGTATACACTCACGAGCGTGAAGCGTCAGGACAACTTTTTCCATTCGTATTCAGAGCACTCATCACCGGCGTTCTGTTGTTTCAACTGGTCATGATGGGCATCTTTGTGCTAAACAAAAGTCCTTCCTCCGTGACGATGCTGATTCCATCTGCTGTTTGGAACTTTGACGTTCCTTCTATTTTGTGAGAACGCTTACGAGAGCTCGTCAAGGTTTCTTCCTCTGGGAGATGCGGCCGAGTTGGACCTGATCAATGGGGTGAGAAAAGAAGCTGGCGTAGATTATCGGCACCCCTCTTCGGCAGCTCCCGCAAAATTGATCCCAGAACCGCCGGACACCGATTCTTACAAGACCTTGCGAAGGGCTTCGTTCTCTATCTCTGGAGAAGAGCTAAACCACCTCGGATTCTGAAAGGCAGGGTGTGGTGGTGAAGTACAGGAGGTCATTGCTTCCATGAGATCAGATGTTGCTACAGAGCGTATTGTGGTTTCTCGTTGCCAATATAGCAGCGACCAGTTTGTAAACGTTGCTGGAGGCGCCTTGAAATTTATTTCTTGCGACAGTACAGATCTTGTGCCCAAGAGTTGTAGATAGACAATCCAAGTAGATGTAGGATTATTACATACTGTTTTCGACTGTGCGAAGCTCTCTTTGTCAAACAACAGACACAATTTGAGGGGGGAAAGTTCTTTTACATACAGGAAAAAAAAGTTTTAGGGACCAACATTTAGGAGGATCAGCCCTACTAGCAATAAAAACACATTCGCCGCGGGCCCCTTTGGTCCAAGTGCGAATGGGATAATAAAAGAACAATCCATGCCCCCAAACTTCCTCCAGTCCCTAGATCGGTTGTACGGGTTTGGCCACATCTCACACTCGCACTCTCCTGTGTCGTGATTGCAAATGCCGTTTGGGTAGCTACAATTGTTGAGGCATTCAACTTTAGCGCACGTCGGTCCTGTGTAGCCAGGCTCGCACATACACCTCGACACCGGATACTCCTCCGAGCACCACCCGTTTCCAGAGCAATTGTCCATGCAGTCTTTGATGGAGCAGTCGAGTCCAATGAATGGCGGCGCGCAATAACAGGTCCCGTAACCCTGCGATCGTGAATCCCATGCAGAGACAATCAGTAAAATTTAAAACCTGAGTGTTGATATGAAGAATGGCAACTTACATCGCAGATTCCGTTTGATATGCCTGGCTCCTCCAAGGAGCAAGACTGCTTTGCATAATTCGGAATATAAACGTCTGAGTCCTGGTGCACATAAGGCGCATGACAGCAGTGCTTGCACACTTGCTCGTTTGAGGCTTCATCATAATAGCAAAAGTCTCCTGGACACGAGGTGTTGGAACAGTCCAGCCCAAAAAATCCGCTGTCACACCTGCAATACCCATAATTGCACTCCCCATGCCCCGAGCAGTTCGATATGCACTGATGCATGCTGTACTGCCACAAATCTGATTGGGTGCCAGTTTCGTACGTCAGAAAGTATTGTTCGATTCTTTCCTTGACAAACCCCAAACCTCCAAACAAAAGCATTAATTCGTGCTCTGGGGAATAAGCTACCGCATGGCCGGACCTTTGAGAAGGCCTCTTCCATTGCAAGTCCCATGTGAGGTCCGTGCGACCATCAGCGCGATCCCTGCATCCATCCCACCCAGGCGATTGTCTTCTGGTGATGTTGACCACGACTTCTTCGGAAGCCCTTCCATAGAGTCCGTCGAGGACGGTTCCTCTCGTCGGGTAGGCAGGTACGTCCTCGCCAGCTGTACAGTTCTCCGGGTATATCGGATGCACAAATTTCGTCTTCTTTAGCCAGCGCTGAGAGGTAACGTTATAATACCAAAAGTCATCAAGGTAATAATTGGACCTGTACCCCCCAAAGAGAATGAGAAGGTCGTCTTTCGTAGCGAGCAGAGAATGCTCTGTCCGGGAAGGCGGATTTTCCTCACTAATCGGCTCTTCCTCACTCCAATAGCCGCTCTGCAAATCATACACCCAAAAGTCAGCCAAGAAGAAATCAAAGTTCGGGTAAGATCGATAGGCGACGCCGTCCGAGGATGCTGCTGTCCCAACACCTGCGCCGGCGCTCATGGAGCTTGGGTACGGATAAAATGTATGATAGCCTCCAAAAAGGTAGAGTTTATCGTTTTTCAAGGCCATGCCATGACCGGCGCGCGTCGCCGGCCAAATGGTGGTGCATAACAGGTCATTTCTCTCATCCCAAGTGTAGCCAGGCCTGATCTCCCCATTTTCCAATAGCGAGGGATGGGTGCAATTCTTCATGGGCTCTATTTCGACCCAATTTTGTACACATTGACTGTAGTATTCGACCTTTGAGCTCAGTGTGATGGATTCGAGATCCGTTGCAGAAGAATATGTGCAGGAGCTCAGATCCCACGTCCAAAGGTCGTTCAAATAACCGCCTTTTGGGTAGGTTGAGTAGCTCGCGTAAGCGTTTTCGCGAGAGTTTTCACTGCTGAAACCATGCCATAGCCGATGTCCGCCAAAAAGAGCAATCTTGGCGCTGTTTAGAAGCACAGTTGCACTCTTCCACCTTTTACCCGGTGTAGCGAGAGACTCGAGCTTTACCCACCGTTGATCGCCAGCAGATGCATTAAAGTCGTTGTTTTGGGGAAGTATGAAAATCCAAGCGTCGTCACAATAGTCTCCGCAGAGAGTAGCGTACCCGCCAAAGATCACCATAAACTGGTCGTCAATAACCTGAGCTGCGTGTCCATAGCGCTCGTATGGATGCGTGCAAATCTCCACTCCAGCTTCCAGACGGCAACCTCCAAGCCGCGCTCCAGGATCAACGACGTACCACCCTTGAACCGCACAATTATCGTCCGCATACCTCTCGCAATCAAGGTCGTACCACCATACATCATTGAAAAACGGTGAGATCGGTATGTAATTCTCCTCGTAATGAATCTCTTCCCTCGTGCCAGTAAAATTGCACGAGGGATTTGCAATAACGGCCTCGGGATCGGTGTCGATGAGTTCGATGCACTGCTCAATAAAAGGGTCATCCTCCACCAAGGGTATTTCAATCCGCGACCCTTTCGGGACTGCGTACTGATCATAGCTAACAAAATCTAGCTCTCCTTCGTTGTCCACCAACTCGAACGTCTTGGGCAAATGGAACGCGTTCTTATCAGCCCCTTTGCCCCCAAAGAGGACATTCCTATTGCCAAACATGACCATCGAGTGCCCGCTTCTTCCTGTCGGCACGCTCAGAGAAGAATTACTCCAGTCCTTCCACGCAACACCTTCGCCTGCTTGGCAGCTCATGATCACGGCGGCTGCCAGGCCCCATCTCCGAGAACGTTTCCACAAACCCATCGAATTGCGGGCCCCAGATTACCACAACTAGACCTTGCTTTTGCTCCAAGTCAAACCCGACACCAACACCAACACCAACACCAATACCAACAACAAGACAAATGCCAACGCTCGATTCTTGGAATCCAAGGAAAGGACCAAGTGCCTTGGCACGAGCTGCGAGTTCTTTCTCAAATGCTATTCTCCAACTTGAGAAACGATCCTTATTTGGCCACAGTCACAGTCGCGATAGTATTGTTATTGAAGATGATGGTGATGATGACTTGATCAAGTTGAAGCTCCTGACTCGACTTTCGGACTCCTCTCTCACAAACGACGCATGTCCCCTCTCTCGCTTTCGAGCCGTTCCGAGAGCGTTCCTTTGTTCCTTGCGATTCGTTCAGTGCGCGAGGACACCTCTTATTTGCCGACCTTGGCAGGTCTTGTGAGGGGAATGAGCGACGAGAGGATGTTTTGGGCTGAAGGGACAGATGGTAGGAGGTGCTATGGAGGGTTAGCGCGGGGGTGCTATGCGAGGAGATAGGCGGGCGCGTAGGACCGGCAACGTTTTTCAGGTTGCGGAACGCATTAGGCGGGAGAGCATTGTGAGAGTCATGTCATGTCATGTCATGTCAAGCATGTCGGAAATGTTGTTGGGAAATATGAGAAATGTGGGAACTAGATGTGTTGCTTTGGTTGGTCAAGAGCAAGAGTTGAGCAGGAAATTATGTCGGAGAAGAGGTATTGAGAGGGTGGATTGGGAAAAGAGTTACTGTAATTTGGTGAACGAGTTGTTCGCGGGCTTTGAACTTTCGAACTCGATGTTGACCTGCAAGTTGGAAAGCTCGGTTGGATAATTGCTGGAGATGAATAATTATTTTCTAGCGTTATTTGGGGATTTGTAGTCCGATCTCATATTTGCTGTTGTTTGATGTGGATAAGCGATGCAACTGGGCTGCGAACTGCGATGTCAACGTTGCTGGTTCAAATTAGTGGGGTCGCGGGAACCGGAAAAAGCACTTGCCGGTCGCAGGAGATTGGAGAAAGCGCTTGCCGGTCGCAGGAGATTGAGTACCCTCTTCCAAGCCGCTTTTGACAAGCGTTGCCTAGCAGGCAGTCTCGTCCTCACCAGCTTTTCTCCCGACAGTTAAACGTTTCTCTTGGCATTGTGTCTTGATTGTAGTGCCTGATCCTTCTGCTGTGCGTTTGGGTCCCCGTTCTTGTTGGTATCCACAGCCCTTTTAAAGTTTGAAGCACCATGTTCACGCAAGCCAGAATCTTTGGAATTCTCGATTGCAGCAGCAAATACCTCAGCTTCGGTTAGAATTGCCCTTTCAAAAGTTTCAACAAGGTGTCTCCGGTTCTCCAGCAGGCGACGCTCAAGGTGAGATAGACCGTCCCACCACACCTAAATTTGATTCACTTTGAGTAGAACTCTGCGTGCTTGTTCAAGGTGCATGTCTACATCAAAGTAATGGCTGATTGATTGTAAAGCTGCTGCAGCTGCGAGTACGATCGGAATGTACAACTGGTATTCAAAGGCCCCAAGAATCGAAGCAGCTGTTGTACAGAGAATCGTGAGCAGGTTGATCATTGTCACTAGCCTTTGCAAACTTGGCGCGTATGCTTCGTACATCTCGAACGTGGCATGCAAGCGGACTTCCATGTAATCCTCGATTTCGATGACTTTTGGGGATTTCACAAGGTACATCGCGACATTATTCACGGGGTCCACTGGCAATTGGCCCACGATGAGAGTAGATGCAATCTGCATTGAGTACTCTTTGCGCGCTTGGCTGGCGGGTTTATATCGATCAACTAATAGATTCAAAAAGTGACTCTGTGCGGCAGGTCTTGAGGAGACTGAATACGAATACGTAAATCCAGCGTTGTCAAGAGTAGCTTTCTCGTCTTTTACCTTTGCGGTTGAAGCTGCGGGCATAACGGTAGTCCTTTTTCTGAATGCTTGTCGGATCAATCCTCTTATGCCATTCGTAACGTTCCCTTTCCTAACCCGAGACAACCCCTCAACAGCACTCTCTTTCTCCGCAAACTTGGAGTGGCCAGCAGACTTGGGAAGGTCTACAGACTTGGAGTGGTCAGCAGACTTGGAGTGATTCTCGATACACTTCAAAACCCTACGCCTGGCGGCGCTGATATTGTGCTGCGAGACATCATGCATAGAGAGAGACTGCCATACCTTGTCCACTTCTTCACTAAAAAGTACCTCCGGAGTCTTTTTGTGGGGGTTTCTCGAGCTATTTTGAGAGTATTTCTCCACTCGGTTCATGTAAAACATCGTCTCGGCAAACAGCGTGCGCTGGGCTACAGTGAGTGCAGCCCATCGCTTTTGGGGAATCCAATCCGACAACAATTTGTAGGTAATGCTGGAAGCAAACGGGAGAAGAATACACAGTCCGGCGAGCCAGTTCGGCCTTGACTCACCAAGTGAAGATGCCAAGGTCCCAGCACTAATGGAGGCCAAGGTCACGATTATCGAGAACGTGCCTAGCACAAGGTAGATGCGCGCTTGCTTTACAGCTTGTGCATTGAGCTCGTTTATGAGAGCCCAGGTATTCAGTAAGCGTTCCTGGTTCGAGGTGGCCTGAACTGAGTCGAACGTTTCCGTAGCCACTGGGACAAGAAATTTGCCAACTGCTCTGTCAAACTCCAAAGGGTCAGGAGTGTTGAACGTTTCAATTATTAAACATTGCTCAAAGGACCAGTCAGTAACCTTAGATAGGAGAAATTCTTCTGCGTCCTCCCGACAATCGTCCAAAAATTTCTGGTCTGGCAGCTCCCTCTCCATGACCTTTTGATGGTATTTCCTGAACACTGAGATCATAAACCCATTGTCTTCCTCGAGTCCATCTCCGGCTCTACTCAATCCGTCCTCTTCATTTTTGGAAGAAGAAGAATTTTCCTCAACTTGATTTGTCGCTTGAGCCTTCTGGGAGCCAGTTGAGGCTTGACTCAATTGCTCCCTCGAACGCTGTGCATCTGCTTTGAATTTTTTATCGAGAGCGGCGATTATGACATCGGTTGCACCACCGAGTCCCTTGAAAAGGATCAGGGGCTGCGAACTCTCCAGCGCTCTCCCTCCCTCCATGAACTTTTCCCACCCGCCTGAGACGAGCAATCTTTTCACTTGTACCTTTGCGGCAAGCCTTTTATTCCATTCCAAATTTTCGTTTGTATCTTCGAATACGATGAAATGGGACAAGCCCTCTGCCGGGGTCACCGCATCGAAGTCTTCTAAAGATTCCATGCACAGCTTCTCATCATGCTTTTTCTTCTCTAAATCGTCCCAAAGCGTTTCCCAGTCGTCTTTTTGCACCACCTTCCCAGACCTCGCCATTGCCTTGTAGTCTTTGTACTTCGACTTGACTATCGAGCTCTCGCTATTATCTTGATGCCCGTATTCATCTCCTTCTTGCTCGATCTCATCACCTGTCCACCTCCTCTCACTATCGTCCAAGAGGTAGCCAATGCGAACGCAGTCGCTGTTACAATGCTCAAGAAGATAATACAAGGACTCGTTTCTGAGATATGCATTTGGACAAATGATTCCACCACGAGATGTTGCGCAAATATCGCTGATTCGCTTCATTGCAGCAACGCACCTATTTCGCCTGAGACGGAACTCCCTGGATACAGATTTGTCTTCCAATTCCTCGTTCAAGGTCGCGTCGCCAAGGATCGAAAGAGACGGAAGACTGAGGAAAAACCTCTGCTCTGGTATTCTCAGACGAGAAAAAACGATGTCTACAGCGTCATCCTGCGCACTGCAAAAGCCTTTAGGTATGAAAACGTAAGGAACGGTCGCACCGTTGTAGGCTATCGCACCGGCATAAACGCTCAAATCCTTCTCTGCATCACTTTTTCCGATAGCGTCTTCCGAGAGCGGCTTTGTTTGTTTGGATGGAGACACAGTTTGCTTATCTTGCTGTGGAAGTGATTCACTCCCTCGTCCCTGCGACGCGGGATTTCTTTGCTCCGATTCGACAACAGCTTGATTTCCGGCTTTCTGTTCATCATCACTTGGACTGTATGAAGAGGCATCTCCATGAGGTTTGGGGTAAGGCAAACCAGGCGGTTTGATATTTCTCTCAGAAGTCGTGTCTGAAGACTTGGTATTGTTGGTGTTTGCGTTCGTCTCCGTCTTGGCCCCGCGATCTCTTTGGTTGCCTCGGTTATTTCTTCCAGGGAGACCTTTCTTCAAGGGTCTCGCTTCGCCCCTACTTGAGTATGTTTCTGAGTCAGAGTTTAACTCCTCCTCGGCAGAAAACGACTCCTCGTCATCAGAGCTCCTTAGTCCAAAGAAAGGCGCATCTACAGACTTTTTGTCCATGGTGTTTGCCTTCGTATCGGCAACATGTCTTTTTTTCTTCTTTCGTTTTTTTTGCGCACGATAACCTTGCCTTGGATATACTCTCTCGGCCGTTGAATACTCGTCATCTCTTGCACGTCTTTTTACATCTGCTTCCGAGCCAGAGTTTAACTCCTCCTCGGCAGAAAACGACTCCTCGTCATCAGAGCTCCTTAGTCCAAAGAAAGGCGCATCTACAGACTTTTTGTCCATGGTGTTTGCCTTCGTATCGGCAACATGTCTTTTTTTCTTCTTTCGTTTTTTTTGCGCACGATAACCTTGCCTTGGATATACTCTCTCGGCCGTTGAATACTCATCATCTCTTGCACGTCTTTTTGCGTCAGAGCTTAACTCCTCCTCGTCAGAGCTCGAGTCCGCCTCCGCTTCAGAGCTTGAGCTGGCCTCCATTTCAGAGCTTGAGCTGGCCTCCATTCCAGAGCTTGAGCTGGCCTCCATTTCAGAGCTTGAGCTGGCCTCCATTTCAGAGCTTGAGCTGGCCTCCATTTCAGAGCTTGAGCTGGCCTTTAAAAAGCTTGGCACCTCCTGCTCAACCGAGCTCTCTGCCGCGTTACGTTTCTCGAGAGCGTCCTTGATCTCCTCGAGCGCAGGATGCTGTCTAAGTTTCTCCATGACTTGAGTGCTCGCGCAGCCGTCCCCTTTGGTCCCCTGCCATTCACAGCTTGAGCTCGCTTCCACTTCGGAGCTCAGCGGCGGCTCCCAATCATGATGCTCCTCGACGGCGTCCTCCGCGCCCTTTTTGCCGTTCCTGCCCATCTCTTGCACGTCAGATATGGACTGACTGACGGCCACTGACGTGTATCATTGCCACTCCAAAGTCAACTTGAGCTTGACGTTCTCTCGATATCTCTCAATTCTCTAATCTCTCTGCCAATTTGGATATATGTGCGTTCACTCAGACCGCGGCTTTCGTCCATACAGTTCATACATCATCTATGGCATCTCTATGCATCTGTGACAGGTTGAGAGGTTGGAGGCGTTCTGCTTCTTGAACTTGAACTTGAACTTGACTTTCTAAAGAACTTCAACTTGAAAACATGCTCACCAACGGATTGCATGTGCACAATTCTTCTAATTATTACTGTCAATGTCCTTGCTATACAACAACTAACTTTCTGCAAACAATGCCCACCAATAACTATAACAAACTTGAAGATCGTTGCATGATTAGTAATCAGTGATGAGATAATGAAGATATTTAAATGGTGCAATGCAAAGAGCTCAGCTGTGGGAGACGCGCATTGGAAGAACCAATGCGAAGCATTTAGCTGAGATAGCTGAGTGGGAGATGGTGTGATGGAGCTTGCAGACTTGTTCTCCTCTAGGCTAAGACTATAATAGTAACTACTAGAGTTAGAGTAATGGGATCTCGGACTGANGCGTCAGAGCTTAACTCCTCCTCGTCAGAGCTCGAGTCCGCCTCCGCTTCAGAGCTTGAGCTGGCCTCCATTTCAGAGCTTGAGCTGGCCTCCATTTCAGAGCTTGAGCTGGCCTCCATTCCAGAGCTTGAGCTGGCCTCCATTTCAGAGCTTGAGCTGGCCTTTAAAAAGCTTGGCACCTCCTGCTCAACCGAGCTCTCTGCCGCGTTACGTTTCTCGAGAGCGTCCTTGATCTCCTCGAGCGCAGGATGCTGTCTAAGTTTCTCCATGACTTGAGTGCTCGCGCAGCCGTCCCCTTTGGTCCCCTGCCATTCACAGCTTGAGCTCGCTTCCACTTCGGAGCTCAGCGGCGGCTCCCAATCATGATGCTCCTCGACGGCGTCCTCCGCGCCCTTTTTGCCGTTCCTGCCCATCTCTTGCACGTCAGATATGGACTGACTGACGGCCACTGACGTGTATCATTGCCACTCCAAAGTCAACTTGAGCTTGACGTTCTCTCGATATCTCTCAATTCTCTAATCTCTCTGCCAATTTGGATATATGTGCGTTCACTCAGACCGCGGCTTTCGTCCATACAGTTCATACATCATCTATGGCATCTCTATGCATCTGTGACAGGTTGAGAGGTTGGAGGCGTTCTGCTTCTTGAACTTGAACTTGACTTTCTAAAGAACTTCAACTTGAAGACATGCTCACCAACGGATTGCATGTGCACAATTCTTCTAAATTCTAATTATTACTGTATACAACAACTAACTTACCGCAAGAGTCACAATGCCCACCAGAAGCTCGTTGCATGATTAGTAATAAGTGATGAGATAATGAAGATATTGTAATGGTGCAATGCAAAGAGCTCAGCTGTGGGAGACGCGCATTGGAAGAACCAATGCGAAGCATTTAGCTGAGATAGCTGAGTGGGAGATGGTGTGATGGAGCTTGCAGACTTGTTCTCCTCTCGGCTAGCTAGGACTATAATAGTAGCTACTAGAGCTAGAGTAATGGGATCTCGGACTGAAACTGTTACCAACGGATCCATTGCCAATGGTTGACCATCGTTTGTGTCTCTTCGCAGGGAGTCACGTGCAAACTCGAGTCGAATTGAGAATTGAGAAGAGCAAGGCAGAAGAATTAGTGCAGACTTCAAGACTTTAGAATTGAGAGTTGAGAATTTACTGTCAGTCAGTTTCTGAGCTTGGAGATGCTTGGAGAGTGCTGATGGGTACTCTGCGACTGACCCTCGCGAACAGCCACGCACAAGCGAATGGCGCACAGCGATCTGACATGTGAAGGGGCTGGCTGGTTGTTCGCCTGTCTGTCTATGGCGGGCGATGGAACCGAAGGTCATATGACTCTGCTCACGTGCGCACGTGGTTGCTTTCTTCGAGCCGCAGAGTCTGAAAGGTCGGCAAGAGCTCGCGCACCAATCAGTCCGAGTCCGTTTCATTCACCTCTCCCGCGAGCGTCAACCTTCATGTTGATTGTCATAATTTGTACTTTTCGTGTATCCAAATCAATTGATTGATGAAATCAAATGAGAGCAGGCCATAGCTCCGTCATCATGACAACAGCAGCTGCTAACCAGAGCCGAATTAGCTCCGCATTCTGGTAGAATAGCGCTCTGGTTAGCTCTCCCGCGGCTCTAGGTTAGTGTTCGGTAAATGTCAACGCGTAAGGTTTTTGTCACCTCAAACGGTAGTAGTGTGGCCACACTTGTCATGCATCCATAGTCAGATGGTGTACTCGCGAAAGTGTGTCTCCGAGGAGAGGGACTAGAGATTTAGATTATCTGTGATTAGCGGGCAAGGGTGCGCGCGACTGGGACGCTGAATCCGGACCGAGATATCTTTCCACGGGTCGAAGACGGTCGGTGGCGTCTCAGCCTCTCAACGACTCGTTGAATCATTGCCAAAGTCTTTTGTCTTCACGGGACAGGTGCGGCAGAGTTGTGCAGAGCCGCTCATTCTGTCTACCTTGTTCGCGAGCGCAAGATAGAGTGGACAGCGGCGTTGTGGTAGAGATTGTCTCATTTCCGACTTTAAGTGCCGAATTCATTCGAATTGAGAGCCCGAATCTAGAATCTAGGGTAGGTACGTGGCCAAGGCCTGTTTCCGTCGGTGTCTTGATCTGAACTTGGTGCTGCCAGAGGCTTTGATCTTGGCGTTGTCGGCTTTCTTGTATTCACGCGAGCTGGGCGTGAAGTTCATTAATCTCCGAGAAGATCCGTTCGCGCGAATTGCTTGTTTTAGAGCTTGGCAGCTGCAAAGAGGGCGACGAAACAGGAGGCCATGGACGCTCGGCGACGCGGGCAGCTGGCGCTGTTCTTCATCTGGCTGGCGTTCCTTTTCATCTGCATTGGCATCAGTGGACTGTTTGTGTACAACTCAGATCTCACGTCCGGCGGGCTGTCGGCTCGGTCGCGCACGGTGCTGGCCTTCTCTGCCTTGGCTTTAATATCCATCATATTGGGAGCATTATTGACGACGCGACGGGTGTGCACAGCCAGTGATAGCGTTTCTTGGGGCCCAGTTTGGAAGCTTGCGATTGTTGCCTGTGTCATGTGCATAGTGAGTTTCTCGGTGGGTTCGGGCGGGAACCTTCAGCTCGGGTACGGCTTCGTGTTTGTGGTACTCTTCTTTCCGGCGACATTGCTAGCTGCATTCTTTGCGTTCATCACTGACAGGGCGCTGGGCAACATCTGATGCTCTCTTCCTTGCGACGGAAATGCAGCCAGTGTACAGCAACCATCAGTCTGTTTCTTTACACTGTTGTTGTGGCAGGGAAGTAGCAAACGCTTTTTGCATTTTTTTTTGTGCAAAGTCTAGTCGTCTTTACTTTGAACTTCAATTGTGGGTCAAAGGCTTTGGGCTGCGTTGATAAGCGATGAAGTGGGGCGAGGGGTCTTAGTTGCGGTGCCCTGCGGAAACGATGAGCGTCACATGATCGCTAGGAGCGCATCTGAGGGAGAGATAGGTGCCAGCATTCCGGAAGCGAAAACGTGACAAGGCAAAATTCAATAAACAAGAAGCAGCTCCTTTGCTGCGATTCTCACGAATAAGACCCCGATTTTAAATTTCCAGGCCCTGTCCAAGCTCCTCAAGCTGCGCGATTTCAGCGTGGACTGCAGCATCAGCCAGTACGCCTGCGAGAAATTTGACATAGAAAAGTTGACCATCATCAAGTTTTCCGATTTTGTTTTCTTTTATTTTTCCGCATACCATCCCTACAGAGAACAATTATTCCATAGATATTCATTGTATTTCTCAATCAATCAATTAACTGCATAGAATTGCATTTCTTTTGACTGCATTTTACCACTCGATCTCATGGCACTTGTCGTACACGTCCACGAACGATCGAAACAACTGCTTGAGCTCAATAGCGCCCACACCGGTTTTCTCTATAAACATTCCGATTGCGCAAGACACTCCTGATACGATGTATAAGCAAAGCCCCTTGAACCTCGCTGCATGAAGAAGAAGAGTCGGATGTCAAGAACATGCGTGCAAGGTGGTTGAATGCGAACTGGCACGGCTCGCATGAACGAGAGAATCGAAGGAAGCAATACTCGAGGAACAATGTCCAATCATATCGGCCGCGCATGTTGGAGTTGAATAAGAAGTGGGGCTTGCGACACTGGTCGAACAATGCGTGGCTTTTCGAAGGCTGCAGCTCAGCTTAGTGTAGTTTTGTGTTTACTTTGGTGTGATGGTAGTTGACGCAATTTGCGCAGTACTTGGTCCGAAAGCAAAATCGACAGGAGTTCGTGGCTTGGTGTTTGCCTGCAATCAGAACTCACAGATAATTGGTCACTCTAAGATGGAGGAGATGATGCAGCAAGGTAGCTAAGATTGTGAATTAGTATTTAAAACAGTTCCTACAATACAGCGCAGCTTCATTCTTCCCGAAGCGCTGGAACGAGCAGGTATTGCAACATGGCGCTGCAGGCCATGGCGCTGAACAGAGCGAATTGAAAGCTGAGATTTACAAGAGAAGTGACCTTCCGAGCACTTTTCTCGCACAAAGTTTCGCGAGGGGACAGCATAAACGCAGAGGTGCTTACGAACCCCGAGGAAGCGGCAAACGCACCAACGAAGACAGCAAAAGCAAGGTCACTCCGTGGCACCCACGACGAGTCTCCAAAGATGTACACGAAGAAAAACGCGACTCCTCCGACGAGCCTTACGAAACTAAAATAAAAGAAGATGCTGGGGCTTGGCAGTTTCTCAGAGACGTACCCAGCCAGTGGCCTTGACAGGGTATCAGCAAATGTCTTGACAAAAAAGAGTGTCGTCCCAAACTGAGCGGCGCTCATTGCGGACCCGTTTGCCGCAGGTACATGCGCGTAAAAGGGGAAGACCACCATGGAGCCGAAGATGGTCAAAAACATGATGCTACAGTGCACTTTGCAAAGCTTGAAAGCAGCTTGCCAACTGATATCTTGAAGAAATTGGTCGTCTTGGCTCTCTGCAAATGTCCCGGCATTCCCATTCAGATCTGCATCCCTTACACCAATGAGAGGAACTTGCACGTCTTGACCGTCCTCGGAGAGTATGGAGTGCGAAGATGCTGGCGAGGCCAAAGCTCTGCGTGGTAGTTGAGGAAGCACGTTGGCGATGTAGTAAACTGGGAGTGCGCACATGCAGGAGGTGACCCCTGCAGAGATGAAGAAAGCAGCTGTGGAGGTGGTTGGATGGGCCATCTGCGCGCGAAAAGCGGTGGCTTGTTGAAGCACGAAGCATGCTAGCCCAGACGCCTGATACCCGAACGAGAGGCTTGCTTCGTTGCGAGTTGAGCCGCCAAGTGCTTTGGACGAGCGCTGAGCAAGCTGGTAGGCGTAGCCCATTGCAGAGGTGGAAAATACGCCGATGACCGCGGCGCAGATAATCACAGGGAACAGGGTTTCATGCACGGGAATGAAAGCTAAAATGGCGCCCAAAGCCACCAGGCTTGCCCCAACCCATTTGGAGTCATGCCTGATGATCTGCTGCGCACTGGTGTTGAGACGGCTCTCCCTGTCGTTGAGCCAGGCCAAGGCGAGACACACCGGGAAGCTAGGCGCGTAGGTGGCAATCGCAATTGGGAGAAAGGCCTCCTTGCCAAACTGCATCACGAACACCCCAAGGCTACTGAGCACGGCATTCTGAGCCATGGTCAAGCCAAGCCCCACGCCAAAAAACGCTACCGCCAACGCATTCCCGCGGCCCGAAGCCCCCCTGCTCTTCATTTCCGTCGTCGTCCAGTTCCCTTGCGCAACACCTCACACGCGCCTCCAGCACGACGACCAGTGGCAATTGCTCACCACCTTGCCTCCGAAAGCGAAGAGCCAAGAGCCAAGAGCCAAGAGCAAAAAGCAAAGAGCAAAGAGCAAGGAGCAAAGAGCAAAGAGCAAAGAGCAAAGAGCAAAGAGCAAAGAGCCAAGAGCCAAGAGCCAAGAGCAAAGAGCAAAGAGCAAAGAGCAAAAAGCAGAAGCGAAAAAGCGAAAAAGCAAAAAAGCTTGAAAGGCAAACAAGCCTTTCCTCAAATCAAAGCCGTGCGCACAGGGCTCGGCAAATTTCAATTCCAGATCTGCTGATCTGTTGATCTGTTGATCTGTGATCTGTTGATCTATTGATCTGCGGTCCCAAAACGCCGAGCCACAGGAATCCCGCACTCTGTGATTGATCCTCTTTGATCCTCTTTGATCATCTTTGTTCATACGTGCATTGCGGTGAAAATATCACGTCCAAGGAGTTGCTCGTCCCTCACACCATCTCACACCGCGCACGATAACGCGCCGCTTTCTCGTGAGGCGAACGCGAGGCTCTTATGCGGGGAGTAGCTGGCGCTAGTGGAGCTGGTCGAATTTGTGAGGCGTAGTTAGGGAACTGGATAGACAGGGAGACTATGCCTGGGGTGCGTAGCAGGTATAGTAGGAGGCTTATGAGACCTAGTGATGAGCGTAGTGTAGGACTACTTGGCTTCTGTGATTGGTGAAAAGTCTTCAGACTTTGGAGATTTTGTTTTCTATTTTTTGAACCCCCTTTTTTTCCCTATACCACCAGTTTCTCCAACCTTTTGAGAACCAGAGTCCTTCTAAATTCCAAACTCTGAATTCTCAACTCAGACAAATCCAGGTTCTGCGTTCTAATCGTTCCAGTCCAACTCTACAAATGGGGTAGTGAGTGCAGAGCATTCCGTTGCGTCAAAGGGCTCCAAGCTCCTTCTTTTCCTCCATGTGTGCATGGTTGCATGGTTGCAGGACAAGACTGGCGATGATTGGCCGCACGGCGCCTTCAATAATTGCTCCTCGACCAGTGCTCTGGCATGCAGTCTGGCGAAACTTATCCGCCAAAGGTCGCGCGATCGAGGACGGATGCCTTGCAAGACCAGCAAGACCAGCAGAGTTGCTCAAAGATATGATCAAAGATGATAAAAAATGCCCATGCTCTCCTCTATCCGACAGCGTACTAGTACCTTTACAGCGAAGCAGCGTTTTCGGGGCCTTTCGCACAAAGTCAAACTGCAATGCGAAATGCGAAATGCGAAATGCGAAATGCGAAATGCGAAAATACGACAAGCGAAATGTAAGATGGAAGAAAGAATCGCGACGCAATGATCGCTTGCACTGCAGTCCACCGCCTGTGCGTCTCTCATCGGAGTGATGCTCTCTCTGAAATTCTTCTGTACCTGGTAGAGTTCTGAGACTTTGCCTCTCACCCTCCGAGCCTGTAAACTTGAACGCACACATTTTTCAATTACGGATTCGGTAAATGTAAGCACCACTCCGAGCGAAGTTTGAAGTCTCGTATTCGACGCACGGACTCATTGCATAACTATTCTCATATAAAGTCTCGTATTCGACGCACGGAANAAAGTCTCGTATTCGACGCACGGAAGCTTGCATAGCCACCACTATACAGATAATAGACGCTCGCACACTCTTACCACATTCGATAAGCACCTCTACCGAGCGGAGGATACACTTGGCGCGTCCGTCCTCGCTGAGCCCCCCCCTCCTTCTTCCTCCCTTCCTCCCTTCCTTCCTTCCTTCCTTCAGGCTAGGTTAGTTTAGATTAGGTTAGGTCAGTCGCGGGATTTGTGTATCTGTGTATCTGTGTATCTGTGTATCTGTGTATCTGTGTATCTGTGTATCTGTGTATTTGTGGGTCGGCGACCGATGCGCCAGTGGTGCCGCGTGACCTCCTCGCCGGTGCCCTCCGTCGTCCGCTCCCTCCTCTGCCGCAGCGCCACCTTCAAAATCCCAAGCAGTTCTACCGGTAGTTCCAGCAGTCCTAGCGCCGGCGCCAACCGCCGCGCTAGCAGCAGCGCGAGAGGCGCCGAGAAAAAGAGCGACGGGAAAAAGAGCGACGGGACAAGGACGATGGGCAGCCTCCGCGCGGCGACGTGGAACGTGGCGGCGGTGAACAACAACCCTTTCGAGTACTGGATCTCGCACCCTAACCCAGCGTACGCGGAGACGATGGCGGCCGTGCAGCGGTTCGTGTCGTCGCCGGAGGAGAGCGAGGACGTGCCACTGAGCACGCTGATCGACGAGGCGCGGTTCCAGGAACTGCGCGCCCTGATGGCCGACCGCGGGTTCTCCGCGCTGGACGAGGCAGAGCAGCTGTGGCGCTCGGAGCTGGCGCCGCGCAGAATGGTCTCGCAGTTCCTGTGCGACCCGAGCGTGGGCAGCAAGCGGCTGGCGTCCATGCCGGACCGCGTGACCAACACCGTGCGGCTCCGCGACGGGACGCTGACGTTCCGGCCCACCGCCATCAACTGCTACCCGGGAACGTTCCGCGACCTGGACGACTGGTGGGAGCAGTGGCTGGACTTTATGTTCCGCAAGCCGTTCCCGGCGCGCGCCGGCCAGGACGTCGCTGGCGCGGACCTGCTGGTGCCCATCCGCCGCGCAAAGTACCCCGCCGTCTCCGAGGCCGAGGAGCGCGCCAGCCTGGCGCTGCAGGTCCTGTGCGCGGCCGCGTTCGACGCCGTGCTGGTGCGCATGCTGGACGCCGTGGCGCCCAAGTGGCAGGAGCTGCGCGCCGAGATGGCCGCCGCGCTCAACAGCAACAAGGCCTCGCGCACGCTGGAGATCCTCGCCGGGCCGTACGCGGACGCGGGCGTGGTGTTCGTGCAGGAGGCGGCCAGCTCGTTCGCGGCCGACGCCGCCCACGCGCTCAGCAGCACGTTCCACGTGGTGGCCCCACGCTCCGCGCCCAAGCGCGACCAGCTGTCGCTCATCCTGCTCGCCAAGGACAGCTTCGACGCGGACTCGCTGGACGACGTCACGCAGCTCGTCATGAAACGCCTCGCGGAGTCCGGCGCCGACGTGCCCGTGGCCGACGGCGACGTGCTGGCGGTCACAGTGGCTCCTGCATCGTCGTCTTCGCCTGCCGACGGACTGGCCAGGGGGCCGTACCTGATGGTGTCGTTCCACGGGGACACGGACGGACTGGCCACGGTGCCAGTGCTGGACGCGGTGCTCAAGGTGTGCCGCGAGGACCTGGGCGGCGCTTACAAGCTGGTGTTCGGGATGGATGCCAACACGTACCGCAAGAGCAAGCCTGGCAAGAACCAGGGCGTGGACGACTTTGTGGCCCACTTTGACAGCGCCGGGCTGAGCTCGTGCTGGGGGGACAACACTGTGCCCGAAGGGTACACAACGTACAATGCAAGGACCTACCTCCAGCCGCAGCTGAACAAGGCCGCGTCCCGGGAGGAGTTCGAGGCCAAGGGCGACGTCAACCCGAAGGATTTTATCCTCTTCGCCAAGGACCAGTTCCAGGTCAGCGGCCCGGCCGTCAAGGACAACACCGGCAGCAAAAAGTTTGTGGAGGGCGAGCCGTTCCCTACGCTAGACTTTCCTTCCGACCACGCCGTGCTCAGTGCCGACCTCACGGAGCTTGAGAGCAATAGCCAGCTTTAATTGAACAGGCTTGGCTTGCGCACCTCGCATTTCTCCTTTTCTCCTTTTCTCCTTCATCATGGGTCGTGGGTCGTGGGTTTGGTCGGCTCATGCCAGCCAGAGTGTCAATGATACTACTGGGTTTGCGCTTGCAAAAAGCTTGCTTTCCCTTTAAGTTTTCCCGTTCTCTGAGAGCGCTCGCTCTATGTAAGCTTTGAATTGTCCACGTTTTTTTCTTTCCTCACAATCCATTCAGTCTCCGTGCAAACCACGAAACAATCCATCAGTCTCCGTGCAAACCACCGAACAATCTGCACGACCTTGGCGTCCTCGCCGTCGCCTCTGCGATTCCTCGTCACTCACTCATTTACTTCACTCCATCCATCGCTCGCGTGATGATTGCTTGGCTGGTTATTGAAACCTCTAACGATCACCAATCTGCATTTTTTGGATTTCGGGAAGATCCCAATTTCCGTCAAAGTTACGGAAGCGACGCAATGGATGGGAAAGTGTGCTTCACATTTATTTTCGAAGGCCAATTCCCGTGAACGCCGTGCCTCCGCGATGCGCTCATGCAACGGGTTCGAAGTAGCATGATGAACAAACATTAGTGCGAGTTTTCTACTTTCACAGTGGAAGTGGAACCGGGCATATAACCCGGGTATACGACGGTATTGAAAAGTATATTTTCGAATACGCCAGCTGATATTGCGCAAACTAGATTGCTGTCCAAGTTTGCGCAATCGACCCGCTTGTTTGGAGATGGCCACTCAGTCCTCTCTTCCGAGTTCTCGAAAGCGTTCCGCAAACCATTTTTTGCGCCGTGCGATCCCACCGGACACGGAAACACTAAATCTTCTAAACAGAGCAAGCGAAATGAGTCTGGTATTGGCAAAAATTCCGCAAGGGTCTCGGGAAAAGCGTTTCACACGTGGGGATAGACTTGTCAGTATACGGTGCTATTCGCGGAAGAGAGGACTGATCGGGCCTACTGGCCAATAATTACTCTTATGAGTCAGCAATCGTGACTTCCGAGTGTAACTTTTGTGGAGAAAAAGGAAGGCATTCATGCAATTTTCGCGGCAATCTCGGCTATAGCAAACGACTGGTATTCTGTAGGACTCCAGGTGTGGTGAGGGGGCGCACTCCCCAACTTTGTTGGGAGAAGGAAGAAAGACATGCCAAAGAGATCGATCTGTCCCAAAAACGCCTAGTGCAAAGAAAAGTTTTTTTTTTTTTTTTTTCGAACCAATTTAAAAAAAAATCGTTTTTCTTTAGATTTGCAAACGAATTAATTATTTGGACAAGCTGTGAGCTAAACAAACCTCAGAACTCCTGGCTCTCTGTCCGAGCTTTGAGCTGGCCTGAATTAATAACTTTATTTCGAACTGGCAACGTACCAATAAAGTGAAACGTTCATTTCTCGTGCCTCCTCTTGTGCTTGCAAGTGCTGTGAGACTCTGGGAGTGGTCGATTTAATTTTTTTCCGATTTGGTTCGATTGCGCGAGCCTGCACAATGGCCACCATGTGGCACCTTTTGGAAAGGAAAGTTTGTGTGGTGCGGTTTATGCCAGTGATGATGGCGACACTGGCAGAATGTGCAGTGAACGCCCTGACAGTGCGAGAACTTGTTTCACCATTTCCGTTCTTCAATTTCTAATCTTTCTTTCGTTTCTTCTTTTTTATTTCTATTTTTTACTGCTATGAGTTGTTGGTGTTCGACGTGTTTTGTCATGACAACTGCATTCTGAATTCTGAATTCTGAAATATGAATTGTGGTTGACTTGAGCTTCTCTCCATTCGCCGTACATATCCACTGAACAATCGAGCCAGCCAGCAGGTCTGCTTGATTGTCCTTGCCATTCTATTGTACTCGAGTACAACAACACCATCAGATTGTCGCTTCGTAAACAGTCAGTCTTCTTCTCGAACTTTGATTTCAATCAATCAATTCATTGAACTGTTTTTTCATTCAAAAAATTAAATAAAAAACAAAATAAAAAATTCAAGAAACGTTCCACGCTGCGGATTCTTCTTTTTACAACACAAGTCGGTTCGAAACTTCAATTAAAAAATTAAATCAAATCTGCACTCCAATGCCAACTGAACTGCCCACAAAGTGAAAATGAATGAATGAATGAATGAACGCATTTCATGGAGACGATGACGCGAAATGCTCACGCCAACATGGGCAAGGACGATGCGCGATCACCTCCAGTCGCCTCGAGTTTGCGCGTCCTTCTTTCCTCCTTGCTACTCAGTACCTTTCTTTTTCTTTTTCTCTCTCTCTCTCTCTCTTTCGCGCAAGTTTTCGAAGCTTTGTTTTCACTGCAACACCAAGAACCTCTTAACATCCTCAAACCCTGTTCTGAGTCCTCTCTTTCTGCTACGGCGCCCCGTAGGCCCACTTAAGGGTCGGTCACTCGTAGCAGCTGTTTAAATCGTTCGGTAGAGTCGGTGGACAGCTGTGGCTTCCCAAACTCTTTTGTGTGTTTGGTTCGCAAGTGTTGAGATGATGACGGTGATTTCAAGTTCAACGTTGATGCGCTGCCTAAACGATGTGTTGAGAAGTGATAGGCAGCGAACGTAAGCTTATCGGACTGTTGGGGAGATTCAGGAGATTGGGAGAATTGGGAGCGTTCAGGTTTACTCCGCAAGGATTGGATTCAGTTTTCGTAAAGCAAGGTTTAGAGAGGCCGGGGCGAAATGACGTTACGAGTGCGCACTTCCAGCGTTACGCATGGCGACTTCCTAGGCGCTTTCCCGATGTGTGCTACGAGGAGCAGATAGCCGCCGGTTAGAACTCGCGTTCCTGGCCCAGTCAATGAACGCTAGGAAAGGCGCTTCGTGTCGAGTGTCACAAGGTGTTGGCGAAAGAGGCGAAAGTCAACGTTTGCTTTTGGCTTGTAAATCCACTAACATGAGCAAGGCTTGAACATGGATAAGCGAACTTGAAAGTTATTATGAGAATAAATAAGCGACCCTACTCTTCTCTGGGCTATGTTTTGAACGAAAAAAATCTAGAGCTGCGATGAACCGCGCAACGATTTTGTGTTCACTGTCAAGCGCAGGCATCAGGATAATTAGGACAATCAGGGCATGGCTGTGGCACACATGGGCCCGCGAAAGGGAAAATACTGATCGCGACTGGCTTGGAATTTGGAAACCACGCGGAGAAACCTTGCGTCAACATCCAACCCACGCTTTCCCCATTTCCCAACCAAAGTTCGGGCTTGATCTTGATTCTCATTCGATCAAAATTTATTTCAATTTGATCAAGAACAACATCCAACCAAACAATAATTGGCCATGCGGCCAACTTCTTCCAAGCCTTGAGACAGGGATCTTTGAGGCTTGTTCCAATTGGACAAACGGATGTGAAATGCTAAACTTGCTGATCGATTCACAGTCAATCAAGAAGAAGCAAACTTGGGAACAACAAGCCCAGCCTTTCGGAACTCTGTTGTTGTCCTTTTCCTCCTTCCCCTGCGACGCAAACGACACAAGTACTGAGTTTACTGAGTTTACTGAGTACAGCAATCAAGACGAAACACCCGAGTGCACCTGCGCTAGGCCGCTGCTACGTCAAAGCATAGCGGGCATCTCGACTTCCCCAAACGTGACTCTGCTCCGGAGCAGAGGGAAGCGGGAGGAGGAAGGAGAAAGTACCACAAAGCCATTTAGCTGATACGGTGGTGTGGGTTAGAAGTGGTTTTGGCTAAGGAAACGGCTGAGTGGGTAGTAGGTGTCGACGTATGAGCCTCGTCGATCGAGCAGGGTTGTTGACTTGCGTTGGCTTGCCTTCTGTCGGGAAGGTCTCACGGGCGGCTTAGCGCTGGCTACCGTCAGGGTAGGGGTGGGCGAAGCCACATCTCCTTTGAGGGTCGAAGTGACGACGGTGATTGTTTGCACGAACATGAGCTGACAATGAATGGCATTGCAAAACAGCAGCGGCACTGAGTACATCGCATTTGCATTTGCATTGTTTACTAACTGTAAATTTACAGTGCAAGTAGACAGATAAACAGACCAGCTCCACACTCCAACCATCTGCGTTGCTTGGCGCCTGCAGGACGCGTTTCTTCGTTCATTCATTTATTCATTCCATCGAAATGAAATCGTTTGTTCGAACAACCAACAAGAAACAACACTCCATGCCCCTCGTCGAACTCAAGGTTAGTTAGTCAAACCATTGCCGCGTACGGAATCTGCATCCCTACGAAGAGCACTAGTCTGCTATTAAGGCCGGTGGAAGTACGGTAGTGGAGAATACATTCCAACCCGTGTGGCGTTTGTGAGGGGACCGGCGGTTGGGGCAAGGAGGAGGAAGAAGAAGGAAGGCAGGGAGAAAGAGGAGGTACAGTACTGTACTAACAGCTTCTCCTCTCTCACTGCCTCTCTCTCTCTCTCTCTCTTTTCCTCTCTCACTCACTCAATCACTCACTCACTCACAGGCTTCCTACCTTCTCCTAGTTTTTTATCCTCCACTATGGAGAGAGGGAGTGAGAGGGAGTGAGAGAGAGAGAGATGGATTGAGAGAGAGAGAGGCAGTGAGAGAGGGAGAAAGTAATAGAATGCAATCTCGTGGCACATGCATAGCTGCAGATTGATATCATCTCTAACAGGAAGAACACAAGTCCATCAATCAATAATCACTTCGCGCAAGCATAATTCACACCCAATCACTCACTCAATCAATCGATCAATCAATCAATCAATCGCTCCTCACTCCCACTCACACCGGGAAGGAATAAGCCAGGCGCAAAGGTCTGTTTAAGCCACCTCCATTTCTCTCTCTCTCTCGTCTCACTTACGCAAGCAAGTGCTGTTACCTTCGCTGCATCCGGAGTCCGTCCGTCACGCAACCAAACATACCCAACAACAACGACTCAACCAACCACAAAAGCACAAGCAACTTAAGAGAGTAAGGAGAGTGAGGAGAGTAAGGAAAGTAAGGAGAGGCGCCGTCACAAACCCGCAAACACTGAAGAGTGGCGCGACTGAGGCCAAGTACTGAGTACTCAAGTTACGTGAAACAATCAGTCCGGACCCGCGAAAGTCGAAGAGGGGAGAGACAGAGAGAGGAAGAAAGGAAGAACGGAAGAAAGGGAAACACAAAGCGACCAAACCTCCTCAACCAAGCTCAACCAAAGCCCCGCACACTTCGGCGCGCATCCGGCCGGAGGTACTGGTACCACGCTATACCCTCTTGTTCAGAACTCAGTTTGCGAGTTTGTCTCCGCCAGGCAAGGCAGACAAACAGACAAACAGACCACTATCACTCGATCGTTGTATCGTTCCATTGTTCAACGAAGGCAGGCGTGCACGGGAAAGAAAGAGAGAAAGAAAGACAAAGGACGTAACCCAGACCGAAATATTTTATATCGTCCGCCAAACGTCCCGGAAGCGCTCGTCCTTATCGTCGTCGGCATATCACCCGAGTGCGAGACAAGGACAAGACAAGACAGCACGCAAAGGAAGGAAAGGGACACGCAACTCATCGCAACACATCGCAACGCAAAGCGAGAACCATGACGACGCCCCAGATGGCCCCGATCAACTCTCTCAACCTGCAGACGCTGCTGGGCCAGAACTTGCTCGCCTCCCTGCGCGCGGCGTCCATGGCGAACGCGTCCATGTCCAGCTTCCCCGCGCTCAGCCCGCACGCCATGAGCATGAACGCCGGTCTTCAGCAGCAGCAACAACAACAACAACAGGGCCGTGGCGCCGCTGAGATGGCCGGCGGCCAGAGCGCGAGCAAGAAAAGCTCAAGCAAGCAGAGGAAGAGCAGCGACTCGGCGCCTGCGCTGGAAAAGATGGCCAGCATTGCCGCCGCAGCTGCCAGGATGGAGGAGGGCGGCGGAGCCGTGGACAAGCTCGCCAAGAGGAGGCAGCAGATCGCTCTGGCGTCGCGCAAGTCGCGCGCCAAGCGCAAGAGGGAGCTGGAGGACCTCCGCGTGGCCAACCTCAAACTCCGCGACCAGATCAGTGGACTGCAGAAGCGGCTGCGCGACCTCGGCGAGGAGTGCGACCTGGAGTCGGTGCATTCGGGCGACCAGAGCGACGACACGAAACCGCGGAAAAAGTGCAAGCACGACGACACGGCTAGCGACAACAGCAGCGTGGCCACGGACGCGCAAGGGTTTCTGGCTGCAGACCCGAAGAGATCCACGGAGGAGACTGTCGCGGTCAAGCTGGAGATGTCACAAGTCTCGCCAGAGTTCCGCAATGTTTACGAATTTGTGCAGTCCCGCATGGAGTGGTATTTTACGCAGCTCAAGGATGATGCCGCGCGATTTCATTCCGCCGCGCTCACGGACGACTCGAAGGCTCTGCTCGACTCTTTGCAGGCACGAATCGTCGTTCCTCCCCAGGGAACCAAGTGAGCGTGCGGACGAATCCGCCATTTCCTGTCTGTCTGTCTCATTGCTGCTGTGTATTCACCCTCTCCTTGCCTGGTTTGTGCCTCTGTGTTTCTGTGTTTCTGCCTCGTGGTTTAGGTGCTGTCTGTTGTCTGCAGGCCTGCCCTTTATTGTCGCCCTCTTGTCACAAACTCTGATGGAAAGGCAACATCGTGCCGTCCTCGGAGCGTGACAATGGGGCGAGTGTTAGTCTTTGCTCCCCGGTAGAATCCGAGTTTTGTTCTTCCATTGCCAGTGTCAAGCTTGCGCAATGAGTGATTCGATTGCTCTGATTTACCGTCGCATGTGCTCCTGTACTTTGCTGTCTCAGCACGGCAAAAGTAGTATTGCTATTTTGCAGTTAGTTAACATGAAATGAATTGTACCTGCATCGTTTTCCTTACAGTCTGTCAAAACCTTGTCGTCAATGTGTCACACTCTCTCTTGTGTCAGTCAATCAATCAATCAATCTAAAACAAGCATTGACTTTTTTTTCTTTTTTAAAAAAGGTAAAGTCATTGGTTGGTTGCTCTCTGCGTGAGATTGCCGGCCTTGGTTTCACAGCGCGAACCTTCGTTGCGCTATGAAACGCAAGCAAGTTTGTTTCAATTTGGAAAGGCGAGCTGACCTGTGGCTTGTTTCTCTCGATCATTCTTGAAATCAAACTTGAACATTCGAATTCGAAGACCCTTTTGTTCTTGAGTAAACAAGCCCGACAAGTAGCAACTACCAAGTAAATTCCAGTGCAGTGATTTCATTCTTTGGTGGAGGACCAAAAAAATTATTCAGGCGGCAGAGTATAGTATCATTGGCTCTCACTCACCGTGTCAAAATGACTCTCCTTCGATCTCGCTGAATTTTGATTGTTGTTTTCACATAGCACCGACTCAACATCAATGAGAGAAAAACTTGCAGCTTTGCAGAATTCAGAACTCATAACAAACTAACGAAGGTCCTCTCGCCTAACCTCGCAAGGAAAGGGTGGGTTGTACATCCACATCCACATCCACAGCTGCAGACGCTGGAGGACCTGTGGGGCACAGTGAATTGCGGTCAAGAAGTGGTATCGGTATCCCCCAAGACCAAGACAAAGAGAAACCAATCAGACAAGTTCACGCTTCCACAGCGTACATGTCCTGTTGCACAGGGCCAACAAAGACCTTGCCGTCGAGCGAGGCCGAGGCAAGCACAGGCAGGTGCGGGTGAAAGTCAACGTCCGTGACGGCCCCGCTGTGCCCTGGCAGCCGGCACAAGAGCTTGCCGCTCTCCAGATCCCAGATCGGCACCAGCCCATCGGCCATGCCAGCAGCCACCCACTGGAACCGGTCCGAAATGGCCGCCCTCAGCAGCACCATGTCGCGGTTCGGCAGCACCGCGCCGTCCGGGTACCCCAGCTCGCACAGCAGCCGGTCCTGCTTGTTCTGCTTGTCCTGCATGTTCTGGTCGCTGCTGGCGGGCACGAACGGGCGCGCGTCCCAGAGCGCCACCCTGCCGCTGGACCCGTTGGTGACGAGTCTGCCCCTGTCCCCGCACGCCACGCCCGTCACCACTCCGCGCGGGTCCGCGTCCAGGTCCACCTGAACGACCGGTTCCGCGCCTTCCGCGCCCATGCGCCGCACGTCCCACCCGCGCACGCGCCCGTCCACGCCGCCCGCGTACACCACGCGCCCCGCGCCGCCCACGCTGGCCACCTCCAGCAGGCCCTCGCAAGCCTCCATCGCCACGCGCCGCGACCGCGCGTCCCACACGCGCACCCGCCGGTCGTCCCCGCCGGACGCCAGCAGCCCGGCCGTCTCCCCGGCCGTCTCCCCGGCCGCCTCCCCGCAGCCCAGGAACGCCACGCAGTTGACCACGGCCGAGGCCAGCCACTCGTGCTGCAGCGTCCCGCAGCGCGCGTCCCACAGCCGCACGGACCTGTGCGCGCCCACCGAGGCCAGCGTGCCGTCGTCCGCGGACCACGACGCCTGCAGACTCGCGCCACTACGATCACGATCACGGCCGCGACCGCGACCGCGACCACGGCCGACGCCGGAAGAGCAGGACAGCTGGCCAGCGCAGTCGCCCGCGCGCCACAGCAGCACCGCGCCGTCCCCGCCGCAGGTCGCCAGCAACGAGCCGTCGCGAGAGAAACGCGCGCAGAACGTTCCGCGAGTGTGGCCGGACAGCGACTGCGCGCCCCACTGGGACAGAGGATCAGAGGCTGCGGACGAGGACACTAGCGCGGACGCAGCGCCGCCGTCCTCGCGAGAGCGTTTCATCGCAGGGTCCCTGCCGAACTTCGCTTTTGTTCGCTCTTGGTCGACTTGGTTCGCCTGTGTGAGCTGTCCTCGGGCTCCTTCCTTCCTTCCTTCCTTCCTTCCTCCTGCTATCTATCTCTCAGTCTCTCAGTCTCTCACTCTCTCACTCTACTCACTCTTGCTCCTTGCTCGCTGAATACCGTACGAGTACGACCTGCGCTGGCTTACCCACTACCTACTGCGCTGGGCTATGACACGAGTGAGTACTGTACTGTACTGTACCACTGTACTGTACTCACAGTCAGTACCTGTACTCGCCGAGCGTCGGAGTATGTCGGAGTCCTCGCGCGATGTTGGCAATGATAGAAGGGGGGAGCACTGGTTACGGGACTTGGCCAACCATTGCCCTAAATGGACGAGTACTTTAACGCCCTCGAGTCGCGCCTTACACGTTGGCTAGTCGAGCTAACCGAGGTTTAAAGGAGGGGAACGTCGGCTCTGTTTAATTAAGCGATTCATAGACTTCGGGTAATTTTATGTGTGAGTGATGGTAGTGATGGGGTAGAAGCGGATACAGGAGAGCATTCACTTGAATTGCGTTCCGCTGTTTTGACTTGGAATACGCGAAACTTAGGTTCTTGTCGAGCGCCGACCTCCTCTGTGCACCATCTTCTTAAAATTTGTTTGCTAACTTGTTCATATTTTTTTGAGAACAAAGTTATGTATTCACTTCTCACATTTGGCGATATATGATATCTGCAGTGAACGACGCGTTCGATGGAACGATTTTGTTTTCAAAATGAAAAATACCTTTTTTCACCTATGGGCGTACTAGTACTGCATCCATTCGTAAGCGCTGATAAAGGATTGCTATGGCCAGAGGACGAAAGAAAGAAAGAAAGAACCACGCAAACTGACACAGAGAGTGAATTCAATTTTTTAAAAATTCGACCCTTGTGCTAAGCTAAGCTCCTCTGAGTTTCTGAAAAAGTATACTCGAGGATATTCGAGGACACGTACTGACCATAGTGTCTGGTGAGGCGCCGATAGAGAGAAGGACAAGGGTGCGCTGCGCGGACACTCCCGACACGGGTCTTGTAACAACCCGCCCTCAGCGCCCTCTCCACTGACGTCCCGCGTACGCGAGCCCACTTCTGGAAAGGCCGAGGAGAACACAGGAGACCTCGCCAAACTTTGAGCACGCCAAACAAACAAACAAACAAACAAACAAACAGACAGACAAACAGACAGACAAACAGACAGACAAACAAACAAACAAACAGACAGACAGACAAACAAACAAACAAACCTTTAAACAAACAAACAAACGCACTCTCGTGCCATGGACTTACACGGGAAGTCCGCCTTTGACGCCATGGACGCGGCGCCAGACGGCAGTGTTCACGAGGACGCCGAGGACGACCAAGTGTGGAACACTTACTGCTGCCGCAGTGCGGTACGGGGACTCCCCGCGCACCCCGCAGCTGTGGTGGAACCGGCCTCGCTGGCGGCGGTGCTACTTCCACAGTTGGACTTTCCCATAATGGACTCGGTCGCTGCGGCATACCGACTGGCGCGCGGCGAGCCCGCGGACGAGGGGAACCAGGGGAACCGGGGGAACCGGGGGACAGGCGGAGACGCCATAGTATGGGACGCGTCGCCGCTGTCTGCGCTGCAGATGGAAGGCGTGGCATTCGCGTGCCAGGCGCACACAAGGATTCTGCCGAATGGGGAGAGGTGCGGCTTTTTTTTGGGCGACGCAGCCGGCCTTGGCAAAGGCAGGCAAATCGCAGGCATCATATTGGACAGCCTCGTTCGAGGTAGAAGCACGCATCTGTGGGTGTCCACGTCTTCCGACCTGGCAAAGGATGCCAAGCGTAAGTTTGTTTCTTTCTCCTCGTTTTTTTCTTTTTTTCTTTTTCTGGAGGCCCGTGTCAGTGGCTGTTTGTGTAGTTATCTAACTGAACTGGAGACAACATTGCTCAGGCGACCTAACTGATCTCGGTTGCACGGTGCAAGTCCACGAAGGCATTCAGTCGCTTGACCGGTCCAGCTCTAAGGCCTTTGGGCTCAGCAGCGCCGAGAAAAAAGGCCTCCTCTTCTCCACGTACTCCTCGCTCGTCGCGGGGCACGGTGCCAAGTCCCGTTTCGAACAGATCTGTAACTGGCTGGGCGACAGCTCCTTCTCCGGCTGCATCGTCTTTGACGAGTGCCACAAAGCGAAAAATTTCTCCGAGTCCGAAGATGGCGGCTCCAAAGTCGCCAAAGCGGTCGTGGCGATACAGAAACGGTTCCCGAGCGCGAGGTGCGTGTATGCGTCAGCCACCAGCGTCACTGACTTGGGCAACCTCGCTTACATGGAACGCCTCGGGCTCTGGGGCGAAGGAGCCGTCTTCGAAACCTTCGACGACTTCAAGACTTCAATGGGGAAACGAAACATGGGCGCTCTTGAGATGCTTGCGCTGGAGCTCAAGAGCACCGGGCTGCACGTGAGTAGGGGACTGTCGTACCATTCTGCCACTTTTGATACAGTCACAGCAAACCTAACGACGGCACAAATTCGCACCTACCACATCGCTGCAAGCTTTTGGATTCACTTTCGCCGCGCTCTGGTGAAGGCCCACCGTATTGCAAACAAGAAACTCAACCCCGGCATCTTCTGGTCGGCTCACCAGCGTTTCTTCAAACAGCTCTGCGTCGCGTTCAAGGTCGCAAGCATCGCTCAGCTTGCCGTGGCCGCCATGCAACAGGGCAAGTGCGTTGTCATTGGGCTGCAGACCACCGGGGAGGCCGCGCTTGACTTTTGGCAAAAGACATATGGCCCCGCGTCCGCTACATCACCCGGTCACGCCGCGGCTCAAGCCGATCCGCCCGTCGCACCCTGTTTTGTGAACAACCTCACGTTGCTAGCGACGTTGGAGTCCCAGTTCCCAAAATTGGAAGAGCTCGCCTCAGACGATGCTGCACTCTCTGAGATCCCTCGCACAAGTGGACCACAGGAATCGGAAACAGTGCTCACGAGAGAAGCCGGGCAGTCTACACTTGACAAGATCAAAGAGCTTGAGGCCATGAAAGAGCGCCTCAGAGCGGAGATCCTGTCGTTGGAGTTACCTCCAAACGCGGTCGACGACCTCATTTTCAGGCTTGGCGGACAAGACAAGGTGGCAGAACTCACAGGGCGCAGGTCCCGCGTGGAGCTCGACAGAATTCCTACACCTGATGACCTTCACACCGGTATTGCGAAACACTCTAGCCGATGTTACATCACAGCCCGCGTCAAATCCGAACACTCTGAGTCCAACTTGGACGGATCCGACTCCCTCAATCTTCACGAGAAGGCCTCTTTCATGCGCGGGGACAAGATTGTCGCCATCATCAGTGACGCTGCGTCCACGGGAATTTCCCTGCACGCCGACAAGCGCGCCAAGAACCAGCGTCAGCGAGTCCATATCACTTGTGAGCTCCCTTGGGCCGCAGACGCCGCAGTGCAGCAGCTTGGCCGCTCTCACCGATCCTCGCAGTGCAGCGCTCCAAACTACAAGCTATGTTCTTCCGGCATTGGTGGCGAAAACAGATTCGTGTCCGCTGTGGCGGCGAGACTTCAGTCCCTTGGCGCACTTACTCACGGAGACCGACGTGCCTCCAGCGGCGGAGTCGATCTCGCGGAATTTAATTACAACTCAAAGTACGGAAAACTGGCATTGCAACGAATGTTCAACAGCATCATGACCCGGGAAATTCCTTCCGGCTTGGACGTTGCACAAGTGTTCAGGCTTTCCGAGAGCCAGCTTCAACTCGCGGCGATGGCCGCCTCGATTGAAGATGAAACGCTTTACCAGCCGGACCCTAGATTAAAGTACTGGGGGTCCTTTCCTGAACCGTACACCCAAGAAAGCATGCTTGACTGTGCAAAGGAGGCCCTCTTGATGGTCTTTGACAACCCGGAAGCAACCTCATTTTCTGACACCATCACTGAGAAGGACAAAACCCGGGTGAACAAATTCTTTAACCGCCTCCTGGGGGTGCCAGTTCACTTACAAAGCATTCTGTTCAACTACTTTGCTTGCACCCTAGAAAGCATCATCAAACAAGCCAAGGACGAGGGCACCTACGACGAAGGAGTCAGTGATCTTACAGCAAAGGGACACTCCGTGAAGATGCACAAAAAGCCTGAAATCCTGTACACCAATAACTACACTGGTGGCGAGCTCACCGCTTCTTACCTGGAAATTGACAGGGGGCTCTCCTTTGCTTCTGCCTTGAAGGCCTTGGAAAAGGTTGTCTCGCTTGCACTCGAGCGTCAGAATCTATCAAAAGAGGATGCCCTCAATGCATACGAGTACGAACCAAAAAAAGACAGCACTCATCCACAGCCAACAAGCCCAGCGGAAGGCGACGCAGATATGCTTGCCGCGATTCAAGACGGCGCAGCCGTTGTTCAAGCGAAAGACTCGGATAGCGATGCTTTGGAGCCAAATACTGAATCGGGTCTCACAGCAGATCAGGTTCTCTTTCTTGCAAGAAAACTTAAAGTCGGGGGTTTCTACCATTCCAGGCGGGTTATGCCTGGAAGTGTTGGCGTCCTGCACCTCCTTGCGACTCGCAAATCTGTCGACTCACAGGTTTTTGTCCTCCACAGGCCAAACACTGGCCGTTCATTAAACGAGCGCACCCTCCCAGAGCTGCATGCTACGTACGAGCGATCAGAACTAGAGGCGGCACGCAAAAGCTGGGACCTGATGTACAATGCAACCTTGGAGCAATGCCAGCATTTAGGCAATTGCAAGTTGGGCGCAAATTGCAACCAAGGAACCAGGATTTTTCGCATTGGGATTCTGTCGGGCTGTGTGGTGCCTCTTTGGAATCACCTGTCCGAGTGTCTAAATAGTGGTCTGCTCAAGCTTTCTAAAAGCGAGCGCGTGTTGCGAATCGTTCGTTCTGAATTGGATGACGGTACCCGGCTCATTGGCCTCCGTTGGCCATTCGAGGCGTTCCCCATCCTGGTTGACAAACTGAAAAACTTGTCTCGGTCCACCAAGCTCATGAATTTTATGGACACGCCTCATGTCTTTGGCGGGGATGTTCCGTTCAAGCTGGACTCGTCATTTTGCGTGACAGAGGTCTCTCCAAGAATCGCAGAGCAGGGGCTGGCCATTGGAGACAAGGTCGAGTCGATAAACTCAGTCACGCTCGCTTCGTTGCGGATCGCCAACATCAACATCCAACAGTTCATTCAATCGCACCTCCGCGTTCCATACTTCCAGTTGGGCATTGTGAATCAAACCTCTTCAGAGCTAAGCCAGCTCACAATTGAACCGGTCGATCCAGTGCTCCCATCAGCTCTGGCGCGAGCGACCAGGCAAGAAAAAACAATGCGATCCTACTTTTCCGTCAAGGAGAAGAAGCCGAGCACTGCCACATCAAGTACCGACACTGGAGCTTCCAAATCTGGAACCAGCTCAAAACTCAGCTCGGTGTTTGTACCTAGCAAGCGTGTAGAACTCCATTCTTCCATCGAAGGGGTGGTAACAGCTAAGCGCAATAGAGTTGGTCCTGTTTCCTCAGAAACCGCTACCAAAGAATGTTGCCTGCCTCCCGCAGGAGAATCCAATGATCTAGACAGCGACATACATGCCTTGTCAGGTCTGCCCGACGGAGTCATGTCCATGGAAGAATTTCTCTCCTGCTCCAATACAACTTCAATAGCTTCGTCTTTCTCGGCAGGGAGGTCAAAAAGTAAGCAGCGAGGTTTGAGTGCTTTTCTGGTTCCAGGCTGCATGCGGCCGAAGGCTGAGGTCAAGTTGAGTAGCGGGCTCTCTACGACGCAAAGCAGCTGTGCGGATCAGAAAGAAGTAATCGAAATAGATTGATTTCTAAGGAGAGTGCAACACATTTATAAAGTTTTGAGTGTCTCTGTCTGATTTTCTGTTAATAAAAAGGGAAGTAGGACAGGAATAATAGCAGAAGGAATGCCTGCAGTTGCTCTTGGCAAAGAATATCGGGCGGGCGGCGTTATGAGACAAGCGTCTTGCGAATGAAGTCTCCGTGGTGTTGTGCGGCTATTTCTGAGCCGTCAGACTTTGTAGTTTTCTTGGATGCGTTTTTCACGATTACACCTTGCGTCATAATGGGAACAATTTTGGCCTTACTGGATCCTGGCGCAGCAAGCACTTCGATTTCTTCTGGTCTCATTGCTGATGTTTTCTTTGCAGAGGCAATGGTGTGCTCCCATGTTCCCCGAAACACGTCCATGTTCAGCAACGAGTTGACAATTGCGTGCGTCAAGACCCAGCCCGCGAGCAAAAACTTTCGGATTTTGAAACCAGCACTCAAAGTGCTCAGGAAGGAGTTCAGGATGACGGCAGCGATCAAAACTATCAAGACAAGCAGAAAGTAAAAGTCTAAAAATCGAGACGAGTACTTGCGCGGGCCCCAGGAGAGCAAGCGATGGAGTACCATCAATGCCAGACAAACAACTAGTGTGGCGGCACGTACAACCTGCTCTGCATTTGAAATCGAAACTGCGAGCGCAGTCAATCCCAGAAGAAACACTGGCAGAAGAATTTGATGTCGAACGAAGTAGCACTGCCGTTGCAAGGTGAGTATATAAAGCGGCTGTCTTGAGAACGAAAGGCTAAAATCGACTCCTTGCACCAGCTCTGGGGACGGCCCCAGCTGCCACTCGTCAGCGACCCGACGCGTAACTCCTACTTGGACTGGTTTGTGGAGTAAAGTCGGGACCCCTGGCAACAAAGTGGGCCAACACTTGACAAGTTCTTCCGGAGGGCTGGCAACAAAGCGAAATTCCCCAACGCCATCGGTGGTAGCCGCCATCAGCTCCAATCTTAGCCCAATCCGATCGAGGGGACTGAAATTGAGCAAAATGTGCCTCTGCGCAAATCTTGCTTCGCGAAAGTAAAAGGTCTTGTGAACCACCCCAATCTCGTGATAGAACACGGCGCTTTGAACGCCGTAGTCTGCACACTCCATACCATCGAAGAAGCAGTAAAGACCCCCGTCACCGCCCCTCGCAAGGTTGAATGGAAACATTTCCGCGCTGCGGTTGTGTGCCTGCAAGAAGACTACAGATGTCTGACCGGGGACATCCACAGTATTGTACCCGAAGACCTCCGCCATCTCTTGCAAACTAGCAAATCCATCCTTTTTTCGCGAGAGTTGAGGATAAAAGCAGTGCAGAAGCCCCGAGAGACAAAACGACCCACTCTCATCGATTTCCTCCACCTCCACGTCCAGGTGCACGAAACAACGCGTCACACGCTCCGCCATGCCCGCAGCTGTTCTGCCTTTCGACTCGTTTTCGTCTCTAGAGCCTTTGCCGGTGCATCAAGTCAGCGCTACCCCTCTTTCCCCGCCGACCGCACCGCGAATCGCAGCTGCTCACCAAAGGATGTGGAGCAGAGATGAGAGAGACGATGCGATCAACACTGTGCCGTGCGCTGGTTTGAGAGCAAAGGAGGCGCTGGAAGACGAGCACTGTTGGTTTCGCTGCTGCTGATTGTGCTGTTGTCAATCCAATCCCTTCGCGGTCTCTGAGTTGCAGTGGAATTCGATGCTGCTTAGCGTTGCTTCTTATCACAGAGGACAGTCGCCGACACTACACTACACTGCACTGCACTGCACTGCACAACAAGTAACGAATTTAACCACTTGCGGCAAGCGGATTTCTGATCCTGAAAGCTTTGCAAGTGGCAGCGGCTACGGCTAGGGCCCGTACAGGAGGGCTTGCCAGTTGTGTGTGTTTCATGGGCAATTGGACGGGTCGTCTCTTCTGAAGAATAAGTGATGGTACTTGCGGCGCTTTTGGTCGCTCCGGCCCATCTCATTGCCTGTCTCACTGACATGCGAGCGTCCACTGGTTTGCTGTTGCACTTTTGACTGGTAATCGCGGTGCCACTGTGCATTTGTCCAATTTGCCATTGTACCATTGCATCACTTGTGCGTCACATTTCGGCACTGGCTGTCCTCACATCGAGGCCGTCAAAACTCTTCTGACATTGAATTTTAGTTTGAAGGATTGTAATGGTGCGAAAAGGAAATTGAGCGTCGCGCCGTCACTGTGACCATCACCATGAGTCTCTGAAGATGATGATGATTGATGATTGAGATGATTGAGGTGATGATGATTGATGATCACCATGATAATCGATGATGATCATCATGATCATGATGATCACGACTTCAACGGATCAATTCTAGCCATGGTCGAACTAATCGATGCTACCGATACCCTATTGTGCGATCCTCCCTACTGAATACTCTGAATGGGCTTTCAACTAGAGTCTTCCCCGACTTAAATGGAGAGGCAAGTGAATGAAATGAATAACACATAGCAGGCTTTTTCCAATTTTTAACTGTGAAAAGAAACAACTTTGAGTTGACCCAGAAAAGGACACAAACAACTTTGTCCTCCTTGAAGAACCGAAGCATTTGATGGATCACACCTGGACCTCAGAGTACGCCCTGAGAGAGGACAATAGAAATTAATTGAAACAATGCTAGAGCAAGCGCACTGCTTGATCAAGACAACAGACGGTTGGACAACGTTTCGATGAGAACCTCGCACGCGATTTGCTCAGGTGTACTTGATCACTGGATTGCCGACAGTGCTGTGCTCCTTTGGCCCAAAGCAGCAGCAGCGCTTCTTCTTGCGACTCAACTTGCTAGGGTCGAGGTTTACGGTGAACTCTGGCTCAATCTTGAGTCCGCCGTTCTCCTCCTTGATGGAGTAGAGGAGAACAGAGGTCAAGATGACACCGAGCACGATGGCAAGGATGAGGATTCCCACAACGATCCCACCATATGATGCGTACTTTCTCATCTGCGAGACGATCTTGTTGTAGCAGTTGAAGGTCGCATCGCGAAAGTACTCAGTCTGCTCGGCAGCTTCTTGGGCCGCTTCGTCGTATGTAGGATACTGATCATGAAGATTCTCCAAGGTTTCCAATGGCAAGCCGACGCACTTGGGCCCAGAAAAAGATTGGGCCAGAGTGAATCCCGGCAAGTCGTCGTAGCCACCAGAGGCGCTCTGGTAAGTTGCCCTGAAATTGAAGCCGCAGCAAGAGTTGCTCTCCTGGTACTCTTTCCATAGGTCAGCCTCCTCGAGGGTCCACTTCACCGCCATAGCCTCGGTGATCTCGCTGAGACTGGTGGTGTTCTCGCTGAACACCCCGTTACCAGCGAGCAGCACATAGGTGAAAAGAGCCAAGTTCAGCAACATGCTGGTGACGGCAATCCTGAGGAACCACACGAGCATCTCACGGTGCTTTTTAAACGCCCCGATGAGCCCCATGAACGAGTTGAGAATCTGGATTGCAAAAAGCGACACTGCGACGCCCACCACAAAGCTCGGCGACGACTCCACCGCGAAGCTCAGATCGGTGGAGCTCTCGGACAGGATCAGAGCGCCGTACGCCAAGCAACCAATTGACATGACCGAAACCAGTCCCAGCGCCAAAAGCAGCGCCAGGCGATACTTGTCGCCCTTCTGCATCTTTGCCGTCTCTGTGTGCTCTCACTCCTCGCTCCTCGCGAACTCCTCGCTTGCGCCGACGACCCCGCTGCTTGCTTGCTTGCTTGCTTGCTTGCTTACTTGCTTCTGGTGCTGTGCTGCTGCCGTTCCTTTTCCGCGGTTGGAGGCTGGGCTGACTGTGAGAACTGCGAGAGAGCCTTTTCTTTTTCTTCTTGTGTGTGAGTTTTCCTCTCCCTCTTTCCTATTCCCATCCCCTCCTCTCTCTCCCTCTCTCTCTCTCTCCATCCCTCTATCCATCCCTCTATCTATCCTATCTATCCCTCGTTCTCACTCGCTCTCGTAGATGCTGTGTACTCTGACCCTATTTTCCCCCCTCTCGCTAGAAGTCCATCAGGAAAGGGGTAACAGATGCGGTGCACCTGGTACTTCTACGCCTGGGCGATAGTGTCTGATAAGGACGCTAAGGGAGCGATTGACGCTGCACTACCGGTTGCATAGACTACAAACCCCTCAGTGAGTCCTAGCCAGTGCAATAGGCACACGCTGAGGTGTGTATTATTGGCCACCGTTTCTCGCTTCACTACATTTTAGGCTGACTGCGAGACTACATCTGAGCGCGTGTGTGTGAGAGCGCCTCGAGCTTTAGTATGCGCATCGTAACAGTCACTTAGAGAGGGGTTTGGTCTATTTTTGGTCTGGTAGGACTCCGCTTGGGAGTTGTTGGTTCACACAAATTGGTCCGAAATGGCCTTTGAAAAGAGTGAGTAAAACAACAACCCGTTCACCAAGTCTCGCGTGGTTTCGGCAGTCTGGGCGAGGGAATCATTGAAATAACTGCCTTTGTTCTTGTAAAAGTGTTATCACCAGGCCATGTCTAATCACAGAGTACTCATGCGAAGCAGTTCAAGATTGCTGTTCCTTGGCACCAGGGGTGTGCACCTCTATCCTTAGATCTTAGCTAAATGAACTCGCGGAACAGATTTTTAGACGCCGCTGTCAAAACTAACCCTGATCATCACGCTGGCAAGAAGAACCGAGCGACGCAAGTTATGAAATATCTTGCCCCAATCTGTTGATCCAACGCCCACAACGTTGAGATACGCCAGAACTTTATTTTCTACAGACAAAAAGAGTTTCTATATATTTAAAAAAACGAGATAAATGCGGTTGTGAATATGACCGAGCAAATGTGGATTGCGTGGTCCCATAAATACACGAATGGGTCTCACCATGTGGGCTCGCTCGCGTTGAGCCAAGTAGAATTTAAAGCTGCTTCCCTCTGCATGTAAGCCAGCGCTGGAGGTACTGTGGAAGGTGTCTGGCGCTGTATCATTATGTGCGACGCCGTCTCTGATGCCTGCGAACGTGCTTTTGGAACCCAGTATTCGGAGGCCTTTAATGGCATAGAGTTGTCGTTGAAAGAGCTGCGACATTGCGGCCCCAACCTCTGCTGAGAGTTTACTGCTGCGGCGAGGCGGCCATGCTCAGCCATTTGTAAGGTTGAGAATTTATATGCCAACTCCTGGGAAGATAACGATGCACCGTCAAACTGAGAAAAAGATGCCTCGCTTTCCAAATCGGACGAAGAATAAGAGGAGTACCTGCGCCTGATGTCATCATCTTGTGCGTATCTGGCGCTCTGTGGTGAATGCACGCCATGCTGCGAGCTAGGCATCCCCACGTAGTGCCTTGACGAACAACTGGTCGAATAGATTCCTTGCGAAGGGCCCTGGTTTCCATGTGACGAAAGTGAAGAAAACGACGACACGGAGGACAGGCATGGAGAGCGTGACATGCTTCCCAAGGGGTCTTCTGAGCACCAACTGTAAACTGGGTTTGAAAGATATGGTCTTTCCTCAAGGCAGTCTGACCCACGATTTGACGACGTGGACGGGCTCCCACCATCACTGTTGCCACGGGCGGGAAGAACTTGCTTGTTGTACTCATATTGGCGCGCTTGTTGCTGTGCGTATTCCCGAATGAGCTCTGCTCGCTGAAGCTCGTCGATTCGTTGCTGCTGTTGTTGCTGCTGCTGGACATGCTTCTCCAGCTTTCGTTGAAGTCTGATGATTTTCTCTTCGTGCTGCTGCTTTCTCGCCTCTGCCCACTTCCTCATCTCCTCACTCCCATGCGCGAACTGACATTTTTCGTTGTATGGACAGTTCCCTGTTCGCACCCAGTTCTTGCACATCTTCGCCTTGTACTTGGAGTTGTGATACGGGCCCGTTGTCTTGCGCCGCTCTTCACAAGACCCTTCGGACCACTCGCTGCGCGCCGAGCTCAGCGCACCATCGCCATTGTCCAGCGTCATCCCTTTACTTTACGAATCTTTAAAGTTATCCTGCTGTTCCTTCGACACCTGCCAGAGCCGTGGTGAGCCCTGAGACGGTAGTTGTGAGGCAACTGAGCGAATTTGACCGCGCGAAGGCTTCTTTCCCGCCTCTCAGACACACTGTCTCTTTCGGCCTTGGTCTTCCTCGAACCTCTCAGCTCTTTCTCGGTCGCTCTCGCCTTAGCACCCAGAGGGGTTCTGCACTCTCTCCCGACCGTCTCTGCGGTCTCTCTGCCTCTACGCTTGCTCCTCTCGCTCGTCGGGTCGCAGTGTTCCTGGACTCCCCACTCCCACTCCCACTTCTCAGTTGTCAGTTGTCAGTTGTCAGTTGTCAATTCTCAATTCTCAATTCTGAACTGTGAAATGTGAAATGTGAACGCTCAGCATACGTCGTACTCAGTACACCCAAAGCCTTTCGGAAGCTCTTTTTGTTTGCGAGGATTGGAACTTTGGTCTCCATTGGCACTTGCCACTTGCCGTTTCAGTGCCACCGTTCAACAAGTTCAAGCTCCTCTACGCTTTTCTTAGGCCCATTCTGAATTATAATGATCAGCGCTGGCTAGCTAGACCTTTGGGTACTTTGGGTTGTGCTGGATACTGTAGCACCGCCTAGTCCCCTGAAGAGAAGATGCGATTGCTATCAAGGTGTAGCAGTGGCGTAGGTGCCTCGGTCCTTTTTGTTCTGTTGCTTCGAATCCTGGCAGCAGCTCGCGTACATGTGGGTACTCAGTACAGTACGAGTGCAGTAACCTCCAATTCTCTACATCGCCAACGCCCTTTCATGGACTACTCCGACGAATAGGTACGTCTAGGCACTCGAAGATTCAGGAAAAGAAAATCGCACGTCCCGAATTGAGAATTTCAGAAATTCAGATCTCAGACTCCAGACTTTAGGGGTGGAGATTGCGCGACGCAGGTTGGGCGCAAAGAGCGAGCGCACGTCTTTGTGGCCTCTAAAAACCCTAGAGCGGAGAGGACTCGAGGATCTCGTGCCCCTCAGCAGCGCTGAAGAAATATCCGGAGAGTTCAAAAATAATGATGGCCAAAGGTCTCCGAATCCTGACATCCTGACTTGTTTTTTACGTGGTACTGAGTGCTAGTGACACCTGCAGTCATCCAATGCTACTCGAAGGAAAGTGGACGAGTACAACTAGTAACTTGTCGCTTGGAGATGAGGAAGGAGACCGTTTTTAGCTCAAAAAAAATGGAATGAAAAATGTATCTACTAGACTCGAATTGCCTCCGCGTAAAAGGGAGTATTCTTGACTGGTTGTCCAGCCGAGCCATCGGTTTGAGAGCAGCAAAGTAGAGATTTGCAATTTAAAAACAGAGATTTGCAATTTAAAAAACAGCGAATCCAGGAAATCTTCACAAATGGCTGGCTGAACATGCTGAACAGGAGCCATCAGCACTCACGTACACACCACAACCTGTGTGTTGTACCAGTAGTGCTCACGGCCAGCAAAGTACAGAACGAGTGCATTACAGTACTGAGGGAAGATTCTCTGCAACGCTCGTGACGGCAAGATCTGTTCGCGAAAGGAAGAATACATCAACTCAGGAAAGCGAAGAAAGCAAAATTGGAAAATGCAATCTTGTGTTCCGGTCGCCTTAGGTCCAAGAAGGATGTGCATCTTCGGTCAGATTCGTTCTATTTGAAATGAGATTTTAGCCATGGTTAATAGCCTCTACCTGTATGAATTGGCAAATTTTCTCATGCGATCTCATTTCCCGATCTTGGCTGTTGTTGGGTTGAAGTAGCTTCTGCTAGTCGTCTTGGAGATGGGCAAAGATGAACGCTTGGTTCCCGCACAAAGCGTTTGGGTTCTCAACGAGTCAACATGCGTTACAGCGGAAACTAGTTTAAAAGAGATTGCAAGTGATTTACAATGATCAGAAGAAGAAAAGTAATGTATGTTTAGGAGGCTACAGGAGCTGGATTCGGCGTGTTCAACTCCAGATGTCTCTCGTATAACGGCCCCTCTTGGCCATCAGTTCTAACTTGCGTTGTGCTTCCAGGGCGTTCATGCGCCCGTGCTTGGCAAGCGCCGCTTGCAGGGCTGCATGCACGGCTTTGGCCATTGAGACGCCATCTCCGCAAACGAAAACGTGAGCATTGTTTTCCAGGATTGAGTGCGCAATACGTGCGCCGTCTTCCTCGATCAAATCCTGCACGTATATCTTGCTTGCCTGGTCGCGCGAAAATGCGCAGCGCAATTCTTGAAGCACTTGATTGGAGTTGAGTTCCGAGGTAAGAAATTCACGAAAGAGAAAGTCGTGCTCCCGGGTCCGGCAGCCAAAGTACAAAGTCATGCCCGCGAAAGTGGACATCGGGAGGTCTTGAGGCTCAAGATCCAGGTTGGGGAAGTCCGATGGAGTAAACCTCATACCTCGCCAGTACCCATCGTACAAATCTCCATGGTCATGGTCTTGCAACTCTTTCAGGTATTTGCGGTGCTCAATAAAGCCTATAAATGGCGCCACCCCGGTCCCTGGCCCGATCATAATGACGGGAATCTCAACATTGCCAGGGGGGTGGAAGCCGTTCGAATTTCTCAAAAAAACGCGAATTCGAGAAACGTCATGATCTGATCCACGAACGAAGCTGTCGAGAAGTGCCTTGGAGGGGTCAAGACACAGAGCACTTGCCAGAGACTCCAACCAACTCGTGCATATTCCGCGAATCAGACGCTTCGCCCCAGGCGCGCGGTCTCGGGTGGCAGTGGGAATCAGCATCTCCTCCTCCAACACTGTGAGTGCCAATCTGACGTGCGAGTAACCTTGCGGCCCAAGGGGAGAGTTTGCAATTGAATAATACCTTGGCGCAAGCTTTGGTAGGCTATGAAGGAGGTTCTCGAGCGGTGGCATGCAGGTCGGGAACATCTCTAGTATCTCTAGCAAGGTCGGTTGTTGCCTTTCTATGAGTTCTTGAAAAGTCTCCCGCCCTCCATTCGAGCTTAAGTAAAGCAGACGGTACCTGTCGAGATCCGATTTGCAATGTTCAGACAGCATTCTGATGAACGATTTCCGCGGGACAGACGTCAAGTCGACTGCCCAGGTGAAGATTGCAAGCAATGAGCACACTGGCTCAAGGTGTGGGAACAACTGCCTCTCGGGGCTATGTGCATGGGAGCTCGCTCCAGCCGGGCCTCTTGCGTGGATTCTGGCATCAATCGCTGTACGAGGGTTAAGCCCGAGTCTAGCGATCAAGGGAAGGACCAAGCGAGCTGGATTTGGGCATATGATGCCCAGCGCATCACCTGGCTGCCACTTTGGAATCAGTTCAGGAAAGTCTTGCGGGGTAAGGGAGAGCTCTATCTTCAGCACTTGCTTGCTCGCCGCGGGAGACGTCAGATATTCCGCGTGAACCATTCTGGCGTCCAGCGGGTTCGCTGAGGACGCCCCGGCGACGCTGGAAGTTGGGGACTCTATTGACGAGACACTGCCCCCGCCTCCAATTCTCGAGTAACCTTGAGGTTGACGACTGAACGGATTACTCTTTAAAACGCCCGTGCCTTCGGCATCCTTTCCACTGACGATCCGAACTCGAACCAAGCAAGAGTCCGTACTAGCGGGCTGCACTGCAGCAACTTTCAGCTCGTCCACGGACTCGAGCTTGCATACGTCTGCGAAACTCCCGCAAATTTCACTAGGAGCCCACCCGACTCCAAAATCAGGAAAGTCATGTGACTCTGAAGGTTCTGCTTGTGAAGCTGGCTTAGTATCAGTTTGTGCAGTTGAAGTTCCAATTATTCCGGCACGGGGAGGTAGCATTGGACGAGAGCCGGGAAGCATACCGGCGGGAGGTGAAACAGAGCGCCGAAGGGGCGATTTCGGTGTAGGAGCCTTGCTGCCAGATACTTCTGCAAAAGTCGCAAGTATTCGCGACTTCCAGAGCTCTACAGAGTCGCTCAGGCCAGTTGCCTCATCCGCACAGACAAGAGACAAGAACCTCTGCGCACCAAGGTCTGCCATCTTGGAATCTATGGTCTTTCCAACGTGACAGAATTTATCGTAATTTGTGTCACCTAGCGCCAAGACACAGTAGTGCATCCCCGCCAGTAGCGTCTTACTGTGAGAGCGCTTTCGAACAAAGCGCCAGAACTTGTCAGCATTCGTTGGCGGATCCCCATTGCCAGTTGTAGATACTACGATGGCAACTACGCCCTTTTTTGCCACAAACCCGGTCTTCTCATGCTCATTTAAAGTAGTCACCTGACTCTTGAGCCCTGCTTTTAAAGACTGGTCGTGCATTGCCTTCGCAATAGCTTCTGAGTTTCCTGTCTCAGAGCCGTACATGTACAATATCCCTTCGTTGCGTACTTTTTCTATCACCGGATTGCTAGATTGAGTCTCCGCACCAACGCCTTGATCCGCAAGGACATCCTTCGATCCTTGGTCGCCTACTCCGTTCTCGTTCTTCGTCTCTGTAGACGTATCGGGCGTTTCGCTAGGCGGATGGCTCGATGGAGTCTCGAGTTTATGCAGAGGTTCCTCTTGTTGTTGCACCAAGTTTTTGCTGTGAGAAATGGTCGTGTCCTTTTGCATCGAAGGGGCTTCCTTAGGTACCTCAGATTTTGGAGCCGCGCTTTCATCCGTTGTCTTCTCTGCATCTCTATCGATGTGATCTTTCAACACAGTCCAAATAGTCGCCACAAAAGGATCCACAGTCCCTGCAAGATCTGTTCCTTCGTCAGCACACGCAACTGGCTTGATTCGAGTGGCACCGAGCTCGGCGAGGCGCTTGTCTACGTTTTTACCAACGTAACAGAACTTGTCATAGTTCTTTAAGGGGTGCAAGGAGGTCACATCGTTAATTTAAGCTGATAACGTCTCGTTTCCCGCTATTCTATGAAGCAATTTGAACTCACTGTGTCTCCAAGCGCAAGGACGACTGAGTGACAACGTCAACAGTATTTCTCGAGTCAGGGACTCCTCTGCGCCACCCAATCACAACACAGAAGACGAACTTACCATATGAAAGGCTACAAAGCATATCACTTGGATTAGACCTCTTTTTGACAAATCTCCAAAACTTGTCTGCATTGCGCGGAGGATCCCCATTTCCTGTTGTGGAAACGACTATCACAGCTAGCCGTGCGTCTTTGAAACCGATCTTATCATGGTCGTTCAGGGTGGACAAAGTGCTATGAAACCCATTATTTCCCGCCGCCTGATGCAGAGCAGATGCTATGCTCTCTGCATTTCCCGTCTCTGACCCGTACAAAACCAATAGGGGCTGCATTGCCCACAGATTCCCTCCGCGAGCACTCTGTGATCCGTGGAGTGTCCCACGCTCTACAACTTCACAAATGTCCCGCACAGAGGCTCCTCAGAAAAATGAACCTTCTTATTCACCGACACTCACTGCTCTCACTCTGCTTTCGGCTCGGCTCTGTTCAGCCTCGCGTCTCCTGTCTCCTGCGTCTCCACCTGGTCCGCAATCACTCACACACTCACAGTCAATCAACACATCTCAACACACATCTCAACACACTCGACTCGCTAGTTTCTCCATTACTTCCTATACTCCGTTCGGATCCGCAGATGGTGGGGTAGTGGGGGTAGCACTACCTTACGTCCTCGCCTTCAACAGACCCTTATCACCAGTAATCGTACCGTCAGATCCTCGCTCCCATCTCGTAGCTCTGCTCGCCCGCGCCACCACCGCACTTCCGACTTGTTGGTGGCCTTTTGGTTCCCTGCAAGGGTGATGCCATTAAGCTCATGAAGCTTTCCGAAGCTCGGTTCCAACGCCCAAACCAATTACGAATTATGAGAAGCAGTGGACACAGATTTCGAGTATATAGTGTATAGGAATCCCCACAGCCTCTTACGGTATCGGTTAGCTCTGAATCACTCAGTCTCATGCGGGACTGGAGGGTGCACGGTGTCTTAATTAAAATTAGCAAACGACTGCGCTCGAGAAAGCAGTTTTTAAACTGCGCTTCACGCGAGGCACTAAACACATCGGCTGGGAGTACTACTACAAGGATACAAGCCAAAACAAAGCAGCTTACTGGTAGAGTACTAGTACTCGGCCAGCGAGTACTGGCACTACTCGCACCCGGGGATACGCGACTCGCACAGCCCCTCAAGCTCATACACCTGACACCTGACAGAAAGAGAGAGCGGCCACTCTGTCTGTGTGCTGATAAGGACTGTGACAGCTACCGAGCTCACACACATACACACACACACAGCCGGTCGCAACAGCCGGTCGCGTTGAAAGGAGAGAGCGAAGGAGGAAAACGCGAGAGGCAGCAAGGGCCGACGTTTGGTTAACGCAGCATTCATCATGAGTCAGCCTATCCGCGCGGTGATCACGGGCAATCATTTGGAGAATGAGCACACAGAGTATCGCGTAGAGCTGCACGCTGGTGGCGCAAAGCTCTCGTCGGTGGACCGCAGATACCGGGAGTTCACAGAGCTGCACGCTCAGCTGTCAAAGTACAAGCACGCGTTTCCAATTCCAGAGCTTCCCCCGAAAAAATTCTTCGGAAGGACCAGCCCTTCATTTGTCGCCAAGCGTCAAAAGGAGCTGCAAACGTTCTTGGACCAACTGGTGCAAAGAATTATTGCCAACCCGCCAGCCGAGGCCGCGTGGCGTCTTTTGTGCCTCTTCTTGGCTCTCGACCCAAAACAGGATGTCCCAGAAGCTATCGTCACTACTGCTGCTGGACGAGGCCTGGTCAATGCAACCGGCGGCCATGGCGGCCCAACCACTGGCACCTCAGCAAACGGCATGGACATGAACGGCGCTTTCGACGGTTCAGGGACGTCTGCCATGCTCGCTGTTCCGGACTCTGGCGAGTTGGACGGGCAGCAGGACAACCAAAACCTTGAAGCGGAAGAGATTAAAAGAATGGAGAAGGTTGTTGATGAATTTGCGAGGCAAACTATCAATGTGAGCAGGCACTCAGAGGATAGGCTGCAGCAGCCTCCAGACTCGCTGATCTCGCTCATTTCTCTTGACGCGCTTTCCAAGTCTTTAGAGACACACATTCTTTCTTACCCTCTCGACGCAAGCTCGCAGGAGCAGAGCATTACACAGAATGGCAACGCCGGGTCAGAGGACGATGCAGATGGAGAAGAAGGGGTACTCCAAAAGTCTGCCGAAAAAGAGCGCGCGAACACTTTAGATCAGTCGCCACAAGTTGAGCCCCTAACCGGGGTAGAGGACCTAATCGTTTCTCTTGAGAAGCTATCCACCGAGACGGAGTCGTCGTCGGCATAAATAAAATAAAATTTCTTACAATTAGTTTGCCTTTTCATTTTCAGAATTCAGATTTTATGGACGAGTCAAGAAGAAAAAACATGCGAATTTGTCAAGTCTTGAATGCAGATCGAATTTTAGCGAGCCCCGCTCAAGCCGCAAGAAGTTCAATACCGCTTTTTAGAATCCCCGTGGCAGGTCTCACTTGCATTCTTCACCAAGCTGCTTCTGCCAAAAGTTCGTAACTTTATCCTCAAATGAGAGGAACGGATCATGCGCATAATGGTATTCTGCTGCGACCACGCAAATCTCCACAAAGTCTTCAAGCAAAACCTTCTTGGAGCTGATCCCGAGAGAGGTGAGACAAAGCTTCCACTCACTCTCTGTGAAGCTCCCGTCATCAGTGATGATATCCCGATCAAGAAACAGATTCTTGATCGCCATGGTGGAAATTTTTCTCACGCCGGCACTTACTTCAGAGCCAGACTTTGTTCTTGATCTCGTCACGCCGTCCTCTGCGTCCGAGTTGTCGTCATCCAACAAAGTGCTCTCGTTTACATCGCCGCCTCTGCTTCTGAAGGACTTGGCCCGTTCCTCGTCCAATTGCCTCATCGTGTAAAACGCAGACATGAGCGGTTCAGTGTTCGTGGCAAGAACGTGGACCGAACTTTCTGTTGCCCACACGAGCTCGCGGAACTGATGAAGCGTCGTTTCGTACTCGAGTTGATCAAAGTACTCTTGAAAAAACTTTGCCAAGTTTGCTGCAGAGCTATGCCCTTCATAGAGCTCATCGGAGAGCATCACCAAATATCTCACGAACTGGCTCGGACTTATGCCGTCTTCGCTGACATTTTGATCCTCAACGATCTATGAACGGTGGGACAAGCAGAACAAACATGAATACGTAAGACTGGTTCATTTCCGCCAGACAGTGCGTGCATCATCCCGATTGTAAAACTTACCTGTTGTACAGCTTCCATCTTTAGTGCAGAGGTAATTTTCAGGTCGTTTGCTAAGACATAGAAAGCAAATAAGGGGAGCGCAGCAGGTGCTCGTTTCCAATTCGTCGGATCCATTCGCCCGAATCTCGCATAGTACGAAAAACATTCGCGGAGGTGGTGAAACCTTGTGGAGAGCACGCTTCCAATAGCGTCGTCTTCTCTCGGAGTCGAATAACCCGAAACTTTCGTGAAGACCTCAAGCTCTTTTTGCTCCTTCCGGTTTGGAATTTTGACCACGCTCCCCCGAAGTCGCTCTAACATGATAACCCAAGCTGCGTTCTCGATTCGCTTTCGCAGCCTCAACCACAATAATTCCTTTTGCTCTCTTTCCCTGATGGTCCATCGAACTTTACGACGAAGGTTTTCTACTCGCGACAAATAGCTATTCCAGGTTGTCTCCTTGAGCAACTCCCTGGATCCATTTCTCTCCAGAAAATCCTAAAAGCAAGGAATTAGCACCAAGTGCGCTTCCAAAAGAAAACAAAGACATCATTTGGTAAACTTACTGCAAGGCTCTCTTGCTCCAGCATGGTTTGGTCCAGCAAAGAAAGCGAGTTTTGCCACCACTCCTTGCGCGATTGAATTCCGGGAAAGGAGCAGAACAAGTATGCTAAGAAGCAAAAGTTGCGATCAGCGACGCCATCTTCGATGTCTTCGCGGGAGAGAGTTATGTACTTGAGCTGATTGATCGTCTTCAGCACTGCCCCAAACCTGACCTGATGCTCAATTGATTCACTTGGCCCCACATTGTTAAACGAAAATCGCGGTTCCTTCTCTGCAAGACTCACGAAAAGCTCGTAATAAATTCTCCCGTCCTGAAACGAGGAAGAAAAATTGTCAATCTGTGCCGATGGGACATGGTAATGCATCCATCGAACGAGAATCTCATCAAGCGGCTCTGTGATGAGGTGGTCGATTTGGCTCGGATCTGAGACAAGGTTCTCGAGATCCAAAAACTCCGACGCAGTACTCTGTTCTACTTTGGCTCGTAAAAGGCGAAACTCAATCCGAGCGAGTTCGTCGGTGAGCTTAAAAAGCTCCGTGCAGACGCTTTCTGTCATCAGCTTTTTGCGGATCAATGGCTCTGCCTCCTCGCGCTTATCCTCCACCTCGGCTCGAACATTGACGATGGTGGTATCGAGGTCAATAATTTTCTGCGTCCATGCTTGAATTTCTTCGTCCAAACGCTGGGCATTCGTTTCAAGAGAGTCTTTCTTCTCTTCTAAATCCTTGTACTTGTCATCGAGCTCTCTTATCCGGTCCAAAGCCTTCTCACGCTTGCTTGCCAAAACCACTTGACGCCACGCGCGTAAAATAGCCTTCAGGCGATTTTTGCTTACCCTATTAAAGCAAGCGTTCAGAAGCTCCCGCTGCTTCTTCCTGGCTTGGGCTTCCAGCTTCCAGGTCCGAAACATGTTGCTTAACACCGATTTCTGCAGTCTATTGGTCGTCTTTTGAAGTAGTGCCTGATTTCTCAGAATTTCTTTTTGCATTGCAAGATCAAGTTTCTCCCACGAATCAAGTTCTTCCAAAAGCTTTTCACGCCTTCTGGAGAGCTCCTTGTATTTTTCAAAATATGTTTGCCTCCTCGGCGCGGGAGAAGCAAGATCCGTTTTCACGTTATTATCTCCACAAATATCTGTACCTTTTCCACCGTCCATTGGCGGTTTCCTGACGTCCTCCCGCTCGATGGCTTCCAAGTTGTTGTTACCTTGTGTCTCTTGCGCTTGGCCAGTCGGATCCTTCACCCACAAGCACTCTTCCAAAACGTGAAAAAGGGTTTCCAATAGCGGATTAAAGGCTACCAGATTCTCACTGAGCGCGGCGATGAGCTCACTGCAGACTTTTGCCTGCAACCCGTTGGGCTTGCCTAGTTGCGCCTCCGACTCTGTGGCCACTTGCAGCTGCATAGTGCAGAACGTTCCCAATTCTTCGTTTCGAACCTTCTTCTTCGCCCTGGGGGATTTGGCAGCTGGGGCTGGGCTGGACGGGAGTGCTGGCTTCCATCTTTTCGCCAGGCCTGGTTTGGAGGGGTCCGGTGCGATAATGGGGTCGACCATCTTGCGCGTACCGGCGGATGAGGTTGCTCCTGCGACAGTACCTGCGCCCCTTGAGTTCATGCCACAAGTGCAGACTGGGGGGCTCTAGAGCTGCTCGCAGAGGCTTTTTGCTGCAGAACCCTTGCTTTGGCTGAGAGCTCACCTTTTTGCTTGCAGAAACATCCCCTACTTTGGCAGCACCCAAGCACGGAAGCACGGAAGCACGGAAGGAAGACGGAGGACGGGGGCAAAGCGATCTTTCGCAAGAGCCTTTCGCTGTGTTTGTGCAGAGGGCGGCACTGAAAGCGTCTATGATTTCGAGGGAGCGTCACGCTAGTCACGCTCTTCCGAGTCTGTCCGAGCCAAAACCGTCTCAACGCTCCTTCCTATACACCTGCACATCTGTACCCGGTACACTAGTACTCATACTCACAGTCAGAACAACATGCTGGTGTGGTTACTGCCTATGGTACTGGGTACCAGCTACCAGTAAATCGTGCTAGGAGCTCAGGGAGATCCGTTTGGCGGGGTTGGCGCCATGGCACTGTGACACGGAAACACGAACATGACTAAATCTCGTCATCGGTTTACTCGCACTGCATTGGAAAAAGCGGACATTTTCCACACTGAGACTTTCCATCACGGGTCGAGGCTACCTCGGTGTGGAGCCTGAGAGTGATTGACTCACAGAGAGAGAGAGAGAGAGAAAGAGAGAGAGAGACCGACCAAGTCAGAGAGAAAGGCGTGGACTGCGCATGATAGTGAACAGGTCCACAAGCTCTGACGCAAAGGACTGCCGCCGCTGAAAACAAGTGTTGGCGCAATGGAGACGCTTTCATACGTCAACAGCCAGCGTGTGGTCGCTGTTCTGGAAGACACGTTGGAGAAGCTTGGTTTTCTAGCCAGTATCACACCGGACGTTCTTGCGCACAGAGACGAGCTCTCAGAGTTCGTCGGGGATGAGATTTCCCGTGTGATAGAAGACCAGCGCATGCTCGAGCGACGGTACGAGGAGCTGATCTCCATGCGCAGTGTTCTCAAAGGCCTCGCAAACAAGTCCAAATACAAGCAGAATCAGCTGGAAATCCAAGAGGTCAGCAGGGCATTGCGGGAGTCCACCAAGAATCTATGCAGAAATCTCAAGGACAATCCAAATGTTACGGGAAATCTTCTCAAGATCCAGGATGAACGAAACGAGCTGGAGGATCTCATTGCAAAAACAATCCAAGAAGTTCGCGAAAAGCGAACCTTTCTTACCCTCGCGAACCACGTTGAGGAGACTCGCAAAGAACAAGACCGTCTTTCACAGATCGTTGATAAAGAACGCCGCACCGCGAATGCGGTCAAAGAACTTGAAGACGAGCTTTCCGTTCAACGTAAAGAGCACGAAAAGGAGGAGTCTGAACGAACGCAGCTCATTGGACGCCTCAAGGAGGACCTGCACCAGATCCGCTCACAGCTGGAATTCAAGACGAAATATGCGAGAAGAGAAGCACACGCCAAAATTTCAAGCACATTGCGTGGGTACCAGAGCCAGGAGAAGGATCTACAAAGGAAAATCGAGAATCTCAAACAGGTCAAAAAGATGGAAGAAGAGGTGCACAACGAGACTGTCGAGTTTTTAACCAAAAAGCAGGAGACTTTGCTCGAAGAAGCTGCTGAGTGGAGCGACAAGTACGCAAACGACATGGACGAATTTGATGCACAACTCGAGGAACTCACCGAGGCGAGGGAAAGGGATCTTGCCACACTACGGCATCTTCAGGGTCGTTTAGATGCCCAAGTGGCGGCTGAGCGAGCCAAGGAGGAAGAGATTCAAAGACAAAAAGATCTCGCCGAATTGAGAAAGCGAGAAGAAGAGGAGGCTAACACTGCTGCTACCCGAATTCAAAGGCAGTTCAAAGCATATCTAAATTCAAAGCCTCCTCAAGAAAAAAAGAAAGGGAAAGGGAAAGGCAAGGGAAAGGCAAAAGGAAAGAAGAAGTAGTGTGACCTCTCTCTTCTCTCCGTATTTTCTGTCAAATCAGCAAGCTATTTACTACATAAACAAGATTAACGAAGGATGCGTGTGCCTACGATTTTCCGCTCAGGTACTTCTTCGTCAGTGCACCAAACAAAGAGCCTCGTTCGTCTTCAAGGAGCAATTTGTCTCGATAACAATGTAAATCTAAAGAACAGGAAGACAGAATACAGCTCGGAGAAGGGGATACGAAGGGGTCTCAAGACCTCAACGATCTGGCCCGTGACCGTGCTGCAAGTCGCTCAGCTCTCTGTCTTTCGCGTCTGTCTTGGTCGCTCTCTTCAACAACGATGGTTGTCGAGGTCAAATCGGAGGTTTTATCCTCGCGCCGAATCAGCCGCTGCTCCTCTTGCGTCAAAACTCGGCTCGTTTCCAAAGCACAACAATCTAATGGTTTTGTTCCCTCCGAAGACTCGTCTACTTTGTTTTCTATGTTTTTCGGCGCGGCCGCCCCGCCATTCTCGCAGTTGAGCAATTTAATCTGTCTTTCTAAGGATGCAATCTCCATGTCTACTTTGTCCATTTCAGAGCTGTTGCCCCACCTCCTCAAATTGGCACGCTTTTGGGCTAACCGACGTAACGCCGCTTCAAGCCGGGCTTGCTCTGGATGAGGACCATCAAACGCTACTGTCGCGTCACACTTGCTTTCAAAGGAGCCACTCGTTCGATGCGATATCGTACTTGCCGTAGCTGTCAGTGTCCGGGTAGGATCTTTTGGCGGCGAGCTCAACTTTTCACCATCGATAGTCTCCGTCACGGAGGTCTCCTTCGAACCATTAAAGTCTTCTTTGAGCTTTAAGATGCGCGCGTGCACCTCTCTCGCTGTCGGACGCTCAGACGGATTGACTTTCAGCATTGAGTCAATAAGGTCTGAAAAATTCTTTGAGTGTCTCTTCGTTTCAAGCGGGGTATATTCTCCATTGCAGATCTGCGCGGAAAGTTTGGCGATACTACCTCCTGCGAATGGGTACTTTAAAGCAACAAGTTCATAGAAGAGCACTCCACACGACCAAATATCAGTTGGGTAAGCGTAAGGGCGATTGTCGCAAATTTCGGGACTGGCATATAGCGGCGTTCCACAGTAGGTTTCCAATAAGATGGTCTCCTCCGAAAACTCCCTACTTACTCCAAGATCACCGATCTTGACGAAGAATGACTTGTTTTCCACTTTAGATTCTCTACCTCCCTTTCCCCCCCCACCTGAAGAGCCCAGTGATACGGGAGTCTCGGATGGGCTCAAAAGAAGACCAGGAATTCCTCTCGCCAGTTTCGGGTCACATGAGAAAACAAGAACATTGGAGCTTTTAATATCTCTGTGCACAATTTTTCGAGAATGCAGATATGCCAATGCGTCAAAAATTTGTTCCATGACTCGTACCACATGCAAATCTTCAAAGTAAACCCAATCCGAGACGGCATTTCTTGACTGTATTTCGCTTCGCAAGTCTCCGTGATCTGCTAGTTCCAACTCCAAGTACAGAATGCCGTGATCCCAAAAACTGTGCTCGAGCTTGATTAGGTGGTCGTGGGAGACCTTTTGCAGCAACTCGAGCTCATTCTCCAATTTCCGTCCTTTTCCAAGCTCAGGGTGTCTTCTCTCTTTTATGACTGTTACGGCGCCATCCCTCCTCCGTCGGCAAAGCAGGACAGCACCTTTGGCGGTTCTGTAGAGCTCCTTTTTTATCTGATATCCGTTCATTGCTGACTAGGCCTTTCTCATCCTTGCAACAACCGGGAGTTGCACTTGGTTACGTCAAAACTTCGCGCGGCGGAGAAGACGATCTGCGACGGGCTAAATGAAATACCTTGCCCCTGACACCCTTCCCTGCAAAGTATTGAACAGCTTTTCTTCAGACGGCCCTCCTTAGACCAAAGACTGCACCGCTTCGCTTCAGAAATGTGGTCAGTGCGGCCTGTCTGCCTGTAGAAAACGCTGCCGTCCTCGCGCTCTTCAGGGCGCTCGATTTGATCGTGAGACTTGGCTTGGCCGGGAAAGCTGTTCGTACCGGTAAAAAGAGCTATCTGGTACTCCTATCTTTACTCGTCGACAACTGTAGGGGCCTACCAGAAAGGTCAATTCTTGGCGAGTGCAGACTTTTGAGCCAATAACTGCACTGCACCGAAATAGCAATTATTGGCGAGAGAAACTGTTGAGGAGGTGTGACAAACATGCCCATTCTGCCTTTCCATCTTTACCTAAGGGCAGGGCTACTTGCCACACCTCATGATGCTGACCGCGATTTTGCAAGACGTTGACGGCAGGCACCAGTTGCACAGTTTGGCCCGCGAGGGTTGACGTTGATCAGTCGCCAAATAGTATCTCGAACATGATTCAGTTAAGTGAGCGAGCACACACAGGCTGTTGGGGACTCGGAAGAGGCTAAAGGGGCGGGAGTTTATGAGAGAAGCCATTTGAATGTCCTCGAAAAACAAGTTTGGGTTGAGAAAAATTGAGCAGCTCACTCTTCGTTCAAATTTGTTCTCGGTCTCAGATTCTGACTAAAACATAGCGTGCGACAGTGTACATCATGAAATGTATTCAAGGTAGGTAGATCTTCAATAAAAACAAGTTGAGTTCTATTTTGAAATTACTTTCGCTTTGTCCTAACAAAGTGCGGCCAAAACTCGCCAACCGAATCGATGACGAAGGTTGTCTGATTTTGGATTTCTAATCAGCCTCCATAACCCATAGCATCTCAACCTAGTTGAGCTTGCGCGACTTCTTCTTCCCGCCTTTCTTCTCCTTCTTATCAGGAACGCCCTCTGGCCGGTCAAAGTTTCGAACGTAATTGACATACTTTCTCTGCCAAGCTTGGGCCATTCCCCCCTTTGGCTCTGGCCAAGGGCGCTTGAGCTCGCGATTGATCTTCTCGTCCTTGTTTCGGATGTAGATCTTGAAAAAAGGCGAATCCCACAATAACCGAGGCTGGACGAAAATGGCTGCCACAAGGACAGGAGTAGTGTTGAAGAAGTAATACACCATGAATGTCATTCCAGTAGTCATGGCAACTTTAGTTCCCAATTCTTGTAGCTTCACCAGGTCATAGTCCTTATAAGTCATCTGCACCTTATCGTCTCCGTCTGCCGGGTCCACGAACGTTTGCATCTCAGTAGAGTAGAGTTGCGAAGGGCGCACAAAGACGATACTGTCCTTATTTGGCCCTGTTACCGAGCGAAAGTAAAAGTAGCCCATGAGGAGCGCGGTCATCATGGTCACGCCTGCCACTACCATTTGCAGATAGAACACATTTTCGGGGTTCTCGAAGTCAAATGATTGACGCACGAGCAAGATCGTTCCTGGTACAACGAAGTACCCTGCCGTTCGGAGCAAGAAACTCATCTTGACAGAGTTCGCCAACCTGTGTCGCGTCACAGCTACTGGCCCTCCCTTCCTCTCTTGGAGCCTGCTGAATTCGCGAACCGGAGCTACCTTCTCTCTCGCTGGATTACGCGCTCGCCTCGCTGGTACGGGCTTTGTGCGGCTAAGGTCTGGCGAGCGGACCTCGGTATACTCGGTATAATGGAAGTAAAAGTGCGAGGACTCTGGACTCTCCCTCCATTCGCTAGCTCTAACCCTGAGACTGCCCTTTCTGTGACAGAGAATGTAATAGCACTTGGGCCTACATTTTCCCGTAGTAGGCCGATATGACACCTGTCAGGTAGGTACTAGTAATTCATGATAAGTGACATTGAGAGCGCAGAACACTATGACTGTGTCTTAGTTACTGAGAACCGAAGTGAAATTAGTGAAATGGTCGGTTCTGGGCCAATTGATCACAAATGATCACAGTCCATTTTCCCCAGGTATCGCTCGCAATTGAGCCAAATCCTTCTCTTCGCAATGAGTGCTTCAGCTCCGAAATACGGCTTTGGCCTAGAGTTTTCAGTTGAAAGAGATTGGTGGTTCTTCAGAGTAATACCGGATAGGTAAATCAAATATAAAAAGAAGAGAGACTTTTAAATATATTGTACAAATATTGAAACAATATCTCACATACTCCGAGACTCAAAACTCGGGTGTTTTGGGGACAACAATAGCTCGGTTGGGGTCCACACTTTGATGCGGAAATTCCGATGAAAGTTTGCGGTTCCTCACGCGGACCATCCCATCCATCTCCGTCACAATGTCATCTGTGTTGCGACAGTCGCGAAGTAATCGAAGAAGCAGGCAAAAGGAGAACAGACCTATGACCAGCGCAGCTACGAGGAGGGCAATAATCTCTGCAGCCAATCGCCCGCCCTCCGGTTTCTCTCCAAGAAGCTCGCGGGAAGCCCGCAAAGACAGCCCGTGGGCTATTCGAACAATGCCGTCTTCCATCGTAATATTCGCTTACCAATATCAGTGCTCAATGTGCTCAGTTGGCAGTTGGTGCAAAGGTCAATGTCAACGACCTTCTTCCACTGTCAGTTGCGGTATTGCACCTTCCGTCAGCTTGCGAATCCCAAGCAAGCACTCCGCCTGACACCTGCTATTATGTTTTGATGCGACTCTCTACAGCGGCTAGGACGAGGCAGTAGAATTCTGAATAACTCTGATTCGATTGATCGCATGAATTGCATGTGATCAGCACAGGAGAATCTCACCATCTCACACCAGAAGTAGTTTACACTGTTTACACTCTGTTTACACCGCGACAATGGCATTGAGCGAAGCCAACGTGCCGGTACTAGGTACTACAGTATTGGCCGTGAGCAAGTGCAGTTGCAACCCCTGAAATTTGCACTGCCATTTGTGTCATAGCGGGGTATGCAGTACTCAGAATCAGTACCGCTGCTACAGTCAGGTGTCGCATAGATTCAAGTCCGAACCACGGCGAACCCCTGCAAACCTAACCTGGGGTGATGATTGCTCAAAGTAGCGAATGACAAGAATCGGAAAGAGTGGCGAGAGCACTGGCAAGCAAGCATTCGTGTCAAAATGTAAATCGCTCAAATGTGGACAGCTGCTGTAGACAGCGACCTTGGCAACGAATCAGAAGCACAGACCGGCACTCGCACCCAAAAAGGTTTCTAAGATTTTCTAAGATCTAGACATCATGGTAAAACAAATCGGTTTGTGTGACCAGTCTGTAGCCTCGGTAGATTCCCAAGAAGTTTTGATTGATTGTTGAACTTGTTGGCAAACAAAGCCAATCCTTTCGTATGATTGCACCAGTATGCTCCAGTTGCTCGTCATGAGGTGTGCACCACCGGGCCTATGGAACCCAGTAGCTGGTCCTGGCGACGCCATAGACTTTTGATTAAAGATGCATAGATAAATAGCTACGACCGTGGACCTTCTACCTACGACTGACCAGTAATCCAACGTGGTCTGTGTGTGATGTGAATGACTCGGAGCTACCGTCATCACTTTCGAGTCGGAAGTACAAAAAAGGAAAGGGTGCATCGGACCATCTCTCATCATCTCTCATCTCTCAAAAACCCTCAAATCAATCTCAGGCGACTGCTGACTCAAACGGTTGTCCACAGTTTACGCGACTTTCATCTGGCACATCGCGCTAACGGACTTAGAGTTGAAAGATTGGACTGACAGGGTTGATGACTGACCTCCTTTTCTTTCTATGTCCGCTGTTCGACGAGGAGGTCTCATGCTTCCAAAATTCAAATTGACTCACGGTCAGTTTTTAATGGGCTGAATTGTTCTTGAGAAGGCCTTGAAGGCTCTGGAATCTGTCAGCGTTAGCGACAGCGACAGTGACTCGAGGCAGAAGGCTTTTGCAAGAGCACAACATTTTACTGGGTCTGATTGTTAACGCACTATCGTGTCAACTGGCATGACGTGCATGACGCTTCTTCGACTGGGACCTTTTCGCCAGCACTCCAGCTCTAGCTTCTTGCCATCTCCTGTCTGTGGTCCAAGACACTCCAAGACTAACTGTGAAGCAAAGCGATCGTCAGGATTCACGAATATCAGGAATCGGACTTCTTCATTGGCGTCATAACGAAAGGGTCCGGCAATGGCCAGCCTCACTGATACATCCAAGACGCGGACCAGCGGTGCTCAAACACTGAGTCCAATCCTCGAGTGCCGGAACAGTACCGTAGCACGAGTACTACTGACACCTGCTCTGGGGCTCAAGGATGCTCAAGGCGTCGCTCTCATTTTGATTTTGATATCAAGCCAGTGCTTTGAAACTCACGCGAAATTCATTACGAAATTCTGTTTGGTCCATTACCTGAAATCGATGAGCCAGACTTGCAATAATGTACTCGAGTACCTGTTAGCGCTACTAGAGTACTATTACCGGTCCCAGTACCTTAGTACAAAATTTACAATTCACAGTTCTGATGATTCTCGAATCGTGAAGAACACACCCCAATTAAGATCTACCTACTGTACAGCATAGTACGAATTTGGAAAGTATGGGGAAGTTGCACAGAGAACACCTAGCCTCGACCACGAGCGAGAGGAGAGGAAATGTCGCTCACCATTTTACCACTTGGAGAAAGACCTTTCTTCGCCTTGTTGGGACGCTGATTCTAGGTGAGCCCCTCCCTGCGGACCAGAATTTCACGCCCAACCCAGATACCGGTCCTGCGTGTCAATCGGTGGAGAACTAAGCGTACAAAACGAACTTCGGCAGCAAGTTATCGTGGTCGAGCAGAGAAGGTCTTGCGGCGTCAGATGTTCGGGCAACGCAAAACAAACCAGAGTGTCATGGAACTGGGCTCTTGATGAGCATCCATGGCTACGGCAGTTAGCAAGTGTCGCCACAAGCTAAAGCTCCAGGTGTTGCGAATGGAGCGAAGAATCGAGACCTGCACGCTGCAAAGAATATCTTGCTGCGTTGTATCAGAGCAGGGAGTCTGGCATCCGCGACGAGTTTGTGAGTCAAGCTTAGACGGGAAGCACGCTTTCAGGTCAGACCAAAGTTTAGCTGTTCAGTGCAAATGCTGAATCCAGTGTAAAAAAATTATTGGCAAACAAAACTACTGTAGCACAGTAAACAAGGTCATTCATTTGGGACGTAGAGCAGGAGCGGATCTTGAACTTGGAGCGGGCCCCAAACCGGTTCTGGCTTGTCCGACTTGGAGCTTGTCTTCGGGGCCAGTGAGGTCTGCCCCGTGAATAGCGATCCTCTCCTATTGGAATTGCCGCTGTTCATTCGCACCAAGGAGCGCCGTTTCACGAGGCCGCCAACATTCAGATCACCATTCGGCGGAGGGACTGCAACAAGATCACCAGGCGCGTGGGCCGCAACAGACTTTGCGTCGAAGGAATTCGGCTTGCGGATTAGGTTAGAATTCATCTGGCGCGACGCCGACTGTGGGGTAAGCTGTGTGTTTTCCGTGATGCTCGTAGAAAAGAAACCCTCGTCATCTTCCGACAAGACCAATGGCAGCAAATCAGAGTCCAATCTCGAAGAGTGTTTCCGGCTGAAGAAGCCTTTAGGTGAAGCTCCGCTTGGAGACTCAACATTTTGCAAATAATTGAAGAGCGGTATATCGTGAGCACCGCGCGGCGATACGGATCCAGAAACACCACTTGCCAGCCGAGGAGAAACGCACATAGGTGCATAAGAAGCGAAGCTCATCTTTCGGTAGAATGGCAAGGGGTCAAGAACAGAGTGAAGGTCGCAACTTGCTGCGATGCTTTCGATGGTGTCTTCCGAGCCGGCCTTCGTTTTTATCTTTGCTGGCACTTCATCTACTCCAACAGTCCATGCCAAAGATGAGGAGTCACAGCTTTGCTGCTCCACTTGGGTGTGCGCATACACAAGAGTTGGCGGTGGTAGACTTGCCGGTATATCTTGTTCAAGAGGAGTGTAGGTTCCTGTACGTCGTGCCGGTTCCGAAGATCTGAGTGCCTTTGCGGGCTTTGGAATCGACAAGAGGTCAATCGCGGCGTCCAAAACTTTCCGTTGGTCAATAAAGCCTTTCAGAGTATCCTTATCCGTCAGATTCAGCTCCGCACTAAGCCTCTCGAAAAGTTTTCGCATTGTGGCTCTCCGCTCGCGCTCTCTCTCAGATTTCAGTGCCTTCTTATTCTGCTCCACTCTCTTGCGGGGTTGGTCATTGTTGCTGTTAGCTCGTGTGCGAGGTGTGTAGATAGACGTGAGAGCTGATGGCTCCTTTTTGCGCTTCTGCGCCTGTGGCTGCCGGTCCCACGATTGGACCTGGATAGCATCATCGTGATTCGGGGCTGAGGTGTCCACCTTTAAACCACTTTTAGAAGATTGCTGCGCCTTGGAGCAGTCAAAATTGTTCGCCTCAGAGTCCACCAAGCACGCAACGACTTTTGCATAGTCACTGGGTTCCACGTTCGCCTGCTTGCGCTCTTCATGCGCTTCGTCAGGTAGCATGCTGAATACATTTGGATCAGAGGCAAGGTTTCTCGGGGAATTGTCGGATGCGTGTCTTGTGATTTGCTTTGCTTTCCCGAGAGCCATCGGGTTCCAAGAGCCGCCGTGCTCTAACGAGTCGCCGAAACCTTCAAACGACAGCTCCTCCTTCATTGAGTTTGCAAAAAAGCCATCCAAACTAGAGCTCTCGTCAAACGTTGCCGCATGGCGCTGCCGACCGCGATGGCCCGAGGGCTCGCTGCTCTCCATCCTTCAGGGTACTTGCGCGATCCAGAGCTGCGTTCGCAGAATGCCCAGCGCTCAGCCGATTTCAACTCCGACAATGCTCTGCCTTCTTTGCAAAACACGCGCCTGTGCCTCGCTCCAAGCTTCTTTGCACAAGAACGAAACGCAAAACGTGTACACACGCAATTACGCTTTAAACGTGTGTAGGTTCAGTCGAACCATACCACCATGCTAACGCAAACCTTGATCAGGGTGGAGGGAAGCGGGTGTAGTCTCGTGAGAATGGATTTTTTTCCTCTCATGCATTTGCACAACACTTTACACAAAAAAAGCGATTAAGACAGGGACACGGACTAGGGCACATGCAGTCATTGCACGCCAGTGCTATGGAAATGAAGCTCCTTTTTAGCAAGCCCAATTCTTACATTCGTATTTGCCACGGCCGGTGATCCGGGTTAATTTCTGCACTGTTGTTGTGCAAAAAGCGCAGCGAACAAGATTGCAAAGTTACTCACTGTCAGTCTAAGACTACTTCAAGCGACAGCATTGGTCGGTGTGTGCCATGGAACGTCAGACACTTGGCAATGTGGGAGATGGACCTTATAGGGCAGCATCTTAGGCAAACGCGAGTGAAAACTATTTCACGTCTCGTGAAAAATCCATCTTTTGCAATCTGGACCCTTCGCTTTACCAGAGCTCTAAGCGGGACTATGAGTGTGAACTCGCCTTTGGACCCTAGGAATTTTGGGCAAAGATCCGTTACGTACAAAATTCGCGTCGGCACAGCAGTCACTGGACTGAGCACCATGGCGACCGCGACCGCCGTGGCACCTTGCCCGTGGTCGCAACCAGAATTGTGACCATGACTGGCAACGCGACGCTGGGTGACAGTACTGGCACACTTGATCTCGTGCCAGCTTTCGATGAAGCTCAACTTACGAATGAGAAATGAACTTATGCCAGTGGTCACAGAGTACAACTGTTTAATGTAGTACTATACCGTAGTGAGGCGTCCGAGTTCGAGCCTCCGAGTCCATAGGCGTCCCATCGGATAGATTCTCCGGAACGCAATGTCAGCACCAGACGTCCCGGTCGAACAGATTTAAGCAGGTGAAGCAGATGGTGACAAGTGCCGACGCGGTGAAAACGCCGGTCAGTGGGTGACGCGTACCATGGGACACGGCGGTCGCAGACGCTGGGGGCATGATGCGGAGATAGAACGTAAGATCGAGGAGGAGAGACAGCGTCGCGCTTTGCAAGCAAAGGAGAAACAGCAGCGACGCAAGGCCCAGCCGAAACTAATGCAAGGGGATGCAAGACTCGGACCGGGATCGTACGCAATTGAGAATGCTGACTCACAAATCTTCCCGAGGTCAAAGAAAGCAACCATTACCACACACAAGCGAGAGGGGAGCGAAAGGGAAGAATGCTTGCCGGCTACAACTTATGAAAGCCATCCAGAACTTGCCGAACGCCTCGTTCGGCCAAACAGTCCTTCTACTACCTTTTCAAGGACTCCAAAGCTAACTGACAATTTTATCAGCTCCCCAGGGCCAGGAGAATACGACACAGTTCGCGCGCTAAGTCAGACACTTGAGAACACCAACAATGCAATCGAATGGCGCGAAGAGAAAGAGAAGGTTGCCCTTGCCAAAAACCCGGGACCTGGGGATTACGACTTGAACCACGCATCAGATTTTATACATTCTAGCACACCAAGCGCGATGCTTTCCACGACGGGCAGGGATGAGCGGACGCGGCTTTATTTTGGAAAGGAGTTCACACCGTCACAGGACCAATCCGAAAAAGGGGAGCAATTGTTTGTTTGCTCCACCTTTCACCATCCACTGTACCGAAGCCCGGGAGTTCGAATTGGAGAGAGACCAAGAACGAGTGAGCAGGTTCTCCGGCCGAACCTAGTGAAGGACTGGAAAGAATCTCCAAGAATTAGAGTTGACCCATACGAGTGGTTGAGACACATGGACAAGACGACTAGAAACCCTACTCGAAGCAGAGCAAACTCGCCTCATGAAATTGACAGAGGGACTTTACCTGCAACAAAAGGTTTTGCTTTCTCCAAGCAGCTTGGGAAAAAGCAAGATCTCTCAATACTCACTCCTAGTCCGGGGCCCAAGTACCTCGCAAAGACTACCAGCGAAACGGGGTTTAAGCCAACTGGCCCAACCTTCGCAAGGCCTCTGAAGATCACAACAACACCCAAAAAGCTAGAGCCTCAAAAAACGAAAAGCCCAGCGAAGAAAATCATCGGCAAAAGTCCCTCGAAAAAAAGTGATCAGATTGGCCAAATGGGCAAATCTTCTATTGCTCGGAAGGATACTTCTCCTCCAAACACAGCAATATCCTCGTCCCGGGCTTCCGTAAGCACAGCTACGGATCGCAGCACGGAGGCTGCCCAAGAAATGGCAAGCGCGACTCTGTTTCTTGACCTCGACCCACATCAAGAGCTTGTGTATGACGCTTTTTAAACTCTCTGTTTTTATTCATATTGGTTTTAAGAGCGCTACTTGCTAAATCTCTTTCTGGTTCAAATGAAAAAGAGACGCCATTCAACTCTGCTTGGCTTGAAAGATCTTTGAATCTGGCCACGTGAAGGGCGCGTCGAGTGTCACCGTCCCATTTGGTGTGAGCCTCTCTCCTACTTTGGGAGCATTGTGCGGTTGTACCACTTGGACATGGCATAGTAGTAAAAGAAGTCACAATATAACACAGTCTGCACAAAGCCTGCGACCCAGACGATTATGGTCATCCTCGACGTGTGATAAGTTTGCTCCGTGAAATAACGATCGATCCAATTCAAAATATACAGGGCACGATACGCTCCAAGTGCGAAGACGTAGTTGGCTGTCAAATTTTCGACATTTCCATACCGTTGCATAAGAATCAGCTGCGGCATGATTGCGACTGCCTCAAGGTAGATCGAGAAAGTCCATAAAATCTCCATGATCGAAAATTCACTGTTAAAAATAAGTGCAAGCACAGCACAAGGAGCAACAGCAAACTCAAGGTACCTGAATGAGTCCTCGTTCTTTTTGTACGTCGCTTTCCACGGCTGTTTGAAGTGAAAGTAGTAAACTATCGTCGCTGATGCCGCGATGTAAATGAGCTTCATGCAGAAGTTGTACACGTGCAAAAAATCCAGCTTGGAAAAGTTGAAGAGGTCCAAATATCGGGTCAGAAACACCAAGAGGTACAGCTCTTGCGTCTTCAAGGACAAGCCCTCGACTGTGCGCGCTCTCAGCATTTTGTGAAACAGGATTGCAAAGCTTGCAAGGTGGACCATGTCCCCTCCCAGTCTGAAAATGTTCATCATCTCCCTTCACCTTGTGCACGGTTTCTCCGCCCCGGAAATCCCCTGTCCCCCCTTCCGCAGAAAATGTCAAGACCCAAGAGAAACTGCTGTTCGATGCCTCGCCTAACTGTGGTTTGCCTTCTCCCTAAAATTGCTTTGCAAATGCTCGACGCGAAAGCCAAGGATACTGCCTGCCTCGCACCCGTTCCTTCCCCGAAAGAAAACTGTTCACTGTTGCGAAACATTAGGTTCGTTACGATCACTGCATAGCCAAGTTCTCACTATTCCGAAGATAAGAAACTCGATTAGCAAATCGATAGTACCAGCACACTGGTGTTTTATCGTAGCCAGGTTGGACACGTATTGTCAAATCGAGCAGGGTGAGTGTTCACTGAAAAAGGAAATTAAAGATGACAAGGACCAAGCAGCCAACTCGAGGAGTCTCGATTCCAAGAGTGGAAGGGAAATTGAACAGCCAATACAAATGTTAAAAATCGGTTTGTAAATGCTTAGGTTTGTTTTCTAGGAGATCTGGGAGAAAGAAAGCATTCGATGTGCCCAAAGCTGGTCATTCGCAAGGTTCCGGTGCTCGGACGTAAAACATCATGTATACGTCGCGCCGTTTTGACTGTGAAAGCTCGAGCTGTGAGACATTCATCTCAGTCACCTTTGCATCGTCGAAGCGTGTGCAGGATCCCTTCTCTACTACGGCAGACGTGTAATGTCCAAAGTTCAAGCTCGATCCATGATGAAACACCACGCCGCGAAGAACGTACCTGGAGCCTTTCAATCTAATTGATTCACGGAAATGCACTCTGTCTCGCCGTTTATCTCCGAGCCCAGAAAACCGCTTGAGGTGCAGCACCAAAATCGGAGCAAGGTCAAGCTGCCCCCAGCGAATCGCCCCGCCTCTCTGCTGGCACTTCTCGCAGTGGAACTCGGGGATTTCCGTGGGTAAGAAGTACTGCTCAAAGAGATCCTCTACCTCAAATTCAGACTCGTTCATTCCGGAGCCCTTCTGCTCCGGTAGGTGGAGAGAGATATCTTCCAATGACACTTCTTGTTTGCGACAATATTTACAGTGCAGGCACTCCAACTGCTCTATTCCTTTCGAATGAAATTGTAAACTTAGCGTCCGTCGCCCTGTGCAAAGCTCTGCTGCTTCTAAAAAGTACTTCATGTATTCGTGAACATCCTGCTGCGCCCTGATACCAAAACGTTCCGCTCCTGGAAGATCTTTTCGGCAGGCAGCAAGAAATTCGTTCACTTTCCATGGGTCGTAGGGTGGCAAAGAGTTATCCAGAGTTCCAATGCGCCGAAGATCGGAGGACTTGGCAGCATAAGCAGCCATTTCCAAGAATGCCTTCATGCAACTCTTCGCGTTGGCGTGATCTTGATCTGAGTTCAGGACGCTTTCGCGAAGAGTTGGTACAAAAGAATCCAGCCTGGCTAGAATCTGAAGCATCGAATTGGCGTAGCACGAGTTTCCGGAATTCTTCAATCCACCGGGGAGATAAGCTATCTTCGTTGGCGGGGATGCTGACGGGCTCACAAGACCAAAACGTCGCCTCTTCAACTCTGGCGTTAAATGTGCCGGAGCAGGCGCAAAGATCCTGTTTTTGGACGATTGTACGGAAAGCAGAGGTTCCTTTGGAGCACTTTCGGTAGCGACTGCAACCCCGCCCTCCTCCGGCTCGGTCGCGACATCGGTGGCGGTGTTGCCTCTGTCTCTCACTAAAGCTCTGTTTCGAATGACATATTGGGGTGGACCCTCCAGCTGCTCCTCTCGCGCGTTGGTCGACTTTCGAGACATCGACATGTCGTCTTCAAGCCGAACTGTTTCAGTGTTTGCATCTTTCAGCTTGCGCTCCAACTTGACCGTGGTCAACCCGGACTTTTTGATTTTCGAGCACAATTTCTTGTAGAATGTCGCGAGTTCTTCAACCCTTTCCTCAGGCAACGACACTTTGATGTGCGCCCGAACCTGCATCCGTGTTATATTGAAGAGAATGTAAGCTTCCTCAGGGTCAAAGAACGCTCTCTGTAACAGATGAAGCTGCACGATGAAGCTGGGCTGCTTGCCATAGGTATCGCACAGTTCGCTTTCAAAGTGAACGTAAGGCAAGCCGCTGCTACGCAGTGTCACAGAGTTCCCTGTTTTGGTGGCTCGAAATCTCTTTTCGGCCATGGCAGGGTCAGTGCCCTCCACGGCGCAATTCGAGATGCTTGCCATGTTGCCCTCAGTCTGGGGCAGATCGCCTTTTGTTGCGAACAACACAGTCAGGCTCGCTCGGATCTCCAGACACGGCCTTCTTGATACCGCCCCGCAGTGCTCCTGGCGAAAGGCCCGATGCAGCTCGAGCAAGCTGGTGTCTCGTATTGGTTTCGCCGTTCCTTTCGCCGTGAGTTGTGTGTGCGTGCCTTTGCCTTGGCCACGGAGCAGCCTTGATTGAAAATTTTCAAATTGATTTTTTGAATTTCCGATGCTAGTATTTGCGTTAAAGTCTGTGCTACAGGTGCAATCTCCTGTTCTGTTCGTCGGCATTAAAATTTTTTCCCTCTGAGCATAGTTAATTGAAATAAACTGACTGCATTTGACGCTCGAGGCATCTCGAGGCAAACAAAGGCTTTGCTTCGCAAGTGGGGCGTGAGCTCGATTGAGTACGAGATGATAATTACGTTTTTTAAAAAAGAGCTTTTGTTCATGGGAAAACCGCTGCGTCATGCACAATGTGAAACGCGTATGGTGGTCCTTGGTATTCTATGAGACGGGTCGCAGTCTACTTTAGAAATGCCGATGAATTGGGTCCAAGCTACTGGCGCATTTGAGTGAAAGAACTCCCGCTAAAGCTAGAGCCCCCAAACGAAGAGCCCCCAAACGTTGAACTCTGGCCACCAAACCCACCGGCGCCTCCTGCATTGCCTCCACCGAACGAGGAGAATCCCTGTCCAGTGCTTCCGAATCCTCCGCCGCCACTACCGCTGGCAGCATTCGAAAAGCCACCAAATCCGCTTGATGAGCCGCCAAAACCGGAAGTCTGTCCAAAACCACCGGCGCCAGATGTTTGACCTCCACTGTTGCCAAAGCCCTGATTGCCTGTACTAAAGCTGGAGAACCCTGTACTCGGCGTTGCTTGGGAGCCGAAGGGTTGCGCCCCAAAAGAAGACGAGCCCTGCTGCTGATTCTGTGTCGCAGTTCCGAATCCCGAAGAACCAAATCCACCCGAACTAGAAGTGCCGCCAAAACTAGATGATCCTGAGCCTCCCTGGTTTGTTCCAAATCCAGTAGAACCCTGTGCATTCCCGAATGAACTAAAACCAGTTTGCCCGAATCCCGAGCCTCCCGACGATCCATTGTTTGACGATCCGAAAGAACTCTGTCCTTGGCCAGACAAGCCGCCCTGACCACCTTTCAGTTGACTAATCCTGCTCGCAAAGAAGCCATTTTGTTTGTATTTGGTCTCTATCATTTGGAAGAGCTTCTCGTAATTTCCGCGATACTTTTCGAGAGATTTTGCAATCCCACTAGCCTTGTCAGGAGCGAATCGATTGTAGAACTCTCGAAGAAGAGTCTCTGCAGTGCCATGATCAATGGCAGTTCCAGCTCCGCTGTTGGTAGCCCCAAAACCTCCAGCTGCGCCACCAAAGCCGGAAGAGCCAAATCCGCCGCTGGATGGTGCCTGACCGAAACCACTGGCTGGCGCAGGAGTTTGACCAAAACCGGTTTGTGCGGATGAAGATTGCCCGAACCCGCTCTGAGGTGGAGTTTGGCCAAAACTGCTACTTGTTTGGCCAAAGCCGGATGCATTCGATGTCCCGGTCGATTGTCCAAAGCCCGAAGAAGCTGCTGGCGCAGCTTGTCCAAAGCCTGAAGTACCAGTTGCCGGCACAGCTTGTCCGAACCCTCCACCACCAAATCCCGTGCTGGATTGCGAGAAGCCAGAAAATCCCTCTGCAGATGGCTTTGCTGCTGCCCCGCTTTTAAGCACGTAGTCTATTTTCGTGTTGTACTTCTTCTCCAAGTTTGCCAAAAGCTTGGGAATATCGCTTTGATACTTTTGGAGGATCTCATCCACCTTTCCGACACCCTCCGGACTCACTCTCTCGTAAAATTTCAGGACTGTGGCTCTAACATCTACGGTTGAAAGGTCCGGAGCAGACGTAGGAGCACCCGCCGACGACGGGGTTTGCGCTGCAGCGACTCCAAACCCTGTCATCGAAGACGCAGCTCCGCCACCGCCAGTAGCGGCACCGAAGGAAGAAGGGGTGGTGGTGGGGGCAGCGTTATTCCCAGAAAACTTCAAAGGTTCCCCGCCTTCGGCTTTCAGTGGATTGGCCTTGGGAGTGCTTGGTAATTGCTTCGGCTCGTCCTTGAGAGATTCGCTCTTTGCCGACGTGTCTCCAAGCGAAAATCCCTTGAAAGACATTTTCGACGAAGGCTGCTCGGCTGCATCAGACTTGGCAGTGGACTCCTTCGATCCCGACGGTGGTGCAAACAATCCTCCGTCGACAGCTTTCTCTTTGACAGGCACGGGAGGCGGAGGCGGAGAGGCTACCTTTTTGACTGGCTCCACCACCGTTTTGAACTTGGGCGCAGATGACGACTTGAATGAATCCAAAGCGGAGTTGGCCTTTTCATCGAGCGTAGCTCGCTTGCTAGTAGACATCGTCTCCAAAAATTTGAGCGCTGCCGACTCGTTTTCGCTGCTTTCCTTCGCTTGAAGAGCCTGTAAAGCATTTTGCGCCACGGCCTGTCGCCAAGCTGCTTTTTCCTTCGTTGACCTGGAAGCTGTAATAGCCGGCGGACGTTTTTCCATCGCGGGAATTCCGGACGCATTTCTCAGAGGAACCTGCACGATGTTTGCCCGAATCGACATTTCAAGTGACTGCAGAGTTGCAAATTCGTCTTGCAAGCTTGGTCGCACCAGCTTAAGCTTTCTCGTAGAATCAAATCCCCAAGTCTCTTTTTCTGATACCGCGGCTGCAGCTTTCGACTCTACCGGTATAAGCTTATCCTCAGAGACATTGTATACCTCTTTGAAACCACACAGAGTAGCACGAAGTTCCTGAATTCGAGCGCTAATAAGTTTTGCCTGCTCGAAATTCGAGATAATTTGCTGTATAACCTCCTGAGACGGGAGCCCATTTTCCTGAATAAGTGACACTCCTGAGGGATACCGAGTTTGCTTTAAAGCGGAGCGACAGAGCTCAAAACGCGAATTGAGATCTCCATAACGCCGACGGATTTCTTTTACGCGGGATGTGAATTCTGCAACACCGTCGTCTTCGGCAGCAAATTCCTCCGTGTGATTCTCCACCACAAGCGAAGGAGGCAGAGACGTCTCCCAGCTCTCGAACCCTACTGCTTCGGAGACTTTATCGGCTTGCTTAGACAACCGGATTACTGATTGCACTAGTCGCTTGAGGCGACTATCTTGGTCAAGGTAAGTTCTCCTCAGGCCTTGCAACATCACCTCACAAGACTTGAGCTCCTGCTTAAAATCATGGGGGGACAGCTTGGTATACCAAGTTGACTCGCTTCCTATTCCACTCATGCATTTGATAAACTCTTCATCAGAACCTAAGTTGTCCACGAAGTGTGCGGAAAATTCTGACTGCACCAACTTAAACATCGATTGTATTCCCGAAAATATCAGTCTTGCCTCTTCCTCTGGGATCTGTGAATGATGCGAGATATCCACCTGGTGTTTCGATGCAAATTTTGAGTTCGCAGAGCGCATAGGGGATTCGGTCATCCGAAAACTCCGGACGTTTACCTTGGGAACGGATATGCGCCCATCCACTTGCACTTGCTTTTCTAAGTTCTTGTCGAGCTCGTTTCTCCTTTCAATCAAGAGCTCGATTGCAGACTTCAGATTTGTGAGTTGTTCCCGCACTTCCAGTTTCACGCTACTGTCAAGGGATTTCTCGCGAGTTGGGGTTGCGGAACTTTCTAGTTTCCTCATTCTATCAGTTGTCGAGGTAGATGTGATGTTTGACGGAGAAGGAGCAGATTTTAGGTCCGTTGTGCCAGAACCCTTGACCTGTGTGACTTTGCTCCGCGCTATGGAGCTGGCATCAGGCTTCTGAGGAGGCGGCTCAAGGGAAGCTTCTGCTTTCGCTTGCATATTTTGGCTTCCGAAAGAGGTAGGTAGGGAAGGAGCGCCGTTCCTCTCGGGAACAGCTTTGCTCGCAGTACCCTCTCTTGCGTTTTCCCCAGTGCTGGGACCGCCGAAACCCGTGAAGCCTCCTTTCGCATTGGCGGAGTCACTTCCGCCCGCTGTTGCCCCAAAGCCAAACATGTTTTTTCCAGATCCCAATGATGAGCTAGACTGATTCTCAGCCTGCTGCGCAAAACCCGTTGAAGGTTTATCGCCTTTCAGCACCCCGCCGTTCGAAACTTCAGACTCAAACCCACCTGGACCTGATGAAGGGGCAAATTTGCTCGAAGTGCTCTCTTCCCCAGCTTTTCCAGCACTGAAACCGCCAAAACCCGAGAAGCCCCCTCTCGCATTGGCAGAAGCATCCCCGCCTGTGGCGGACCCGAAGCTGAACATACTCTTACCTGAATCCATCGACGGGTTCACCTGCTTCTCAGTCTGGCTTCCAAAAAACGAAGAGGTTCCCCCGGCTTCAAAAAACCCGGCCTTGGGTGTCTCTAGCTTCAAGCTTCCCGACCCAAATCCCGATACAGAGGCAGAATTGCTCTGAGTATTCTCTCCCGCGGATTTTCCAGCGGTCAAAGTACCACCAGGTCCCGAGAAGATCGATTTTGTATTGGCGGCATGATTCCCACCCGTAGTGGTCCCGAAGCCAAATAGATTCTTCTCAGAACCCGCGGACGGACCAGCTTGCTCCCCAACCTGTCGCCCAAAAATAGATGAGCCTTGATTAGCGTTGAAGCTCCCCGCCTCTTGCGCTCCGTCGCTTGCGCCAAACGAAAAGGGTTTGGAAATGCTGCCCGACCCGAAACCACCTCCAAAAGTCACATTCGCTGGACTCTGCTCCTTCAATGCCTCGTCTTCCCCGCTCCTCGTGGACTCGCTTACTTTGCCTAGAGTGGCGCTATCACGGGCATTATGAATGGAAGACTCTCCGTGCGAGGCGATGGTCTGCGAGGTCGTTTCACGCTTTGGGATTGTGCTCACATCTGCAACCGAGGTGACCATCCCAGGAATAATGGTGTGGTGGCCCAACTTGAAATTCGTGTCGGCAAATGCGATACACGTCAAAATCCCATCCGAGTTGGAGATGATGAGTTCTGGGGGAGCTTGGAATGTAGGCTTTGACTCCAGCTCCCCATCTTTTCCGTAGATGTGCACTGGGGGAATTGCGCGTGTCGCGCAGTACGATAATGCACAGCCCGTGACGAAAGGGCTATTTTGGAATTTCATTCCGTCTTCATCACGTGCCATTGTCCACGGGCATTCTGCCACACTCCACATGGACATGCCGCAGACATCACTGTGGGTCTCCTCATCCTTGTTAACTAAAATGCGCTTTACGACACCCCATCCAGACTCTGGATCAGATTTGAACAATGCCATCGAGGGGCTGAAAGTGGACAGTACGATAAGACAGTCCATGTGCTGAAGGTGCGCGAAAAAAAAACGGTGCTCCCAGGGCTTGTCAGAGGAGTTAAACTCGAGAGGGTCTTCCCAGGAAACTGCTGTTTTGCACGAACTACGATCCTCCGATAGCTCACAGATCGCCAAGTGAGGCAACATGCCATCTTCCTCAGGGATCTCACTTGGGTCGAATGAGCTTCTAATCCCCACAGCTATTGTGTCAGGACGAATCCACGATAGCGCGTTGATTTGTGCGCTTTCTGGTTCAAAGTCGTCCGACTCAGGCAAAAATTGAAATTCACCCACAAGTTCGCCAAATTTGACGACAGAATCCCTAACGATTTTGAGTCGAGAGTGTTCGCAACCAATCGCCACCAAACTCAGCGCAGGCTCAGGAGAAATGCTGAGGGAGAAGGCTTCTAGTTCCACATCTGCGACGGAGATCTTAGCACTGGACACATCTACTCGTGACAATTTACATTCTGACACAACGAGGACTGCAGAGTCGTCTGAGCTAAAACAGGCATCCTGGATGGTTTTAAATCCGTCTCGAACCCACGCCGGCTTGACAACTGCACTGGACATTAATCCATCAAGGGCAAACAAGAATATTTTAGTGCAACTCCAAGCACACAAAAGCGACTCATCCTTGGAGAGAACTAAACCAGACAACTCTTCATCCGCTTCGAGAGTCGCCAGTGTTGACGGCTCTTGCAAAGCATCTTTCACCTTTGATTCCATCACTCCGGCAAGCAACAACTCCTCCATCTGCCCGACACATTCCTCCAGGCCATCCTGCTGGCCCCACTTTTGCACGCGTACGGAGGCATCTTTCAGCTGAAATAGGAGCCCAAACTTTGACGAGTTGGCAATGGTCCTGCACGATCTTGTTCTTGGAGAGAGGTGATCAGCAGGCGCATCTCTGGCTGCTTTGACCTTTCCTCTGACGATCGCTTTGAGGTTCTCCAGCAGGATCGAAGACTCGCTCAGGGGAGCTTGGACTTGTTGCATCTTGGCCGCAGGTTGGCCACCCTCAGCGCCGATGGCTCAGCTGCAGAACCGCTGCTCCCTCTGCTGCCTCTGCTGCTTCTGCTGCCTCAGCCCCGCAAGATATCGTTCTCTCTCTCTCCGCGTTCTGACAGTTCTGATCGTGACCACTGTGACCACTGTGACCACAATAAACTTTCTACTCCGGGCCTTCTACAAACGTTAGTGCCCTTGTTTGTGTCGGTGTCTGTAATGTCTGTGATGTCTGTGATCTCTGTGCGCGGTTGAAAGCCTGACTTTACTTTGGCCCAAACAGGCCGACGCTGCGCGCGAAAGCTTGTGTTATTGTGCGACGCTGAATTTGGAGAATTTGGAGTTTCGACTCACTGTCAAAGTCCAATGTCAAGAACAATCGACAAACTGTTCAATTGAGACTATTGAGACATTGGTCGTGACTCCACATTTTCAAATGCAGTAGCGCCGGCTACCTCCCCAGTAGGAGCCCAACAGAGAAGAGCTGTAGCTGGAAGGGAAATTCGGCGAGAATAACTGCGAATTCGTCGGGAAATTATTTAGTTCTGCTTCTGAAAAATCGCCAATCGCCGACCTTACCACCGCCGCCACCGTCTCGCTAGCCTGCTCGAGTACCGTCAGGTAACATCTTTGGTAGCACCAGGGGAGACGCTCCCCGCACCACCCGTCCTTGCTGTTGCGGAACGCAAGTAGTGGGCGCGAGAAGCGCATTCGAGAGAGAAAGAGAGAGAAAGAGAGACTTGGGAGACAGAGAGAAACAAGAGAGACGGGGAGCGAGGATGAGAAAGGTAGAGGGCGAGAAAGCAAAGTAAGGAAGCCAAAGTAAAGCAAAGTACGCGCATCGGAGGAGACGCCCAGAGTAGGCACAAGAGAGGCGGATCTGAGAAACTGAGAAACTGAGAAACTGAGAAACTGAGAAACTGAGAAACTGAGAAGGCTGGCCAGTGGCGCAAAGCAGGAACCGGAAAGGAGAGGGACGACAGAGAGTGAGAGAGTGAGAGTGTGGGAGTGTGGGAGAGTGAGAGAGTTGACCCGAGCAACTAGAAAGAGCCACGTATCACCAGCGGAGCGAAGATGTCCTCGTCGAGACTGCTGGAAGCGTACAGGACTGTGGGGCTTGTGTGCGACGATGCCCCGTTCGCGTTCCAGAGACTGGGAAAGGATCGCTTCATCACAACGAGTGTGGGGCGCTCGTTCTTGGTGTACAATGTGGACAAACTTCTTGTAAGGATGGCGTCGAGCCCTGTCGGGGAGGACGTGATGCAGGGCAGTTTCTCGTGCATGGCATCATTCAGGGAAACCACTTTCACTGCCGCCTCGCGCCGTGTGCTGGAATGGGAACGCGGAAAGTTTGTCAGAATCGTTCTCGACGGAGACAAGCTTGGGCTGGGGCCAATCTCTTCCTTAATTCTTTTTGGCGACTTGGTGGTGGCCGTGTCCGCTGCAGACGAAGCTGCAGGCAGAGCTGATCATGGGAAATTGATTGCCGTTAGCTACAAGACCGGGAAAATCGCCGCGAACATTAAACTTGGTGCAAAATTTGAAGGCAAAAGGTGTCCGGCTTCGTCTCCAACCTGCGTCATGCATCCTGACACCTACCTGAACAAAGTCGTCGTCGGAACATCAGCAGGCACACTTGACCTCGTCAATATTCGCACGGGAAAACTTCTGTACAGATTCTCTTTCCCGGATGCAGATGGGAAGACTTGTGCCATTACCTGTGTAGAGCAGAGCCCGGTGACGGACGTTGTTGGCGTGGGTCTCTCTGACGGCAGAATAGTTGTGCATAACCTCCGTCTGAACGAGTCTCTTATCGAATTCAAACACGTGGGTTTCGGCCCTGTCACCACTCTAACCTTCCGGAATGACACAGGCGGACCACGCGGCTTCGCCCCTTTTGCAATGTTGGTTAGCGGAAATGCTGATGGTGAGATTGCCGTGTGGGACCTCGACGAGAGAAGGCTTGCCTCCGTCATCCGCGATGCTCACGACGGGCCAGTTTCCAAGGCATTTTTCTTCCCGAATGAGCCCCTGTTGGCAACTAGTGGAGCAGATAATTCGTTGAAGATCTACATTTTCGATCAAGAGGATGGTCAAGCTCGCTTGCTCAAGTTCCGTCAAGGTCACAAGAGCCCCCCTGCAAGTATTCAGTACTACGGCGGCGACACGATCTCCACTTTATCTTCTGGGGCGGACGCCACTGCATGCCACATCCTCTCTGCAGGCAGGGACCGCTCCTTAAGGCTTTTTCACACTGCAAGAGAGCAGCTCAACTGCGAGCTTTCTCAAGGCTCTCTTGTCCGAAAGCGGGGGAAAGCTCACGATAGCAAGTCCGAAAAGTACAAACTTCCCCCGATCGTTGATTTCGCAGCCACGGAGGCGCGCCAACGCGATTGGTGCAACGTCATCAGCGCTCACTCTGGAGAAGGAACGGCATTCACGTGGTCCTTGGAGAACCGTGTGATTGGTGACAAGGTGTTGCGACCGGATGGAGAACACGGGAAGCTCACTTTGAAACAACTCCAAACAGACAAAATCTCGCTCAAAGCCGACAAATTTCCCGCTGTAACGAGTGTCGCCATCAGCGCCTGCGGCACGTTCGGAATAGTGGGAACCGCATCTGGCGTGATTTTCAAGTATAACATGCAGTCCGGCCTTCCTCGCGGCAGCTTCCCAAAACCTTCTTCTGCAAACTTGACCAAATCCGAGAAGCAAGAACTGAAGCGTAAGCGCCGCAAGCTCAATGCCTCCAGCGTTCATCTGCTTCCAGGTTTGGAGAACAATATGGAAGGCGAGGGGTTGGATCCTCTAGCTGCCCTGAACCTGGACTTGGATAAGCACAGTGGTGCAGTGAGCGGGCTGGGAGTGGACTCTCTGAATGGGACCCTGTTTTCGAGTGGGTTTGATGGGACAGTTCGATTCTGGGATTTTGTCAGCCACGAGATGAAAGAAGTCGTCAAAATCGGCTCCCCTGTCGCAAAATCTTGCATGAATCGTGATTCGGGGCTTTTAGCATTCGCATGCGACAACCTTGCGATTCTTATCTTTGACATTGAAACCTTCAGACCGATTAGAACGTTTAAGGGGCACACTGCATCGATCACCTCGATGGCGTTCAGTCGCGATGCCAAGTGGTTGGCTAGCTCGTCTTCCGATACAAGTTTGAGAATATGGGACCTTGCCACCTCACGGTGTATTGAGTGGGTGGAGTTTTCTTCTCCGGTAACAAGCGTTACTTTCTCACCCACCGGGGAATTTTTGGCGACTGCTTTTGCTGACAACGTTGGTATCACGCTGTGGGCGAACAAGACGTACTTTGGCTCAGCTAAAGCAGATGTTATTGCTCGCAAGCCCATCGTCCTTCAATCTCCAACTGCCTCAGTCGCTGTCGAAGATGTGGAGAACCTGAAGGATACGGATAGTGTCACAGATGAAGATGAGGATCTTGAGGGCGAGAAAGTGCGGGAAGCTGCCGTGGATGAGATTAGCTTTTCCGGCGGCGATGCATCGAAATGGTACACCCTGGCACACCTTGAGCTCATCAAGGAGCGCAACAAGCCGAAGCAAGCAGTAGAGAAGCCGGAGCAGGCCCCCTTCTTCCTTCCAACGACCAAGTCAATCAACCCATCGTTTGCGCCAGGGGTGAAGACTAGCAATGGTGCGGAGGAGGCAGAAGTCGAGCCAGAGTTCAACTTGGAGCAAGCTGGAGAATGGAGTGACGAAGAAGAATCTGATGGAGGGGAAGAGGAGGCTGTTGACAAAGAAGAGATTGCACCTTCGAGGGTTTTCAAGGACAACTCTGGCTTTGCTAATGCCAGATCGAAACTGTTCCTCGCTTTGGAGGAGGCGCATGCCAAATACAGCGCCGGGAGGGTTGCGATGATGCAGATTGACGAGGAAGATGACGATGCCGAGGAGGCAGTGAGTGCCAGCCCATTTAATGGCGTGGTCAATATGTTGAACTCAATGACCCCTTCAGCTGTTGATTTTGAGCTCAGATCAATGACACTTGGCCCCGAGGATGACGATGGTGCTCACTTGCTTCGAATCACAATGGATTGGCTTAGTGAAGAGCTCAATTCCAAGCGAAATTTTGAGCTTTGTCAGTCTCTCCTTAGCCGAATCCTCGCCTTGCACAAAGAAACCATTGTTGCGCGTCCTGAGCTCCGTAAAAAGCTTGACAATCTTCACGAGGCACAGAAGCAGTGCTGGAAAAAGCTGCAGGGGAAATTTCAACATACTTTGTGTCTCTTGAGTTATTTTGCACATCAGCAATAAACATGAAATTTACACGCTGTTTCCTTTTCTTATTTTTCTTTCTTTGCATTGTGGCACTCTCTTGCTTCTTCTTGTTTCAAATTGCTGCACGCCCGGCAGGTCGCATATTTATCTAACGGTTGTTGGAGAAGAGGACTGTTTCATGTTATCGAATTGTAACGAAGGACACGAGCTCGCCGAGTAGCTACGCGTCAATCGGTTGAGCTAGTCTTTCAAGCGAAGCAGAAAGCCCTCAACCCAGCAAGTTTCCACCGATGGCGAGTTGATTCAGCTCGCACTCAGGAAAGTAGACTTGGGTGCGATCTTTGTTGGCAAACTCGAGTGCTGAGAGGCAGGCGTCGACAACCTGTCCGCGTTGCTTCCGATCGAGCTGGCCTTTAATTGTCAATACAGTGACTCTGGTCACAATGTCCTCCTCCGCCCCTCCGACTGTGGTCCCAAACGTCAGAAAGCCGCCTTGGTTCACTTGAATATGGACAAAATCTTCTGGAACTTGGACAACCTCTGCCACAGATCGCCTCAGAATCTGCGCCGAGCTGCGCAGTACGCTTGAAGCCAGCACGGCTGTGGTGCTCACGCTTATTGTTGGCATCTCGGAAGCCTTTCGTGGATGTCTTGACTCTCTCTCTCTCTCTCTCTCTCTCGAGCGCGCACAAAATTGCCGCGTTGCGCTTGGCTATACGCACACATATCTTTCGCAGCCAATCTATGCCAGTCATGTGCGAGACACTTGCTGTGCATAGCGTTTGTCTAGCGGGACTTGAGGGACCGTGTAGGACCGTCGGATGGATATTTCTTTCCGTTTATTTTACATTTTTGGAAATCAGATCTAGTCTAGAGACAGTCAAAAGGTTGTCGGGAATGTCGGGAATTCGAAATTCTTCTTTTTGTTAATTCTGGACATTGGCGGACTTCACAGGCAGTTCAGGCACGCTCAGCTGTCCTGCGCTTCCCCAGATTTAAATATGAACTTGCAAGCGCCATTCTTAGTTGACGGCTCTACAGTGTTCTCTATCTGGAGCTAGCTACTAGCTCCAGTGACCATTTGTAGAATATAATAATTAACTAGATTCGTGGTAACCATTTTGCACATATTTGCGCATGCGTCTCTGACAAGCTAAGAGAGGACTAGTGCACCTGGTACTCAAGTATTAGTAGCAATGGCGTGGAAACACAAATAGCTCACTAGTGCGACCAACCATCTCCGTAGCCCATCCGTATCGCCCCTGGACAGGACGGTAGAGCTGGGAGAGCATGGTAGAGCCATGTAGAGCCATGTAGAGCCATTGCCACGAGATGCCACGAGCACAGCAGTGGCAACACGTAGTGGATTGCAGTGCACGAGGTGCCGTGGGCAAGGCAATGATGGGCACTGAGGGCCGCGTAGAGAGTGTTATGACAGTTCTAGCGCCGGGATCTCCTGTGACGGCTCTGGTACGAGTAACACAAACAAACAAACGGGAAGGACATCGCGTGCGCACGGAGCAGAGCGCGACGCTGCATTGCATTGCATTGCAAAAGTGTTCGCCAAGCGGCCACCAGTCGTCGGTCTTCACTCACTAGCGGGCGTTGTGCTCGCGTCCCGCACTTCGCGGCGCTTCGTTTCCGTGGTGGGTGGTTTCCGAGGAGAGCAGGGTGTGTACGCAGTGCACTTTGCACAGTGCACAGTACTGACAGTGAGTACATTGCACGACTTTAAATTCCATATTTGTAAAGGGGGCGATCCAGCCGAGGAAAAAGACAGAGTGGCAGTGGAGGCGGTCTCTGGTCTCGTGGTATCGAGAGTGCGCTCATAGAGGTGGAGAAGGAGCGAGCCTTGTTGGTCTATTCAGCTGGACGCGCTTGGACGTGCCACTGAGTGCGGGAGCAGGTCAACAGCGGCTTAGGCGGCATGGCTAGCGAATTATGGAGCGAGGACATCGACCCAGAGCTGCATTATGAGCTGATCAGGCGCCTAGACTCCGGGGCGTCGGGCGAGGTGTGGCTTGCCAGTTCAAAGGTGACAGGGGAGGAGGTGGCCGTGAAAATGATCGACTTGGAACCGGACCTGATGGAAGAACTGGAGCTCGAGATCAAGGCTTTATCCAAATGTTCCAGCGACTACGTCATCAGGTACTATGGCAGTTTCAGAAAAGAAGACTCGATATGGATCATCATGGAATACGCAGACGTGGGATCCCTGCAAGACCTGCAGCAATACTGCTTACGGCCACTAAACGAGGAAGAGATTAGAGCGGTTTGCTCCAGCGTGATGGCTGGGCTGGACTACCTTCATAGCGTCGGCATTGTACATCGAGATATCAAGGCCAAGAATATTCTCATCAACTCTCAAGGTCGTGTGAAGCTTGCTGACTTTGGTGTCGCCGGATTTCTGAACAGCACGAAGCGAAAGAGGACCACCGCCGTGGGATCGCCGCATTGGATGGCCCCAGAAGTGATCGTCGAGGCCGAATACGATGGGAAAGCAGATATCTGGAGCATGGGGATCACAATTCTAGAGCTTGGAGAGATGGAGCCTCCCTACGCGGACATGACGGTCCACGAAGTTCTCCTAGCTATTCCAAGGGTCGACCCACCCGGCTTCACGGAACCGGATCTCTGGGGGCAGGATCTTCGTCAGTTTCTTGCATCTTGTCTCAAAAAGGACCCGGCGAATCGCAGCGACGCGCACGCTTTGCTTAGTCACAGGTTCATTTCAACAGAGTTTGACAAGCAAACAAAGGGCGACTTTACGGTGCTTCAAAATATGGTACAAGAATCTGCAAAGCGCCTGATGTGGCTGAACGAGCTTGAGGAGGAGGGCGGCGGAGCTTTCTTCTCGGACGAGGCTTCGTTTCGATCTTCCATAGAATTTGGCTCAACGGTGGGAGGTCGTCCAGCGACACAAAGTGGAGGCTCAAGAGGCAGTCTTCTCAAGCGCATTTCCCAAAGCTTTTCTCGTGTTAGCGCTCGAAGAAAAACAAGCTTTAAGGGTGTCGTCAAGGCTGGGGCTGCTTCTAGGGAGGAGCAGGCTGTAACGGATAATGTTCTCGACTCTGCACAGTCCGTGGGGTCGAGTTCTACCATGGGGACGCCAAGATCGCGCAAGAGCGCCCGGAAAAGTAAGAAGATGACCTTGAGACGGCGGCCTTCATTTCGAAAGAGCAGATATGGGGCTACATTGTCTTCGCCGGCGCAAGCAGCTGCAGCGCTTGTTGACGCGAACCCGGCCCCGTTACTATTAGATGAAAGATCGTCGATCTCGGAGCAATCTGACATATCTGAACATACAAGCCCAGAAGAACTGGCAGAACGGCAGCGGAAAGCAGACGAGATTAAAGAGCGCCTGTTTCGGCTCTACAACAAGTTTGATAAGAAGACGGACGGAGGTAAGTCGCTGTACAATTTAATTAGGCCTTTTGATTGGATGGGTGTAGTAAGCTAACGCTTTCACTTTCGTGCCTTCGCTTGAATCGGCGAACTCTGCTTTGAACCCCCTCAAGACAAAGCGCCAAAGTATTTCGACAACTTTGGAAAGTGAGCACCCGCACTCTGCCGGGCGCAGATCATGTGAATCTAAGAACATAAGGATGCTGCACGGCCATTCTCTCGTCCTTGGCGTGCTACGCCTCGCGTGCTTTGCCCTCCCCTTCTGCCGCCAGAGCAACTGGTGTCCAAGCTGACCATGAAAATTCCTGAATATTGACGAAAGCGCCCGACGCCAGGCTATTCTGGCTGAGATGTGAATATTTGTGGCATTGCAGTTGTACTGAGGCCAGTTTTCGTGTTGATGAAAAATGTCCTTTTCCTTCCTTTCTGTTTAAACCAGCATTTTTCCTCGTCTTGCTCTTGGTTGATCTGCTTCAAAAACTGCGGAATCACGAGCAAGTATTCCTCCCACTTTACAAGACCGTCTTGATCAATGTCGAAACGATCTTTCAGAAGCAGGAAACGGTCTTCTGTCAACCCCAGATTCAGCTCGTTCACAATGAGGTCGAACAATTCCGCCTCACTTAACGTGCCGGACTTGTCCTTGTCCGCCTTTTCAAAGACAGTGCGAATGAAGGTCATGAGATCGGGCAACAGGCTGTCTTCTTCTGCTTTGGCCATCTTTTCCATGCTCGAAACAAACTCCTCGGGTACCTTGTAAGTACTTTGCAACGTTTTCTTGTTATAGTAGTACGGCCAACCACTTGGATCGACGAGTTGCATCCAGGCGAACTCTGTTTCCGCCTCATCAGCAGCCGTCTTAAAATAATTCGGAGCTGTGTGAACAAATTCCTTCAAAGAGATCAAGTCGTCCTGGTTCTTGTCCGTAAGTGTCTGCAGCTTTGCGATTTCGCCGTCTGTTAACGTCAGCTTCAGATCGCGCATCATCGCCCAAAACTCGTCTTTCGACAGGAAACCATTGCCATCCTTATCCCATTTCACAAAAATACTCTCAAAGTAATCTTTGATCGAAGGGGCCGAGCCCATCATTCCAAGTGTCTTGTCGCGCTCCTCTTTGGCGCTAGAAGCGAGGAGCGCGCGGAGTCGACGCACCTCATTTTTGGCAGACAAGCCCCTCGGCGTATCCACGTCAGAGGCGTCGAGCGGCTTGTCCAGCTCGTCTCGGATCAATTGCGGAACCTGCGCATCGCCATTGCTTTGAATCGAGCCGCTTGCCCCCATCCTGGACCGTCCGGATTTGGCCTCCAGAGCGCACTGTTTGTGGAATGTCCATGCGGAAGGTAAAAGCGCTGCTCGCTTTTGCTCCACCCTCTTATATCGTGCTCTACAAAGATTGCACCAGTACACTCACGGTCAATGATGTTCCGACCTCGCACTATAGGCAGGTCTGAGAGGTCAGGGGAACTGTATAAACTGTATGCCACAGCCAAGCCACGTCGCATAAAACTTTGCAGAACGTGAAAGGAACGGAACTATTTCTTGTTTACTCTATACACAACTCCATCCTTCATCCTCCTCCCTCTTTCATCCTCCACAGTCTTGCTTCTTTTGAGGCTCCCGGACGTGTGGAAATACGTGGAAGGAGTGAACCATTTTCTCCTCTGAAGACCACCGCCGCAAGCTCAGCGTTTGCGAAGCTGTCCTCGGTAAAACTCTAAAAGCTCCCCCAAAAACCAATTGTTCAGAATTCGGAACCTGGGAGCTGGAGAGCCTTTTGTTCTCGATCAATGGAAAAGAAACCTAAAGAAAGAAAAGAAGCATTGATGGGATGGGGTGAGCTTTCTTTCTTTTTAAAAGTCGACAGGATTGACAGGTGTCCCAACCGACTGTGAGCTGTACCGATACCACTCTCACCATTACCATAAAAATGCGAATCGACGGTTGCTTATAATTTCTGTTATCGAAGTTCTAACTTGACCGTTGCGAATGTATTTTTTCAAGCAAAGTTCAAAGTTTCGAAGTCAAAGTTTTCTCAAGTTTTCCCAAGCCCGACATGGTGGAAAGTAAAAAGAAGAGTCTAAAACTCACACAAAGTGGTTCGAGTCTACACATCACGATCAGATAGCGACTCAGCCGATGTCCATGGCTGGGTCGTCCGGTTTTCAGTTCTCAGTTTCCAGAACAGAGCGTCTCAGAGGCTCAGAATCCCAGAGCCACGAGACTTGAGTTTGTCAGGCGCGCCAGTGATGCGTCAGGTTGGAGAGATTCTCTTCCCAGTTCCCCACTGCTCCCCACTGGTCTGCTTTGCTTTGTTCATACTTGTTGTTGTTCTCTCTCAGTGCTCAGTACTGTCTGCGAATCTAGCCTAAACTGATTTGCTATTAGACTGACGTTCTTCACAACGCCATACTCTGCCTCGGCGACAGCGACAGCAACACTGTGACTCCCAGAGCTGTTCAACGAGTAGCTCCAAATCCGACAAAGTGGGATCTTGTATCCCAATTTCATTTCCAATCTTCCCTCCTTTTCACCTCTCGTGATACGGTACTGTACTAGTGTCGGTGCAGTGTATGTACTTGCAAACCGTTTGCACAAGTTCAACCGTGATGCATCGCCCTGCCGAGTGCGCAGGCCAAGAGCGGTACTGATACCGGTAGTACAGTCACAGACTCACAGAGCTCAGAATAATTAATTCAGAACTCTCAAAATTCAGAATTCAGAATATTGAGAAAGCAAACTCCCTTCTCGCTGATCCACGATACTCGTGGGCACCGACCCTGGAACAGCGCCTGTGATTATCTGTGATCCCGCCTCGACTAAGTCGGCTCGCCATTGCTACCGAACCCGCTAATGAAAAAATCAGGGTCGCCTTTGCCGCCTTGTCAATCGTACGAGAGCTTTGGAAATACATTATCTGTGCTGCGAGGAGATTTAGTGGTTTTCGAGGTGAGACAAATTCCCACAAGACTTTGGCGCAATTGAATTTTTTTTGACACGTTTATATCGACAAGTCTGTTAATAGTCGCAGTGATATGACCTATGAGTAATGGTACTTTTAGATTCAGACGTATTGAAAAACCCATTTTGCTCTTACGCTTTAGAGACGAAATAGGAAGTACTACTAGTAACCACCCATATGTACACTGAGAGAATCTGAGATTCTTCTGTGGGTACCGGTATTTGCTACCAGGAACCTCTATCCGCCCTAATAAGCGCTGGTGTACCCTCACGCAGTCTTACTCTTACCCCTAGTGCCAGGCTCCTCAGTGCACGGTACATTCGAGTAGTGAGGCAAGCCTAACTAGTTCTACAAACCTCTACTGAGCGAATAGAGTCCTCTCTCCAGACCGGTACTCACAGTGTCAGTACTCAGTACTCGCGTGAAACGCTTAGAACGCGTAGTGCGCGCAGTACTGTCTTGCGAGTACCGACTGTGAGTACGTCCTCCCATACAGCGCCGCGAGCGCCAGCCGAGAGAGAGAGACCAAGAGAGAGACCAAGAGAGAGAGAGAGAGAGGCAGAGTGCTGGTGGTCACTCGCTGTCAGTCACATGCTTGTTGACTTTTTTGACTTGCGTCTCAGTCAGCGTCCGGAGAGAGCAGCCGGGCATCAAGCTTAGAGTGTTCCGAGTGCCAAGAAGAGACGAGAGAGAGAGAGAGAGAGAGAAGGTTTTGTCGGGCAGAGTATAGAAAAAAGAACGACACCGTCGCGATCGCAGTCATATCACAGGCACGGAAAGAGAGAGAGAGAGAGAGAGAGAGTTGCAAAAGTAGCGCTACCGCCCGCGCGGGTGCGAGCACGGGGCGGCGGGGCCCGGGGACGTGCAGCGGGAGTCATGCTGCGGTATCACGAGAAGCGCGTGATTGGGCGAGGAAATTACGGCACTGCGTTCCTGGTGCGTGACAGAAAGACCGGCGCTAGACTCGTGGTGAAGAAGATCCCTCTGTCCGCGCTCACCGAGAGAGAGCGCAAGGACGCCGAGAGCGAATGTAAACTACTGGCCAAGCTACGGCACCCGAACATTGTCGATTATATCGACAGCTTCCTGGAGGAAGAGACCCTTCACCTGGTCACCCAATTCTGCGAGATTGGAGACCTCTCGAAGCTGATCAAGAAGAACAAGGAGAAAGGCGTCTTCTTCGCCGAGAAACAGATAATAGATTGGTTCATTCAGATCACGATGGCCGTTGATTATATCCACAGCATGAACATTATGCACCGGGATCTGAAGACTGGCAACGTCTTTTTGACAAAGACCAATGTAGTAAAATTAGGTGATTTTGGGATCGCCAAAGTGTTAGATTCGACCTTGGAACAAGCGAATACGGTGGTTGGAACACCGTATTACATGTCGCCTGAGGTCTGCGAAAATAAGGCTTACGATAAGAAATCGGACTTGTGGGCTATGGGCTGTATACTATATGAACTGTGTACCCTAAATCACGCTTTCGATGCGTCCAACTTGCTGGGTTTGGTGTTCAAAATTGTGCAGGAGAGCTACCCACCTATACCTGAGCACTACTCGAAGGATTTGCGCGAGCTCGTCAACTCACTCTTGTCGAAGAATCCTGTCAAACGGCCGAGCTGCCGAAGGATTTTTCGACTGCCTTTTATTAAAAGAAGGCTGGAGGAGCTTGCCAAGCCAGCTTCCCCATCCCATGTAGAGAAGCACTCTCACGCTCGTAATGGTGCTGAGGCTACTGTCACCGAGAAAATAGTTAACAGCAATGGCGCGATGGCGAAGGAAAGTATTGTGCCTCCCCCACCGCCATCGCCGCCTCCCCCACCACCTGCGAAGAGGAACGATGAGATTCAGAAGAATCTTGGAGCAACCACTCGACAGGATTTCCAGCCCGACACACATGCTGATGCAAACGAGACCATTGCGTCAACTCAGTTTATGCAGAGGGATCGAGACACGCCAGATCAGAATGAGCAGACTACACCTTCAGAAAAAGCTAGGGAGCGAAAGGCGGCAATGAATCGCAAAAGAGAGGAGGTGCTTCGAGCAGCTGCCCAGAAAAATGCCGCAAATCGGCTTGAAGCTCGCCGTCGTTCAGAGCAATTCTTCAAACCTAGTGTAGAAAACCACCTTCTGTCGGAGGGTTTCTCCGCAGAAGAGAGTTCGGGGGAACCAGACCGAGCTTTAGCTTGGTCCGAGCGAACCCTGTCGTCCAACCATCAGAGCCAACCGACGCGTGGACTCATCAGTGGGGCCAATAGGCACAGTTTACAGCGAGCTGACAGTCTTCAAGAGGGCGAAGCTTCAAAGATCGTGGCTAATCATTTGTCTGTTCGACCGGCCACCGGTGATCACTCTTCTCTCAGGCCCCGAAGCAACAGCACCAACAGCGGCCAATTCCAACGTCAAAGAGTTCATACCGCTGCCGCTAGAAGAACGCACGAACCGTCTCAGCGCAGTTCGCTTCGAAGTCGCCAAGATAGCCGGTTACACTCCGATTCTTTGGAGAACGTTATGGGGAAACAGACGGAGAAGATCGACGGACAGTACGGCGACATCCCCTTTCTCGGCCAAGGGCAGGCAGCCGTGGACGAAGGGTACAGCGATGACTTCGAATCTGATGAAGATAGCGACACGCAGAGCGTTAAGAACGATTTTGTTGCCCCTTCCGAACCTGCAGGTCTCGCGACCCAAATTCTGCAAGACAGTCCTGCTGCACGGTGGGGAACCAGTAGGGAGGACATGCCGGGACGAGAGAGAGGTAAGGTTCAGCGATCTTTCTCACTCGAGAGAAAGAAGGACGATTCGCCCCAACGCCCCATGCTCAACGGCAAAGAAACTTCCTCGGATCAGTTGGAAACTTCTCTCTCAGAAAGTCGTAGCGCTGGCCCAAACTGGAAACACATCGCCCACAAGCAACGCAATCAGCTTCGAATGGCCCTTGGAGGCGACCTTTTTGATGAAGTGTACAAGTATTTAAAGTCTGTACATTTGTCCAAGCAAAAGCCAACGCTCCAGGAAAATCAGCGAAAGCTGCGTCAAATTGTCGGGCCCAAAAAGTTGCGGTTTTGTTTCGACGTTGACCAGTTAATCTACATCGAAGAGACCATGTTTCATTGATGTTGCGGCTTTTTGGGCATGTTTTGTGATAAGCTTCCATTCGCCTACCAACCAACAGGAGCTGTGTGATGTTGCTACGTTGGCATTGGCATTGGCCGAAACAATTCAGCGCTCGAGTCAATGCTGTATTTAAAGAACATACCCTTCAAGTTTCCTCGATACTTGCCAAGTTAGTTATATGTTTATGAACGAGTAAATAAATGAATATATATGCGGGTTTTGGCTCATGCGGTAAGCGCAGTTCGGTCACTCCAGCCAGGTGCAACTTTACTCAAGACAGTCAAGAAATTGCGCTTTGCGGTACTTTTACTCGTTCCTTGAAGGGACTCCCAAACGCGGTATTTGGAGTACTGAACCCAGTCACTTGCAGCGGGCTTCTTCTCAATATTACAATCGCCTTGCGTGCTCTGCTTAAAATACCCATAGATGAGCAGCTTTTGCTCATCCGAAGCTTGGTACTTGGTGTGACTGCTCATAAGGATAGGTTTGGCGAAACGCAGGCCCACCACAAAGGACTTGTGCAGTTCTGCGACATCCATTTCCAGTACATTTTTTTCAACAGGCCCAACCATCTTATCCAGCGACTTGAGCCATTCCAACTTTGCGTCGTGATCCTCCTCCTCTTCAGCGGCGGGCGGCATGAGATTAAAATCACTTGGCTGCGGCGAAATCGTTTCGCGTGGCCGTCGCTCTTGATGTTGCTCTTTCATGTTTTGTTGCTGCTGCTTCAGGTTCGATGACGATGAAACAACTTTCAATGTCTTGAAGCGATTGCGATCCTTCTTCCTGTTCTTTTTCGAGTCGTCGGCCGCGTTATTACTTTCCTCCGCAGAAGGCTCGCTCCTTAGACTATTCATGTTCGTCTCGAGAAGTGGGACATGAAAGCTATCGACAACCATGCTAGAGCCGTGCAACTGGGAGACCTCATCCTCATCCTCTTCCTCCAGGTCATCAATTTGGTCTTGCCCAAGATCGTGATCTTTCCTCTCTTCGTCTAGCTCCACCTTCTCATCGTCGTCATCATCCTCATCCTCATACATGTCGCAATCAAAAGCCTTTGGATCTTGAATACCGCCAATATCATCGTCTTCATCTGGGTCGGTGTCCGACCCTCCGTGGAAAGTTTCAACGAACCTCGCTGGTGGATTTGGCAACGCAACGGAGAGAGAACGAGACTTGGAGTTGTTTCCTAAATTCTTGCCACTGTCTTCACCCGACGCAGAGGAGGATCGAGAAGAGTATGAAAAGGAGGTACGCGAGCTCGTTGGATTTTGGGTGGACACGATGCCTCGCGAACTGACCGCAAAGCTCGAGAAGGTGGACCCATTAGTTGGGGTACTCGCAAGCTGCTTTTGATACAGAGTTTCTACCTCCCTGCGAATGTCTCTCATCCATTCATGCTTCTCTTGCTCTGAGGATGCCTGCACCACAAACGACTTCCGGGGATGGCGAACCTCGAACGACTTGATATTGTCGGTTTCTCGCACCTGCATAGTGTGCAGCGGCAAACTTTGATGAACGTAGTATTTGTTTCCTCCCAGAGTTCGCTGGCTAGCGTAGATGAGCAAGTCAGAGAACAGGAAGAAGTGGTACTTGCGGTATTTGTTGTTGCGGGAACGCTTCAACAATGACCCCTCGCGAATAAATTCGCGCTCGGTATCCATTATGTCCAACCCTTCAAGTCTCTTCTGCACTCCAAGAAGCTTCTCCTGGTTTTGCCGGCTCACAATCTTCTCCTTCATGGAAGCGGTCAGATGGTGAACCTCGCTTATGACAGCCACCACATTTTCCGACTGACTCGAGGTTTGCATTACATCCTCATACCACTTCTCTTTAAGGTGGTCTCCTTTTAGCAGATTGACGCTTGTGTTGGCGTCTTGCTGCTCGGCAGTTGAGTAAAGATAGTGAAACTTTGCTAGCAACATCGCGAACGCCTTACGCTCTGTGTCCATGCCAAGAAAGAGGGAAATGCTAATCGAATGGCTCAAAATATCGAGCGCAAGAGACACGCTTTCTAGAGTGAATATCTTCGGGTTCTCCAATATTTTGGTGACCAACGAATAAAAGTGCGACCATGAAACCTCAAACATTACTCGCACAGCATCACTTGTCACCTTTGATTGGTAACTCCGCCAGCTTCGACTGTATGCGTCGATTACAGTTCGAGAGTAAGAGATGGCATCTACTAACTTCACCTGAAACAAGACGTTTGCACGTTGCCTCGTCAGGATCGCGTCCCCAGTCTTGTGGTAATGACCTCGGTTCTCATTCTGCAGCTCCAGGTCTTGCGCGGACTGGGAAATGCATTCTTCGCTTAGTAGCGCGCCCTTGAAGCTTTCGTCCGATCCGAAATTTTGTGGCAGTACTACAAGTGGCTTTCCGGCAACTAAGCGAGCACCGAGTTGCTCGGAAGCGGCAGTTGTGCTTGAACTGTCTGCTGTGGCCATCTTAATCTCTTTACTCGCAATGGACCGATACAATTTTGAACCAAACTCTGCAGAGATCCTGCTTCCATTCTCGATGAACGTGATTTGCTTGAGAAATTGCTCTTCCGTCATCTTCTTCTTTTTGTTGACTGCTGGATTATGGAGGTCAGTATTGAGCATAACAGTCGAGTAAGCAAGTACCATGATGGTGTCGTTGTCTTCTGGGCCAAACTCATCCCTGTTGGCCTCGATGAAACAAGCTGCAAATGCCTCCAAAAGGGCCTCTACCTGCTGAGATTCGCCAGGAAGAAAAAAGTGACCCTGTTCCAGAAAAAGGCGGAGGCACTGCTCGAAAGACTTGCCTGCAAAAGCCAACGCTCTAGTGAACTCCAACCGAACTTGGTTCATGAAAGATGATGAAGAGCCACTTCCGATATAGGCGCCAACGTTCATTTCCCCTAGCTCACGGTAGTAGATGTGGAGGAAGCACGCGATATCGATTGGACTTTCTTCCACCACACGGTGTTCCTGAAGGAAGGAAATACATTTCTTTACCCCTTTCGTGTGAGCCAACTGCATAGCCTCTTCGAAGATGCGATCAGATGTTGTGCGATTGTCGTGGCGAAGGCGAACGGACGCGCGTCTAGAAGAATTGTTGCCGTCAAGTACAGGATTTCTGCTCAAAGTACGACTCACCTGAGCAAAGGACTCGTCAACAAAAGGCACAGGAGAGCGGCCGGCCTCCCAGGAAAAGCCGTCAGGGCTTTTTGTGGACCTTTCTCGAAGTTTTTCGTCCGATACCATCAATCGCAGCGTACCACTCATGTCAGTCAGTGACCGAAGAAGCGTTACAAGAGAGGCCAGTGCGTCGTACTGAATCTCTTTGTTGATCTCATTTGACTCTGCATCAGCTTCAGTCGGACAAGAGATTGGATCAGCAAGATAACAGAGGGTCGAAATGAGCTTTTCAAAGGACTTCCAGTTGCGAATCACCGGGAGACTTTCGAAATTTAAAAAGAGCTCCACCAGGTCCCCGGGATGCATTCCGAACCAAGCGATGAGATTCTCCAAAAGATCACGCCGAACTGCCGGGGTACAATATCTGTCATTAAGAATTGCCAGCAACACTTTTTCAAGAATGACACCAAACTCGATCTTTAGATGCCTTCGAGAGCTTTTCCAGAGCTCTGAAAGAACCGGAAAGACAAGTTCCATCTTTTTCACATCTGAAAGGCTGGAAAGGGCGGTCAGCAACGTAAATCTCCTCAGTTGGTACCCGTACAACGGGCTCGCGAAGAAATCTGCGCCGCTTGAGGACGAGCAGGCGAGGTATTCCTTAAGCAGATGCAACACAGTGTTTCTCTGATTCAGCTCGGCATTAAATTGCCGCCCTTTCCGAAGTGGGTTGTTGAGTCGCATTGAAGCGGATGAACTTAGCCATACTAATACCATGATCACGTTTTCTTGTTCCCGCGGCAACCCCAGCTTTTTGCAAAGGCTCTTGTAGATATTCTTGCTAAAGACCGGGCATTCACTCGTGTGACGAGCCAGGCGTCGCGCAGCTTCCTCAGTAATCTCCATTTTGCTTTTGAGATCGTGTACGGAGTCGGCGAATTCGAAAACCATCCCGCGAATGAATTGTTCTGCACCTTCGTTTTCACTCGACTGTTGCTCGGAGCCTGTCGCACTCTCGTCCACAGCACTGTCGCAATTAGTTGAAGAAGAGCGGCCTGCGTGCGCGGACAGGACGTCAAAGAGCTGTGACGGACATCGTAACATAAAATTGAGATCCTCAAAGGTAACACAGGAGAGCGCCTTGAGAACGCTTTCGATAGACTCGCCAGCATGAACAAGCCCGCTTAAGGCGGGGGTGCTCCCGGTCCCGGTCCCGGTCCCGGACACTGGCGAAAACGAAAACTGCTGAGACCCTGCGAAAATCTCATCATCGCTGAGCGCAAAAGTGTACCGGTGAGAGTCCCCATGGCGATGGTGAGAAGAGGCAGTATACTGTCTCATGGGCAACATCCTGAAAAAGCAAGACGTGCGAGTGATTGCTTTCATAAGCGAATGTATTGAACAAGGCGCCAAACCATCTGGGCTTAGCTCGACAATCGCCGCAATAAGTTTCATCGCTGGGGCAAACAGCAAATCAAGCCCGAGCTCAGTGCAATCTGCTGCAGTTTTCAGAAGCAGGTCTCGCAATCCTAGAGACTCACTCTTCCACCCAAAGTCTTGGCCGCTACGGACCATTCTTTCCAAATACCCCAATGCAAGGATCATGCCAGGAATATCGTAGGACGTGCAAACCACGAGGAACGGGTACAACACAGCGGTAAGGGAACGGGGGTAATGTTCCAGGTCTGCAACGCGGAGCGTTGTGCGGAACGTGGAGCTCTTCTGCATGGCTTCTGGCTGGCTCGGAAATAAAGAGCACTGCGCTTGTGCGACTGCTGCCTCCTCCTCCTCATCGTTTCCATCCGCTGCGTCTACCGAAGTCACCCACTGCGGGAACTTTGAGGCAAGCTTTGAGTTCTTCGACATTTGCCCGATCAATTTAAGATGAGCTCTGGAGCGCTTGATGCACAAGAAGCACCCAACTCCCTTGCCGCGATTATTCAATACAGCACTGAACCCAAGCGGGGTCCGCTCCACTACACCAAAGTCATCTGGGAGCAACTCGGGGGTGTTCGCCGCGAGAGCGCAAATATCAATAATTGGCGGACCCTCGCCTCTGGAAATACAGAGAAACGTGCGACCTGAAGGGTCCGACCCGAGAGAAAGATCTGCGAGAAACTGACCAGACACGCTAGACCCTACGATTTCATATCCCGGGGGAACAAACTCCTCCTTGGCCTCCAGCAACACTACGATACCGGTAATAGGATCTCCCTCGCCCCGCCTGACGCACAATTGAACAGATTTGCCAGTATTGCTCTTGTTCAAGTCTGCAGACTGGGGCTTAGATCCTTTTACGCCAACCATTGTAATTTTCTCGAAACCAGCTGGGCATCGCTGGCCCTTGAATAGAAGCTGAACGTCAGTGATAGGCTCCAATTTCTCGGAACCTGCGGCTCCCGCAGTGCTTCCAGATTCTATGCTTCTCATGGACGTTCCCGTGCCGCTCAAACTGTTGGCTCCTCCGGGAGCGCCGCTTTCTTGACCGGAGCCGAAGGGAAGAGATTTTCGGCCGCCACCTACAGTGCGCTTCACAAAGCTCATACCCTCCGAGAACGAGTTCCGCGAGGACCTCAGCGAATGTCGGCGATGACTGCTACTGCTGCTGCTACTGCTGCTGTGGATGTCGTCGTACTCCTCCAGACTCTCGTCGAGGGCCGCTTCTGAGCAGAATCCTGGCTCCATTCGCCTCAGCTGCGAAACGCGATCTATAAACTCCCCCGCCAGCGAGCACACCTGCCGCAGGCGGCTGTCTGATTCATCTTCGCACAAACCCATGGATGGCTAACCCAACAAACACACCCCCTCACGCACGCCAGCTTGTATACCTTGACTGACCGCACGCCCGCTTTCCCTGCCCCTCTCTCTGTCTCTTTGTCTCTCTGTCCTCTCTCTCTCTCTCTCTCTTTCTTTGTGTCTGTCTCTCTCCCCGACACCTCCGCTCTGTCTCACTTCCCTCTCTCTGTCTCTTTGTCTCTCTGTCTCTGTATCTCTGTCTCTTTTCGTCTCTCTGTCTCTCTGTCTGTTAGTGTAGTGTGCCTGCGCATGGCATCTGTTCGCCTGCGATTGTCCTTGGGCACCAAATACGCCTATGGTTTAGGCTGACCGGCGCCTTACGCCTTACGTAGCCGTTTAGTGAGCGGGAGGGGTAGCCGGGGTAGCCCTCGCGTAGCGTCCGGTAGAAGCAGGGTAGAGCTGCGGGTAGGACGACTATGGCCGGACTGTTTGGTAGTGTGCATTAGTGTGCATTAGAGACGGGTTGTGACAAATCGCTCCACCGCAATGACTGCGAAATGAAAAAAATTATTTTATTTCTATTTTAGAATAAAAAAAGAATAAAAAAATGTTGAANTCCTCCTCTCTCTCTCTCTCTCTCTCTTTCTCTCTCTTTCTCTCTCTTTCTCTGTGTCTGTCTCTCTCCCCGACACCTCCGCTCTGTCTCACTTCCCTCTCTCTGTCTCTTTGTCTCTCTGTCTCTCTGTCTCTCTGTCTCTGTTTCTCTGTCTCTTTTCGTCTCTCTGTCTCTCTGTCTCTCTGTCTGTTAGTGTGCCTGCGCATGGCATCTGTTCGCCTGCGATTGTCCTTGGGCACCAAATACGCCTATGGTTTAGGCTGACCGGTGCCTTACGCCTTACGTAGCCGTTTAGTGAGCGGGAGGGGTAGCCCGGGTAGCCCTCGCGTAGCGTCCGGTAGAAGCAGGGTAGAGCTGCGGGTAGGACGACTATGGCCGGACTGTTTGGTAGTGTGCATTAGTGTGCATTAGAGACGGGTTGTGACAAATCGCTCCACCGCAATGACTGCGAAATGAAAAAGTTTTTTTATTTCTATTTTAGAATTTTAGAATTTTAGAATTTGATGGAAGTTTGGTGGCTCAGAGTTAAATCGATACATGGATGCAACGATATCGAACGGAGCTGGAAGGGTGTCGCATTTCTCGGAGTTAACAACCATGATTCGCTTGTTGTCTGATGAGAAGAAGCTCGCGGGCAAGTGATGCAATTCTGAATCAATTTTTCGATTTCTGATTTCTGGTGGATGGATAATCGAATCATATCGAATCAACGAGTGAGCGCGCTTGCTCAGCTCAGACGCTCTCGCTTTGCGGACGCTTTTGAGCAGTCCAAGAGAGACTGCAAAGAGGGCTCCCGAGGTCGTCAGTGGCCAACTGAGGAGCGCTCCTTTCAGAATTGAATTCTGAAGTTTCTGAAGTCTGAAGAGTTTGAAGTCTGAAGTCTGAACAGAGACGCATTCTGCACCCTCTCCTCATCTTTCTCGAGCAGCAACAGCAGCAGCAACAACAACAACAACAACAACAACAACAGCAACAACAGAGGTTCGCGAGATCTTGGCTGGATAGAGACCCGTCTGGGTAAGATTTTTTGCAGCTGGCTTCGTGCACCGACTGTTAGACTTCCCGTTAGCAGGCGCGGGCGGAAGGGAGACTTTCGCAACGCTTCCAAACGCGAGTTTCGCGGATGGCAATCAATCATATGCTTTTATGGCCACATTTGCTGCGACGAAATGAATTGTTCAATCGGGAAGAAGGGCCGTGCGTGACTTCGACTTGAACCCTTGAACTCCTTGGACACCAACACCATCGTGGAGAGTTTCATAGAGTTTGTCTCGTTTCCCAATGTTTTCCGCCATCGCAGCGAGCACGATGGACGACGGCCGATCGTCAAGCTGGGTTGGCTAAATTTCGTTTGCGCGGTCAGCACATGTCAGCACTGACAGTGAGTACTCGTACTCAGTACGCTTTCTTTTTGCCACTCGTTGCCACTCGAGAGTCTTTGATGTCTTGACGTTATTTTCCATGTCTCTATCTGAATCCTCTGATCAAAGTGACAGTGACGAGTTTTCTTTTTGACTGTGCATCGCTACTGAGTGCTACTGGCTGGATGAATACCATACCGTTAAGGTTTCGAATAGCTGTGGGCATATATATGTATGCATCTGCCTACCCAGGGGCAGTCAATCAGACAGAGAGCAGTTCTTTTATTCGCGTATATTCGGTTTGTACATGAAGAGTTCACGTACTTGTCCGTTTTTTTTTGTTTTGAACTCTGATTGAGGGTTGAAAATCTGAACTCTACCAGTGAATTCTGGTTAACCTCCGGAGTTGGATTTGTGTCCTATGTAACAAGATAATTTGCTGATCCGAAAATATGAGTTGGGCTGTTGTACTAAATGGAACGAGACGGCGGTAGAACGAAAGGCTCAAATCTTCACTCGGCGAGCCAGCCTTTGCTCGATCTTCGACTCTAGTAAACATCCCGATCGCCAAAGCCAAAGCCAGCCGATTCACGGCCCTGCCCCCTGAAGCTTACCAACCCATTTCAGGTGGAGGCTTCGCTGTTTCTGACAACTGAGCGCGTGCCTTTATCAACTCTTTTCTAGCTCAAAAGCGAATGCATTTACCATGCTACTGGCAATGTCGGGAAAGTGTATGCTCAGCACTGTACCGGGTTTGCTTAGTTGGAGAGCATCTGGCTGGCAACTCTCCAACGATTCTGAGTTCCCCGCGAAATGTTCATTGAAAACCAACAATAATAATAATCGTTGCGACCCATGCGATCAAGCCTTGCAGCGAGCGAACGCAGAGCTCTCGTTTTATTGTATCGCGGAGATTCAATTGTTGCAACGCGCTTGTACGGAGAAGTAGAGAGCTCAAACGACACTCGGCGTGGAGTTGTCCCCTTTTGAGTATTTCTCCACAACGCCATCGCTCTGTGCAAGTCCTAGCTCTGGCACTGTGTGAGTATTGAGTGCTGGTTGTGAGGGTCTGTTCCGCGCAGGACTCACTTCGAAAGCCCACGCACAGCACAGCTGCACAGACAGATCGTTTGAAGGAAAGAGGGCCTGGGACAAGAGTTGCGGGCTCCGTCGCAGAGGCATCGCCACACGCAGGTCGAGAGAAGAAGAGCGAAGAGCGAAGTAACGTGCGACTTCCACGATGGACGAGCGATTCAGGTCACAGCGCAGCCAAGGAGCCTTGCGCCGGGCCGTACCTGCCTCGGAGGCAGAATACGAGCGCGATCACAGCACAACAAACTTCCCTAGCAAATACCAGCAACATGGGCAGTCGCTCTCGCGCCAGCAAAAGTTCGGATCGCCATCGAGTGTGAAGGCGAAAATGGCATCGCGCAAGAACGGAGGCAGACGAATTGAGTTTGACAATCGATACGAAGAGCGGAAGGAGGAGGAGGGCTTGTGGCATGGCCAGTCACAGGAACTTCAGCAGTACGCGGCATCGGGACAGCATGGTCAATACGCCGACCATCACTACAATCGGCAAGGGTACCATCAAAATTACTCAAACGCAAACGGGTCTGCGTCACAGAGCAACAACAATGACGATCATGGTGGATACGCACAGGCAAATGGTGGGTACGTCTACTATGAGCATGAGACGAGCTCATACAATGCGGAATACGACTACGAGAGCAAGGAGGGCGAGAATCTGGCTGCAGGATACTCGTACGACCAATCGCACCCCTATTTCGAGCAATCGGTGTACCAAAACGTTCAAAGTAACTATCAGCAGTGCGAAAGCTACGGGGGACATGATGTGGCAGGTCAGCAGTGGGACCATGACAGCGTTTCTCACGTAAGTAGCTGGGATGGCTACGAGGCGAACGAGCAACAAAATCATTTCACGAACCAATACTATCCTCAGCAAGGTTCAAGTTACTATGTTGGAAACGAGTATGGAGACACAGCTGCTCAGACGACACCAGCCAGGAGAAGCGCAGACCGTGGTAATGCAGGAGACATCTTCAAATTAACCCGACACGCAAGATACCATGATGTGGAAGCCATGTTGGACAGAGGCTTCCCCGTCGAGGCGCGCGACAAATTCGGGAATACAATTTTAAGCGTAGCATGCCAGTGCGGTTCGAAGCGCATCGCAAAGCTAGCGCTCCGCAGAGGGGCTGACATCAACACTCAGAACAATCGAGGTAACACCCCACTTCACTTTTGTTATGCTTACAACTTTGGAGATACACTGGGAGCGTATCTAATCTCAAAGGGCGCAAGCCCTCTTGTTCGTAACGCGGACGGACTCCTGTGCCACGAGATGCAAAGGTGAGCTCAAACTATTTGGCTCTCTCAGCGGTCCATGAGCTTGTCGAAGATTTCGAAAATATCCCCATCAATGAAGTTGTTGTCAACGATGTTGACGAGAAAGTATTGATCATGCATGTCGTATATCAGGTCATAGGAAGGGCTGTCAACATCGTAGATGGATGCCCAGCCCCGAACCCACAGCGCAAAAGCCTCGTCCTATCCCGCGCAATCACGCCACAACAAAAAAGTATTAAAAAGGAAAGACAGGAGGAACGAACCTTGTCAGTGACGAGGAGAAGTGCCGATTCCAAACACGAACCAGCCCGAGGAGAATCGTGCACCACTTTGAAGAGTATAAAAAACATTCTGTAAAGTATAACACAGCAAACAAACTAGTCTCACACTCCCTCTTCCGCTTGTCCTGACAACAACGTACCTTCCAAACCAAGAACGCAGCGGGGTCGACAACCGTCGGTTGAATAACTTCTTTTCCAGGAAACACACCCCAAGTTACCGCACAAGGCTTCTTCCTTTTTGAGTTTGAATAAGTGTTTCCTTTCTGATCAACCGCGTGGTACTCGTACTGGCGCTTCTCCACAAACTCTGGCGTTTGCAGGAGGTCAATTAGTCTGCGGAGCTTTTGCGGGCTGGTGAAAAACTCAATGTATGCCTTCTGGTAGACATAGCCCCCATCTGCACCCCAGCCGAAGTGAGGGTCATTTGAATTGATTGCGTTGATTCGGGGTTGCGAGTTTATTGTCAAAAACCCGGCTCGGTTCATGGCGATTAGCTTCTTCTGTATAACACTGGTTTCCATGTGTAAGCTTTCCTCGCACCAGGGCAAGAATGGGACGGTGCCTTCCATGAATCCTGCGAAAACATCAAAAATTTCTTCCTCTGTATGTGGAGCTTCGCCCCATGCCTTTCGTTTCACGTCATTACGCTCAAAAAATGTCTCCTTGGAGAAGAGAGCAGCATCTTTGAATGCACCGAAAGAATTTTCGTTGATATTCGCCCACCGCCCCGTCGGAAACTGATCCCAACTCTCCGTTCTCATGAGGTAGCTTTTTGGGCGGTTGGCCCAAAAGATTGGGCGTACCGCCTCCTCGTGGCGCTTTGGGTTTGCCGAAGTTCTCCACGGAAGCGTCGATTTGGGGGTAAGCTTGAGCTTTTCCTCGAGTAAGCGTCTTACAGAGTGTTCTAGATTTAGTGTATAAACGTGAACGCCGTACGCAGCTCCAGTGTTCAAGACCTCTACACACATTTTTTCCGCAAGTTCTATCCCATACTCCAGGACCTTTCGCGGGTCGTCCTTCAAAGACTCAACGTCTGCGAGAACCTGCTCTGGAACCGTAATCCCCAAGGAGTCCACAACAGTCTTGAATGTGCTATAACTGTGAATTGGCATGATACCAGGGAGGATGGGAAACGTACGCGCAATACCAGCTGCGCGGCAGTCCTTCACAAACTGATTGAACTTGGTGGAGTCGAAGAATACGTCAGAGATACAAAAGTCTGCTCCGGCCTCTACCTTTTGCACCAATTGTTTGATCTGCCGGCGGTAGTTTTCTTCTCGAGACTCGTTTAGCAGCAAGTTTACTTTTCCCTCGGGGTATCCCGCAACAGCAATCGTAAAGTACGATCCAAAGTGCTGGCGAATGACTCGAATGAGGTCCACGCTAAACTTTAGCTCCGCGTCGCTGTTGGGATCCTGAGGCGCTTCACCATGCACTGCCATGAGGTTTCTAATGCCAGCCAACTTTGCTTCTTCCAGTATGCTGATAAGCCTGTCCTTGCTCATTCCCATGCACGAAAGGTGCATCATGACATCTACGCCGCTGTACCGAAGCACGTGCTTGGACACCGCCAGCGTCTCCTCCAGCTTCCCCTGACTGCAAGTCAAACTAACAAAGATGGGCTGCATGTCGGCCATCCGATCGATCCTAATTTTGAGACTTCTGTGGCCCCGCTCCGAGAGCGGCGGGAAGAATTCGAACGAATAGAACACATTCTGCTCCGCCACGTGCTTTTTGATCTGGTCCACGAGGCGCATCTTTCAAGCCAGCCAGCCAGCCACCTCTCCGCAGTGGCCCTGGCTCTAATGCTTCTTACAAAACTGGCTTAACCCCGAAGCAGCGTAGCGTGCTCAGAGTGCTCAGAGTGCTCAGGCTCAGTGTGCCCGCTCTCACTGTGAGTATATTCCCTCACAACCCTCACATCTCTGAATGAAACAGATGAATGAAACATAATGAAACAGAGATAAACAGAGTGTCCGCGTACTCTCGCAGTACAATCTCCGCACTCTAGGCTAGTCCATCGTCTATCCTTTGGCCTAGCACCTAGCTAGAGCACCGCCGCTCGCTTGAGTGGATCTTCCAAAGCAACTAAGACTACCTAGCTAGAGGTCTCCGTTGTTCTCGTTTATTCGTGAAGGCTCTCTTGTTCGTGATAAAATGTCGGCTGACCGGCACTACCGGCGCTACTCAGTGGATGAAGTAGGAGAAGCGTTAGAGGGTCACTGGGATCTCAGAGAATTCGTGCGAAATAGTTTTGTCCTATCGTCTTGGTTCAAGAGTCTTTCTTTCAATCTTTCAAGATTGACTAGATTGACATAGATTGACAGTGCGAATTGGACTTGGTCAGCTTGGACAGCTTTGTCAGCGAGGAAAGGAAGCTGCGCGAGAAAAGTCGACAAAGTGGGGCTTGTCAGCAGGTCAGCTGGCCGGCCGCAGAGGAAGATGGGAGAGATGTATCAGCCGAGCTCGAGCCTAGATGTCACGGCCCTCTTGAGCCGCGCTGCGCAGCAGTTCCCGAATAATATTTGCACAATCGACGCCCATTCTGGACGATGGCGGACGTACAAGGAAACGGCAGAGAGAGTGGCGAGACTTGCCGCATCGCTCAAGGCTCATGGGCTCTCTCGCGAGGGCAGGGTTGCCCTGGTGATGTTGAATTGTGACCGGTATTTTGAGGCGTTTTTCGCATGTGCATGGGCAGATGCTATTGTGGTTCCCATTAACATCCGATTGGCTCCTGCTGAGATGGTCGAACAATTTAACGACTGTAAAGTTGAATTTATTCTCGTGGACGACGCCTTCAAGACTCTTGTGGAGGAGTTCAGAAAATCGGTGCCTTCCGTGAAGCAGTTCGTGTACGCGGGCGACGCTCACACTCGCCAACAACTTGCAGGTGGCAGCCTCCATTACGAAGACATCATAAGCTCGAGCAAGCCAGTCTCACCAGAGCGCCGAGGCGGTGACGATGTTTTTGGATTATTTTACACGGGCGGTACCACAGGGCGGCCAAAGGGAGTCATGCTGACACACGGTAACATCTTTGTGAATGCAATTGGCCATGTGGCCATGCTTCAATACACGCCGGAGAGCAGATATTTGCACTCTGCTCCGATGTTCCACTTGGCCGACGGTGCTTCGACGTTTGGGATCACTGCAGCAGCGGGTTCACACGTATTCATTCCTAAATTTGTGCCAGGAGACATGCTGGCGGCGATCGAAAATTTCAAGGTGAACAAGGCCATGATGGTGCCGTCGATGATCTCAATGATGCTGCAAGAGCCAAACCAAGAGAGATTTGACTGTTCGTCTTTGGAGAATATAATTTGTAAGTAGAGGCAGCGGGATCTCTTGGACTCTCAGACTCTCGGAGGCGCTGGCGCTGGCACTGACAATTACGTACTTTGAATACATATAGATGGAGCCAGCCCAATGCCGGAGTCGCTCCTCGGGCCAGCAATGGCGAAGTTTCCAAACGCAAAATTCATGCAAGGCTATGGCATGAGCGAAACTAGCCCAGCCATTGTAAGTTTAATTGGTTGACAGCCCACATTTCATCACCCATTGATCGCGACTGCTAACGTTCCCACGCCACGATGCTGATTCAGACGATGCTCCCTGCGGATTGTCATGCACAGGGGCACCCAAAGCTCCGCTCGGTTGGTCGCCCCGTGCCCTGGGTTCAAGTAAGGATTGTGGACAAGGACAACAAGCCTGTGGACAGGAATGTGGTCGGCGAGATAGTAAGTTGGAGCGTCCCTGTCCAACAAAGAAAAGCCCTTGACACGTGGTGTCTAACGAACCCTCTCGTATTGTGTGCGGGTCTGGTTTCTGCTTTCTCTAGGTGTGCCGCGGGCCGAATGTCATGAAGGGCTACTGGAACATGCCCGAAAAGACGCGGGACACTATCGACTCCGAAGGATACATGCACACGGAGGACGCTGGGTACATGGACAACGACGGGTTCGTCTTCATCGTGGACCGTATTAAAGACATGATCATCACTGGAGGGGAGAATGTGTACGCAAGTGAAGTCGAAAACGCGATCATGAAGCACCCGTCCGTAGCCATGTGCGCTGTGATTGGGACCCCGGATCGTAAGTTTGGTGAGCTGGTGACTGCAGTAGTGGTCCCGTCGGGCGGATCCGCCTTGGATCCCTCCACTATCATCGAGCACTCGCGAGGGCTCATCGCTGGATACAAGGTGCCGCGAAAAGTATTTTTCCGCGACTCGCTCCCCATGAGCGGCGCGGGGAAGATCCTCAAGAATAAAATCAGAGATGAGTTCCACACCGATGCCTTGGGAAATGCCAAGCTGTGATTCACTTTTGCCTCCCATCCTGCAAAAGGAACCGTGCCTCCATAATATCTCATCACAGTACCGGCTTCTCTCCTTACCCAGCAAACGTTCACCGATCAGCAGTGTCAGCGCGACAAAACCATTTGCAATCTCTTCAAACTTGTTTCTCCTTCACTCCTCTGCCGATACCATCTTTCCAGGCTCAACTGCTTCTCTCTTGCACATTTCCCAGGAGAACCTGCCACATCCCCCATCATCTGCTGTATTCTCCATCCGTCTCTGACCAATCTTTTTTTCTTCCTTGTTTCCTTGTTTCCTTCCTTCGGCTTAGTCTTCCATCGACGCAAACGAGCGCATCATACTCATGATAACCCCGTGGCGCTGTTGGCAGACTCGGAGCCCATCTCCAACACCTCCAAAACCATTGCACCAAATCCATCACATCTATCTATCCATCACCTCCTTACTTACTGCTCGCACTCTACCGTTCACGCCAGCAACGCCAGCTAGCCTCTACTCATCCCTACTCCATGCACTCCATCGCGCGCCCACACATCCTCACACATACTCTCTCTCACACATCCTCACTCTCTCACACTCTCACACTCTCACACTCTCACACTCTCACACTCTCACACTCTCACACTCTCACACTGAGCTATCTTGTCTCCGTCTGCGAAGCTTGCGAGACAGCAACCAAGTAAGTAAGTAAGGAGGCGTCCGCGCGCAGAGCAGGAGCAAGAGCAAGAACAAGAACAAGAACAAGAACAAGGGCAAGAGCGGGAAGCCAGAATCCAGAAGCGAGAAGCCAGAAGCCAGCAGCCTGAAGCAGTCGTTGGCGTTGGCGTTTTCGGTGCGGACAGGCGATGTCGGCGTTGGCGGCGTGCGGCGTTGACGCGTCGTCGTTCGCTGCGGAGTGCGCGGCGTGGGTGGCGAGCGTGTTCTCGGGTGGTGGTGATGTTGGTGATGGTGGTGGCGCTGGCGCTGTGCCGTCTGCCAGCTGCGACAGCGAGCGGGAGGCGCTGGTGGACTGGCTGTGGGTGGCAGGGGTGCGCGCGCGCAGCGAGGAGGCGGAGGAGGAGCGGGAGCTGTCCGGCCCGTGGAAGCGCGTGTGCGAGGCGGTGGCAGCGGCGGCGGAGCGCGATGGGGCCGTGCGCGATCTGATGCTGGAGCGGCTGGAGCTGGAGGCGCTGCAGGGCGCAGGGCTGTGCGACTCGCGGCAGGCGACCAAGCAGCTGGTGAAGGCCAACACGAACAACCTTTACCGCCAGCGCAAGTACAACTTGCTGGCAGAGGAGAGCGAGGGCTTTGCCAAGCTGCTCACAGTACTTGGCGCGGTGCGACCGGGCGCTGCGAAAGCGGCCGCGGATGATGTGCGGAGGCTCATCGGGTTCTTCCGCCTGGACCCGAACAGGGTTCTAGACCTGGTGTTGGATGCCTACGAGCGGGAACCGCACTGCGACACCGTGTATCGCCCTCTGCTGGCGATGTTTCGCGCGTCCAGTGTCAAGCAGCTGCTCGGCTTCAAGTTCCAGATGTACCACCACCACCAAGGCGACCAAGAGCAGGACCAGAGCAAGAGCCACGAGCGGAACGGGCAGCTGCTGGCGGCCCCGGAGACGCCTCTCTCCCTGCAGTACCTGGTCGCAAGACTGTGCACATTCGGCGTAGTGGGGCTGGACGACATCATGCCGCACTTGCAGCCCTCGGACGCGGACCTTGCCAGCCAGACATCGGCAAGGGAGCACAGGACACTGCAGCTGAGCAAAAAAATTGGAATCGTCAAGCTGAACGCCCCTCGGACGGTGGAGGAACTGGAGAAGGAAAAGGCCGCGGAGGAATCAGCCCGTGCCGCGCAGGAGGCCAAGCAGACAAGGGAAGACAGGGGCAATCAGAAAGCTGGACTCGTGGCGGGCTTTCTGGCCGCGGGCTCTTGGAAGGATGCAGAGGCCCTTGCAAAACGCCTCGGCACCTCCGGCACCTTAGATCACCCGCAGGTGCAGCTGGTACTCTTCACGCAGCTGAAGGCCTCAATCGCACCTCTGTACGCGAAACTTGCAATTGGCAAGGCTTGTGAGACTCTGAGGGGGGCTTATCCTACAGCAGGAGCAGGAGCAGGAACAGCAAACGGCGACTCGCGCTTCTCCCTCCCAGAAGACTGGATATGCCGGGGCGACTTCGCAAAAGTTCAGTTCTTCGACTCGTTTTTGGAGCGGTACTCTGACGTGTTGGCGACAATCGGGCACCGCCTGAGCCAGGACATGAACTTGTTTTTTTCTATTGTTAGGATTTTAGGTTGCTCAACTGTGAGCGGCGTCACCCCTGAGGATGACTCGTCTATGGATGTAGACGACGCCAAGTCGGGTGACCCGCTGCTGAGCCGCAAATGGACAACGACCGGAATCGCTGCTGCGAAGAAGAGCGTCTTTCGCGTGCTGGACCAATGTGTGCTCCCTTCACTGGCCACAGTAAAGGATCCCAACCCAGCTCTAGTTTTTTCTGTTTGGGAGGTCGTCAAGCAATTTCCGTTCGCGGCCAGGTTTGATTTGTACGAAAAGTGGAGGTCAGACCACTATGAGCGCACTCCAGCTCTGCAGTTGGTCAAGGCACATGCCAAGTACGTGGCCAAACAAACGCTGAAACGCGTTGCCAATCAAAAAGAGGCGATGCGCTTGGTTTCTCGAAGACTCGGGAAGATTTCGCATAACAATCCCGTGATTGTGTTCTCGGCGTTACTCGACAATATTCAGGCATATGACAATCTGATTCCCAGCATGGTGGATGCCATGAAGCAGCTGAGTCCTCTCTCGTTTGACGTGGTGGCGTACCTGCTCATTGTTTACCTTGGCCGAGACGAGGGCTCAAAGATCAAAGAAGACGGGCAGTCGCATTCGAACTGGCTGCAGGCGCTTTGCAAGTTTGCTGGTTACTTTTATTTAAAGTACCCAGCCGTGGAGCTCTCCGGACTGATGACCTATGTAATCCGCCAGTTGAAGAATCGCAACAGCCTGGACCTTCTCATTGTAGAGGAGATCATCGCTCGCATGGCAGGGCTGGAGGTGGTGGAGGATTTCTCCGAAGAGATGCTTTTCGCGATGGGTGGGGGGAGCGCACTTCGCACCCAGGCGAGGGCCGGTCTTGGAGCCAGCACTGTGGCAAAAAAGAAACCGATTCGACTTCTCCGTGAGACGCTCGAGAATGGCAAAATGCTCATGCCACTGGTAGTCCTCATTGCGCAACAGCTCGATTCCATCGCCTATGACGGTGACTCCAAGAACCTAAAGCTCATCGGTCACAAGTACGACAAGTGCGCGACCGTCTTTAGTCAATTCTTAGAATTTGTGGCGCTCCAGATCCCGGTGGAGGACTTTGCGTCTCGCCACCTGGTTCCGCTGCACGTCTTGATTGATAAGTTGCACGTGGATCCCGTTGTGGCGTTTGAGATTGCACGTCCTGTTCTCAACGCTGCAAAAGCACAAGAATGCTTTGCGACGAATGCTGCGCTGAAGGACGCTCTGAACCGCCCGTCCCTTAAATTGAGCGAGGAGCAGTGCGCGATGTGGGGGTCGCAGTCGGAGAAGATGCTTGAAGTCGCCGCGTCGGTTATTGAGACGCATGGCAAGTGGAAGGTCCTCGACCGCACACTGTTTTCGCTCTTCAACTCGCTCTCCATGTATGATATTGTCGTTCCCCGCGCGCAGTATGACACGGAGATTGAGCGGCTGCGTCAGAAAGCTGTTGCTGCAAGGGGCGGCGGCAGTAAAGAGGATCAGCTGAGCGGCAAAAAACTTGAAGCAGAGCTCGCGAGATGCTCGGATTTGGAGAAGCAATTGACACATGAACTTTCCATGCAAATGGATAACAAGACATTTGTGATGAAGAAGTTTGATGAATTGAAGGCTGGCTGGTTCTCCAACCCGGAGACAGCTCTGCACTCGATGCGCGAGTTTCTTCAGCTTTGCATCATGCCCCGTTGCCTCTTGTCTGGCATTGACGCCCTGTACTGCTCAAAGTTTATCCGCCTACTGCACGAGCGGAATGTACGCGGCTTTTCGTCGGTTTTCTTTTTCAATATCGTTATCCAATATGTCGCCGCGAACTTGTTCTGTGTCACAGAGCGTGAAGCATCTCACCTGGGCATCTTCCTTAAGGATGTTCTTAGCGCCTTCGCGGACTGGACGAAGGACAAAAATACCTATGCGAAGGCATTCGAAGCCAAAGTAGGGGCGTGCAGGAGCTTTACAAATCCGGACTCTCCAAAAATCCCTTTCGAGGAATTTCAGAAATGCGTTGCTAAATGGCACGAGAAGCTTGGAATTGCTTTCGGAAATGCTCTGCAGTCGGAGTCTTTCATGCATATCCGCCCTGCGCTCGTCATCACGAGTAAAGTCATCGACTTGTTCCCAGTGTCCACAGCTGTGATCAAGAGCTTGCATGCAAAGGCCAGCAACCTTGCGAATAACGACGAGCGCCAAGATATTAAGACCATGGCGAAACGTTACGAGACCATGCTTGATAACAAGCTGAAGGTTCTTGGAGGAGTCGCGGAGAAGAAGCCCGTGAAGAAGGAGATGGGGAGCGTCTTGGACAGATTTGACGAAGGAAAGAATGGGGCAAGCGGCTCCGTCGCTGCGACTGCCAGCAAGGACGGAAAAGGTCGCCAAGGCACAAAATTGGATGACCCAAAGCCCATGTCCTCCAAGTCATCGACTTCGCAAGGACCAGCGACAACAGCCAAGAAAGAGGACACCAACTCGGGTACTCAAGAGGGTAATACCGCGACAAACTCGACTGGCGGAGGGGGAAGAGGCGCTAGGAATAGGAAACGCAGCAGGGATGCACAGGCTGATACACAAGCCTCCAAGAAGGCGAAGATGGCTGGCTCTGGTACAGCTCCGGGAAATGGCCCGTCCGGCGAGAACGGCGCTGCCGCTCCTACTACTGCTGCTGCGGCAACACCAGCCGCATCTAGCGGCGCCGATCGTCAAGGTCAATCGAAAGGTCGCGGCCGCGGTCAGGCCTCAGGAAGGGACGCTTCCGCTTCGAAAGGTGGGAGTACGTCAGCACCAGTCCCTGGAAGGAGTTCCGGAAACAGCAACTCCAATAGCAACAGCAATAGCAACTCGGCCAACCCGCCAGCAGATGGACGTGGGATTGCCAAAGGTAGTAACAGCGGAGGAGGTGGGGCCACCACAAAATCGGTTGGGAATCATCCTCCCCCTCGTAGAGACGACCCAAGGGATCGGGACCGCGACCGCGACCGCGACCGCGACCGTGATCGTGACTGGGATCGGGATAGAGAGCGGGAGCATCGCGACCGTGACCATCGCGATCGTGACCGCGATTGGGAGCGAGAGCGCGCAAGGCCTCGCGATGGACCACCTCCTGGGCCACGTGAGAACCGCGGTGGGCGCGGTCGCAGGCGTGGTGGAAGGCGTTGACATTTCGGTGTAGGGCTAGATTACAGAGTCTGTGCGCAGCCACAAAATATGGAAGTCTACGAAGCGAAAGACAAGGTCGTGTTTGATAAGCAACAAAGTAGCACTCTTTTAAAAACAAAATGGTATAATCGACAGGATTCATGAAAGCATTTTCATCATCCGAACTGAGCCAGCTCTGCGCAGCATCATGCATTTTCTCCATGAGATGCGTCTGTATAGTAATATCAGAAGTGATGGCCTGACGTTCGTAGATAACAAACAGAATTCCACTGCGTTGTATTTGCGAATATATGGTGATGATGGGGCGTAGAATCCGCGGGGAGGGCCACAGATACAGTCGACGTGCACAGTTTGTGATTGAGTTGAGTGTGTGCACTGAGAGAAAGCTTGGCGCAGTGGAACAGTTTGATGTGCAGAAAACAGCTGAACAAGTGCAGTCAAAGCGATGCCAGACACGAATCCCTCATAATTGGTACTAATCAAGACATTGGGCCACGGGCGCGAATTATGTCTGGATTATTCACAGCGCCATTTACGAGCCAAGTAATTCCTTCTTCTATTCCCGAGCAGGTGAGGGCGCTGACGGGCTGGAGTCTCTTCTCCCTTCTCCGATTCGTATTTTTTCTGTGGTCCACGATGCCGTTGAGCAAGTTGGAGGTCTCCGAATTGCTGTGTTTGCCAGAGTGGGAGTCCATCTCCACCTGGAAGTAATCATTAATTTCGTCAACTGTTCTGGCGGTGGCTAAATCTTGTTTATTCGCACAGACTAGAAGTGGCACACCAGCCAACTCGGGGTGCTCTACCAAAGACTCCATCGCTGCTTTGGCCTCTTCGAACCTGTCTGTGTCAGCAGAGTCGAGCACAAAAATCAAGCCGTGGGCTTCAGAGTAGTACTTGTCCCAGATCGAGCGCAGCGCGATTTGGCCGCCGAGGTCCCAGAAAATTACTCTGACGTTGTTGATGTCCATTCTGCCAATGTTGAGCCCGACTGTGGGAGGTATTTTGTCCAGCGGGATAAGATTGGGTGACTTTTGAAAGATTCCTTTCATCTAACTCATCAATTTACGCCACCGCATTAAAGACCACAACACACACGCCAAAGATCACAAATCAAACCCGCGCACATTAGTATCTTTCGGAGCACGGCCAGCACAAGGCTCAACCTCACCAGCCATTCGCCAGTCCTCGCCCGCAACTTACCTGCTCAAGCAGCGTGGTCTTCCCAGCGTGGTCCAGTCCAATGATCAGAATCTGAATCTCGGTCTTGGAGAACAGCCACTTAAAAAACCCTGACAAGAGCGAGAACATCTTGCTCCACGCGCATCACCCGCGCGCCGCGAGCCCTCGTCAGTCTTCTCTCCGCTCCGCTTTCTCTCCCTTATCGGCCGCCCGTGAGCCTCTTCCAGAGCGAAAACTTCCGTGGCACGGTCCCACTTAAAATCGACAGCTGTGGCCCGCTGCGCTTGACCGCTTTTTCGCCCTTGACCCTCTGCACTGTCTACCCTCTCTCTCTTTTCTCTTTTCTCACTTGTCTCTCGCTGACACTATATGCTGTGCCTTGTGTTGTTGTTGTATGTTGTTATGTTGTTGTTGTCTCTTTTCATTCACGAGGGCAGTTGCTGCTGACACTGCTGACAGGGAAAGCAGGTGGCCATCGCCTAGTGGTCGCCTAGCGCGAGGACAGGGACTTGCGTAGCGGGCGGTACTCAGTACTGTGGCACTGCGGCACTGGCATAAGCTGGACATGGTGTCATGGTTTATCATGGTTTTGGTTTAATGAGCGAGAGAACAACGAACTTCCGTACGACGAGGATGCATTGATGCATTGCATGCAATGCAGTGCATGTGCATATGCATTATATGCATGCCATCGAACGTGGACTGTTGGACTTTTGGTCAGCCGTGGACTCTGGACCTGGAAGGTCGCAGAAAGTGGACGCAAGCGGCGGAAGCGACTCAGGTGATGTCTTGTATGCGGCATTGCCGTTCGACACTCATGAGAACGCAAATGCTGCCCTCGGGATGTCTATGTCTTTCAAGTTATTTCTATTTTCGGTTTCCGCGTTTTTACTGTTGACTCTTCTCGTGGTAAATAATGACACACGTGCCCGTTCGCGTTGCAGTTGTGAAACGAGCGCAAAACGCTTGGGCCCATTCGGTTTACATGTTCATAGCTTTTGAAGCACTTTAGATGCAAAGTGCAACGACAGCGCTATGGAAAACAGGCAAGATGAAGAAGGGTGTTGTTCTTCTACTGTTGGTCCGGGTTCTCGAGCAACTTATCAAAAGTCGTCAGCAAAGTTGTCAGAACAGAAATTGTCAGCAAGGTGGTCTTGCGGAGGTTTCTGCTTTCTAACTCTAGATAGGTTTCGAGGGCTGAGGCTGAGTCTCTTTGCGAGCTGGCCGCGAAGCTGCTTCCAGTTGTGATCTCCTAATTGACGGAATTTTTGGGAAAGCTTTGAGGAGATACAATGAAAAACAACGCGCCGGGTCGAAGGTACTGAGCGTTTGCTTCCCTTGCACTGATTTCCACGGCCTCTCAAATCGAGTTTCGCCCTTTTTTGAGCAAGTATATTTCATCATTCATGGGTCAGACCACCTCTGGAACCGAAAAACCGAAGAAAACATAAATGTGGGTGATTCCCATCATCAGTGACGGTTGTTCGTCTCTTTCAGCCGATCGTTTCCTCGTTCCCCGCCAATACCGATATAAGTATCCGCGTCCAAGATGTTGCACGCTCCAATTCTGGTGCGATCGCGAGCACACCGTGGCAGTAGTGTCGCACATGAAAACATTGTTTCAGTGCTCTTAAAACCTAGCCTCGGAAAAGTGTTTGACAGCGACTTTTGCGCTTTCTCAAGAGAAATTTCCCGGCAGCCTTTCGTGCAGGCGGGCAAAACCAGGCATAGATTACAGAGGTCAGAAACTTGCGCTCGAGCAACTGGACCATGGAGGGTTCTCGTTGCATAGTGCCAAAGGTTGAACCTCCGAGTTCAATCTTTGTCAAGTGTTTCTTTCGATACCAAGCTTGCAAATGCAAATCACTTCGAGTTTTGGCCTGCGACCAACATCACATGCATGGCCAGCGTGGTCCCGGGAAAAGAAGCCAAACAAGCAGTCCCCTTCCAGTCGCCCGGGTAGCAGAATCCCTTGGTTCCACTTTCGTTTTGCTTTGTAAACGATTTCTTCAAGTTGAAGTCAAGGGTTTTCATGCGCTCATCAAAGATCCAGAGTCCTGGGAATGAAGTGAAGCTTGGAGGACGAATCTCTCCAACTCATCGCACGGAATGCACCAGTCTTTGCTTCGCTCTTGCCATTGGCGGCAGCGATTGTCGTTGAATGCTGCGTTACTTTGCCTTCTTTGAGTCAATTCCACGCGGGACTTTTTTCCCTCCGCTGAAGCGCCGCGCTTTTTTGACTCATGGTGTTTCAATTGATGGACTGCAGAAGATCGCACGAAGGGGTATGAACGCGGCGGAGAAGCTATAGCTAGCAAGCCGAGAAGCGACTTGGCGGCGCAAATCTTCAAAATCTGAACGTGATCGCAAGGATAGCAAGTATTCGCAAGTCCCGAAGTTTTCAAAGGTTCACTTTGTTTGGTTCGGTTTGATCCGACTTTTTCTCTCCCCTCCTCTTCTTCTTCTTCTTCTTCTTCAATCTCCACTGGGAATGAATCAATCTTGAAATCAATCTTGATCAATCAGAACAGAATTCACAGTCGCTTCTCTCGATCTCAGAATTGTTTTCTCGTTTTATCTCGTTCTTTGTCATTCTTCCCATCATGATTGAATTCTTGATGCGCATGCAGAAGGTAAACAGAGAGTGAATCAATGAAAAAAACAGTTCTCTCTTTATTTTTTGTTTCGTTTCTTTTTCTTTTGACGCGGTTTTGACTGGTTTGACATGGTTTGACTCGAAGTCCCGGACTCGAATAGTATTGAGTTGAGTCGATTGATTGATAGATGATTGAACGTAACATAACGAAAACCATTCAATTCATACAGCACAGCATAGCACATAGCCTCTTCAATTGAACAACTGTGCTAGTACTCATTACCATCACCACTCTCACTCGCTAGTCTGGTCATAGAGAGTATTATGGCGATCGCTAGTACTATTTGCGTCACTCACCACTAATAGAGAGCCTAATACTCCCGTAGTCCCAGGCGTCGTACGCTATGACATAGCACAACCCCAACCACCCACACGATCCCTCCCACCTCTACCAGGTGACTATGGTTTATATTAACAGGGAGGCACCCGCGAGTGCGCAACTTTTTTCACTTTGGACTTTCCCATCTTTCTCCATAGCCTCATCTAGCCGATCCCTATAAGTCTGCGGGCGAGGCAGAAGCCTAGCGTCAGAAGTGGCCGGTAGCTACCGGTGGCTAGCACGCGACAGTAGTAGTTCTTTGGAGGGAGAGAGAGAGAGTCCCCGTCAATCATTTCATTCATCAAAATCATTCACAGTCAATCAATCGTCAATGATGCTCAATCGTCGCAACCTTTTTTTGTTGAGTTGGTTTCTGTGCTTCTGCGCAATTGTGTTAGAATTGCATCGATTTTTATTTTGATCTTTATTCTGCAGTTTAGATTTCTTTCAGCACGAAAGAAAGAAAAAAAAAGAGAAAGTCACATGTTGCGATCTTTGCAAATGCTCCAGTTAGGGAAGTTAGAGCTCCCGTTCCTTCTTTCGTTCTCTGACGTCTTTCGAACGCAAATAATCAGCAGCCATCGGCGGCAGCTGCAGCAAAGGAACTGAGGCGCGTGGGAGAGATGCGTGGAACGCGCAAGAGAATGAATGAGAAGCAGAATTCAAAGGCTATCATCACGAAAGGTCCGACTTGGAGTCTGTTGAAAGTTCGACTTTGAATCGACGACAGTATAAAAATCAATAAATGTTTCTCTGTTTCCAATCTTGGCCAGAGCGAAAGAGGAAGAAGAAGAAGTAATGATGCTATACAACTATAAGGAGAAGAAGAAGAAGTATATAATAAGCAGATGTAGAGATTACATAGAAGCAAATACTACAAGCGATAAGTGAAGTTATGTGGACGCTAGCTAGCTACAAGCTGCAAACGGTGAGTGAATCTGAAGGTCTGAAAAACAAACAATTTATCAGTCGCTACTCAGTGCCTGGTGAGTTATTTCTTGCATTGATTATACAGTTAATAACCTTCTTCTGTTTTGACCACGGTCTGAATTCTATTTTCTAAACTCTGATTTTCTGAATTCTTAACTCTGATTGACCGTGATGTGTCGTCAAAACAAAACGTTGTTCCCTGTCCCTTGTATTTAGTTAGAAACTGATTCTGATTCTGAATTTCTGAACTCTGAAGAGAATGGCGGACGGCGTGAAGAATAAAAAAGGAAAGAAAGAAAGAAAGAAAGAATCCACCACCCACTCACCCACTCGCACACTGCATTGTCAACTCGTCCACTTGTAATCAACTCGACCAAACCAAAAAGCCTCGAAACACAACCAGCACAACCAACACACCATCAACAACAACAACAATAACAACAAGATTCTTTCAACAACAACAGCAGCAGCAACAGCACTTGCATACTTTGTTCTTGCACTTGCGACTCGCGCTCTGCTCAACGACAACCCTCCCTCTCTCTGCCTCCATTCTCACTCTCTCTTGGCCTTTGCCTCTCTCTGTCTCCATTCTCTCTCTCTGTCGCCTTACCTTCGCTGCGGGTTGGAGTTTAGTGAGTGACTGAGTGAGTGGGTGAGTGAAGTCGAAGTGAGTGTAAAAGTTGTTATAAATTATAGATTATAAGTTATACATCTTGATTGATTGACTGACTGACTGACTGATTGACAGACAGCGAATTCATTTCACATTTTCACATTTTCGCATTGTCAAAAATTGATTTTTGGTTGAAAATAAATTTGTTTGTTTGGCGGATTGACGCGCTTCCCACTCGCCATCGTTTCGATTCCGCGAGTGGAAGGAGTGCAAGTGTAGAGGGAAAGAAAGGGAAAGAAAGGGAAAGGAGGAGTGATAACTTAGTTCGTCAATGGAGCGGAGAGCAAGAGCTTGGGCTTGAAGAGGAGGAAAAAGAAAGGGCAAGAAAATAAGGAGGAAGAGAGGGCAGGCAAGGGAGGCGCTTGGGCCCACTTTGCAGCAAGTGGGAGTGAAAGGAGAGAAGGAGAATCGAACTGGCCAGGAGGGGAGGAAGAAAAAAAAGAAAGGGGCGTCAACGAAACCACAGTCGAGGCTGTCAAGTTGTTGTTGTTGAGATCTTACACACTTGTTCTTCTCCCCTGCGTCTGCTGCTCCTTCACCGCGCCTCGCAGCCCGCTCCCCCTCCCCCCCAACCACACCACTTCTCAGTGTCTCAGTGTCTCAGTGTCTCAGTGTCATCCCAATTCTCATTGTCGTTGTCATTGTCGCCGCCTTTCCTCTCAGCAGAGCGCTACCAGAGTCCAAACAGTCTCGCTGCCTCTCGCTCGGGCCGCTCTCGTGGCATAGGCTTTCATTTTCCGCACGCACTGCTTCCATTTCGCTTCATCTGTCATTGCGGAATAGCAACTCGCTCGTTGGTCTGGTCTGGTCTGGTCATTGAAGCAGCTATCTGTATTCACCGTTCGTGGCGGCGTTCACATTGGATTTCCATTCCGCGCGGGCGACGGTGGTCATTGGGCTCCCCAAGACTCTGAGAAAAAGCTGCAAACCCGGGCTGCGAACTGATGGAGAAATGAGTGTCACACCGAAGGAGGAAGAGGAAGATCTGGCCGACACGCTGCTTTCATTTCAGCAGTCCAGCCGCGAAGACGGGGAAACATCCCAGGTTCAGGTTCGAGACGAGCCCAAAATGCACTTTGCGGAGACCAGCGGTAGCGTCGGTGTTGGATGTGCCGAAGGGAACGTGGGCAGGGAAGATGAAGACGGTTGCTTGAACGAAAAAAAATCTGCTGGCGGGAATGATGTCGAAGAGCCTGCACAATCGAATCCGGAGACTCACGAATCCTCAATGAAGAATGTGGATGAGGGCTCTTCGTGTTGCTTGCGCGCCTCCCTGCCGTCTGTGGCAAGGGTGAAGAGATTCCGCGGAATGTATGTCGGTCCCACTGACGAGTCCAACTGGGTGTTGCCTGGCCACCTGCTTTGTGGAGCGTATCCTGCAGAGTGTGATGACGATGCCCATGTCGGAGTTCTGGAGGCGCTTCTCCGGTGCGGCGTTGATACTTTTGTTTGCTTGCAAGAAGAATACAAGCATTATAGTTCGGACCGCTCGGCCTGGGCATCTGGCCGCGAGATCCGGCCGTACATTCACGACGCATTTAAGATTTGCGAGGCTGCTAAAGGCCGCGACCGTGTGTGTGACCCAAATAGCCTAGTTTTTCTACAGACGCCAATCGCGGACTGTGATGTAACTTCGGACTCTGTAGTCGCCAATCTGGCCGAAGCCCTTTGCTGGAGAATTGTGGCCGGCCATGTAGTATACATTCACTGCTGGGGAGGCCACGGGCGCACTGGCACTCTAATTGCCGTGATGTTGGGAATGCTGTACAAGATTTCTAATGCAGAGGCACTCAAGCGCACGCAGCTTTACCACGATTTGCGCAGATGCCCACTCCCCGTCCCTTCCCCACAAACCTTTCTTCAGCGCATGCAGGTTTTACGCGTTCTTGATGGGGTTCAAGATGACGAGAGTATTCTTGCGCAACACCGCGACAAGCCAGAGCTCCTGAAGAAGAAGCTTGAGTTGTGCTGGAGCTTTTCCATGCCAATATCCCCGGAGCTGAGTCTTATCGACCTTGAGAGCCCAAAGCGCGAGTTAGCGTCTCCTACGCCAGAGCCGCGTGAGATTCATGATGGGATCTCCCTCGCTGCGGATCGAAAGCGAAGGAAAGTCGCTTTGTGCGCAATGGACAAGACGCGCTCATTGAAACCTCCGACGTCGCGGTACCACCTCACGCAAAACGACGCATCTTGCGGGAATGTGGATAACTCTGACTGTCTTTCTGCCTCGCCGCAAAGTCACCTTGATGAGGACGAGGAAGAAGATGGCCAGGAGCCTCGCGTGCGATCCTCCTCTTCGTCTTCGTGCCCTGCAGATGGCAACGGCGGGCACCCAAAGCTACAATCGGTTGATGTCCAGCGTCAAAAGGTGGGGCTGATGCGTTAGACTGGACTGTGCTAGCTAGTATGTCTCCAGATGTTTTTCTTTTTCTTGGAGTTTATGTGTTGAGAGTTACGTGGACTTGCTGTTCGCGCTTTGCTGTTATGTTGTTAGTGCGTGGCTTTTGGCGTCTGCCCGGAAAGGTCAGTCAATTGCATTCGCTGTTTTTCTCTCACGTGGTAGATTGGCACACTGTTTTCCACATCTCGTGTCCGTCTGGCTCTTCGAGCGAGTTGGTACGCGGCTATTTCCAATAATCCCTTCTTTTGAGGTATGGGGATTCGATTTGGAAACTGGTGTGGCCAACTTCCAGTGACTTTGTTGTACGTTCGCTCTCGTGTTCCTTGATATACCCCCGGTACTCGGGCACCCATCGCGCGGGCGGGCGTTGATACATGTATCTTTAATTCTTTTAGATGTTGTGAAAAATGATCACGTCGATAGTTGTCGTGAAAACGTAAAAATTTGCTTTGTTCTTCTTTTTTGTTTTGTTATATGCGAGTTTTCTCTTTACATGGAAAACCGCTTTCTTTTCTTTATTTCAGAAATGTATGAATTATAACAGCGTTCCTGTTGCGGTGTGTCATTTCATTCACTGTCAATTTCCTTCCGATTCTGTCTATGCATTGCCTGCGTACGATGGCGTTCCGGCCCTGGAAACAAGGAGTACATTTCATAGAAACATTCAAGGACGCGGGCTCGATCATCTAAATTATGTCATCATCATCATCGTCCGTCTGGTCCGCCTGCGGTCTTCTCTTCGGCGGTGGTGGCGGCGGGGGTGCACCTCCTGTTGCAGGTCCAAGTTTTGCTTGGCTGGGAACTTTCTTTGGTGGCGGAGGTGGGACTCGAAATCCCGAGGTGTCATCTGGAACCGACGGCGTTGCCTTCTTTGGCGGCGGTGGTGGTGGCGGGCCTCCAGATTGTTGTGGAGGCTGAGGTGGCTGCGGCACGTGCTGATGTTGCTGTTGTGGAGGTTGTGGCGGTTGTGGAGGCGGCATAGGGGGACCAGATCTTGAAGCGGTTACCTTGGGCTGTTGTGGCGCTGCTGGCGTCGCTTTCGTGGCAGAAGTGGATGTGTTTTGCTGGAAAGCTTGTTGGGCTTCATCTTGTGGCTGCCGCCAATCGATGATCACCTGATCTGGCTGCACAGGCCCGGCAAGTTCGCTCTTTGAAAGAGTGATATTGGCTCGAGGTCCTTCGAACCAAACGTCCATATTTCCCGGCTGGCGCAAGGAGCCCACCTCCATCACAGAGGGAGGGTGAAGCAGTGGTCCGCACAACAAGGTGCAGTGCATGGCTCGGACACAGCTCTTCACAGACGAATTGAGATCCATACGACGACGCAAGAAATTTTCAAGGTAGTTTTCAAGTTGGGAACTCGGCGGGAATGAGCTCAAAAGCATTGCCATAAGATTCCAACCACGGGCTTCACTCTCCCCGTTGGGGTTTGCCGTCAGCTGCTTCATTACTTGGCAAAAGATTTCGTCGGCTAAAACCTGCGAGGAAAGTCCAGCCCTGATGAGGTCCACCGCCAAGCTGTCCACGTTCTCATACTGTTTGTCTCCCATGATACCAAAAACGTTTTTGAACAAGAGAGTGGCCGACTTGTGCAGTGGTTTGCCATCGTCGCCCATCACGGTGGGCTCTATCATGGTCAGCGATGTATGAATCTTGCTAAAAGTCGGGTTGTAAAATTGCAGCATCTTGGTCTTATATTTGCTGAATGTGAGCCCAAATCGCTTTGCAAACTCCTCCGGACTCTTCAAGTTTGGGAAGTTCTCCAATGCGAAGTTGTCGCTGCTTTCCTGCGTTCCGAGCATAATCGTCTTGTGCGCAAACGACAGCTCCACAGCTCGCGGGTAATTCTGGAGAGCAACCGCAGCGTCGCGCTGGCGTAACAGCTGCCGGTCGCGAGGAAGCTCAATCAATTCTTTGAGCGGTTCCAGTTCGTTAATGACGAGCCCAATCTCTTCACAACCAGCGACAATCGCTCGGGCAGGCTCTAATTCGAGGGCTGCAACAGCTATTCGCGCTTCTCGGGTAAGATTTTGGACAAACATATACAGTTCACTGGCCCGCTCCACAACCTCAAAACCCACCATGCCTGGCGCATCGCCCCACCCACATTCCTCCTGCATTGTGAGTGCTTCATACAGCATGAGCTCGTCTACGGCCTGAATCGCCGCGGCGAGCTTGCTGCGAGTTTGGCGGATCTTTGGCAAGAGCTCATCACCGCGAGCTACGAGGTCACGGATACTATTATCCGAGTGCTGTGACAGATGAAGGGCGTGTGCCTGCTCAAGCGCGGTAGATAGCGGCTCGTCGTTGACAGCTTCGATACTCTCGCTCAACTTGGCCACAACCTTGTCAACCTCTGCTCGAAGACCTAGCTCGCCACTCACCAGAGCAAGCTGATTTTGGTCGATTGTATACAAGTCGTTCTCACCGACGTTCACTCCTTGTGCCTCACCTACGAGGCGCTCCACAGTAATCCACTCTGGGTCGTCAGCATGCTGTGCCTTGTCCATTGCAACGAGCACTGCCTCGAGGAGACGATAGTTGATCTTGACCCTTTCTAATGCAATTTTTCCGTCCACACTACTCACATCGACGTTGGCGACGGTATTCAGCGCATCTTTAAATCGTGGCAGCTGGCTGGAGGTCTGACTCACGTCGATGTTGTCTTCGCTTGGAGACTTTTGTATTGCGCTATCAGAGGCGGCCTGCGAACAAACCTGGAATAGCTCGACTTCTCGGCGAAACTTCGCTAGTATGGTAGCAGCAGTATCCAGAGCACTGCTGAGAGTTGGTGCGACATTCGAGCGCGGCTTTTGGGCCACAAGAGAGTCAAGAATCTCCGTCATTTCCAGATTATTCTTGTGCGCAGCCTGGGCCAGAGCAGCGTTGATTTCTTTGGACAGTTTGCGCTGAACCAAGAATTCGTCGTACCGTTCCAGCAAGGCTTTCGCTCCAGGTTTGGAGATGAAAGCCATCTTGTCGCGCGCCATGTACTTGCGCATCTCTGTGCAGATGGAATTTAGCTCCTCAAAGACCTTTTCGTCAAAGCACGAAGCCGGATTCGAAGTCTCCCTTTCGAGCTTTACGATCTTAGGATCAAGCGCTTGCTCCAACTTGATTGCCGACTTGACGGCTTCTGCATCGTACGCTTCCTTGATCTTGAAAAAGAGAGTATTGCTGTAAGCCAGCCCTTTGTCTAAAAGCTCCATGTTTCTCTTTTCAATCGCGTCAGAAAGTTGTTTTCGCGCGGATCGAAGCTCCGGAACGTGCTTGCGAACATATCTTCCGCGCATGTGTTTTTGGATTGCAGCCGCTGCCTTATTCAGCACGCCAAGCCTCTGAATCTCCAGGGACCGGTGCTGGTCTGCTCGGTACAAGACCATGGTCTTTCCAAAGTGACACTTCTCGGCACTGGGAACAGGACCTCGGACGATGGCATCGAGCAGTTGTTTGGCGATGGCAGTAAAGCTCTGGGCTTTGATTGCATCCTTCCACTTCTGCGCTGGAATGGCGTCTGGGGCGATACAGCGGTAAGTTGCAAAAAATCCGGCATGGGTTTTCCGGAAAGGATATCCTAGTTTTCGAATCTTGACGGCCTCGAATGCGCCAGCAAACCTCAGCTGCTCAAGACACATTGGAGCCACGAAGAGGTTCGGCTTTTTAAGCGAATTTGGCTTGACGCAGCGAATGTACCTAGGGAAGGTCGCGTTTGTGCGCTCTTCCAGCTGTGCGAGCTGTTTCATGAACAGTGATGCCTGCGTCTTGGTGCCGCGCCGAGGACCTGCAAGGCTGGTGCTCTTTTCTGCGGAAGCAGAGTTAGAGAAGATTGACTTGATCATTTCAACAGAACTCTCGGCCATAGCCGCCTCAATGTTCTCGTACAGCTTGTCCGCATTCTTGTAGACGAAGCCGGTGGTCTCATACTCCACAGCCCCTGCGTAATGGTAAATCTGGAATGCCGTTCGAGACTTGCAGCGATCGGTGAACAACGAGCGCTTGTCAGAGTGGCGCGACCCCACAGCCTGAAGAAACTTATCGTCGGTTCCATTGATCGCGGTCTGCTCGTCCAGCAACTGGAACACGCCGTCTCGGATAGGGCTCTGGTCGGACGCGTTAAGCCCAAGAAAATTCAGCAAAGGCTGGGAGTCATGGAACTCAATCTTGTCGAAGGGAATGCCTTCGTTGATATAAGTCTGTTCCTCCAGCGTAAACGTGTGGCGATTAAACATCTGCTGCAGCTTTTCGTTAGCAAAGTTGATGGACAGTTGTTCGAACGAGTTGTTTTCGAATATTTCAAAGCCGAATATATCCAACATGCCAATGAAATTGCTGCTATTGGCCCCGTTTAAGTTGCGGTTACTCCGAGTTCGAGCAAGAGAGCCGTCAAGCGTCAAGGCTTTGTTGATTCTGCTCACAATCCACTCAAACAAACGGTTGTAAAGGTGTCGCGCCAAAGCATTCCTTGCATCAGAAGCCATTTTCGTGTTGAACGCTCGAGTCAACAGCCCGTCGCGCTGTTGCGAGACATGCATTGTGAGGGCCTTAGAGACCTTTTCCGGATCCGTACCGCTCAGCTGACAGAAAGTATTTAGGTGATTCTTGCAGGAATTAGCAATCTTTGAGCCAGTGCTCTCAAAGTCCTCAAAGTCCAGGTTCCCGAGGTGGAGGATGGCGGCAACGATGCGAAACATCGAGTCGCGCTCCTCCGTACTGAAGCCCATTTCCTCCAAGGCCTTGTGCATCTTCAAGCACTCCTCTGCGTCGTCGTGCTGATCCGGGGCAACATTTTCGTTCGGAAGGTATCTAAAGCTCGTTGGGTCAGCATCAACGCAGTACTTTTTGCGTGTGCCCGAGTCAAACTGGTTCACGAGATAGTGGAAAATGTGAAAGTTGCGTTCTCCAGGGGCTTGATCCACGACTCGGCTCTTTTCCAGCAAGTAATTTACAGTATGGCACCCAATAATGTCTTTTGTTCCGCTCGTATTGAAGTGAATTTCCATGAATTTCCCGAATCGAGACGAGTTGTCGTTGCGGACGGTCTTGGCATTTCCAAATCCTTCCAAGATAGGATTGGCTGCCAAGATACGCTGCTCAATGTTGTTCTCGGAGCCGGCAATCTCGGAGAGAAATTCGAGGCAAACCTTGACAGTAACGGTCTTCCCAGCTCCACTTTCTCCACTGATCAAAATGCTCTGGTTCTTCTCCTCGTCAATCATGGCTCGGTAAGCGCCGTTTATGATCGCATAGGGATGGGGAGCGAGATCCATAGCTTCTGTCCCAGTTTGGGCGTACAGATGCATCATGGACGGGGAAAACAAGTCTGTTGCTTTAAAAGGGTTGATGGCGACGAGGATGTCGCCGATGCTGGTATAAATCTTGTCAGCAGCGTACCGCCGGCGTAGCAGATCAATAATGCCTGGCTCGTGCACCTCATCAAGCTGAACCAAATCGCTCGTCAGGCTAGTGAGGGCCTGGTTCGAAGAGATGTACGGGCCAATCTCGCCCTTCTTCACCATTCGCCGTTCTTCCAATTCGATGGACTTGTCGTTGAGCGACTGGGGCTTTTCTGCGACCACAAGCAGGTCGTCGCTTTTACGCTGCACGACCTTGGCTGGGATCCAGGCAAGCTGCTCGTGCTTGACCCATACAAATTCGCCACTGAGGGCTTCAGACTCCGCCTCGGACAGCAGTGCGGCAGGCTTATCCCAGGTCGTCTCCCCAGTCTTCCGGTTCACGTAATACGGCTCACCGTCCGCGTAGTAAGTCTCCCATTCCTCGAAAGCCTCCTTCTTCGGTTCCAAGTCCCTTCTCTTCACTACTTTCTTCTTCGGAGCCTCCTCCTCTTGCTCATCTTTTTCCTGCTGATGATATTGCTGATTCTGATAATGGTCCTGCTTCTGTCGGTCCTCCTCGTGCAATCTTGGGGCCTCTTCGTTGGAAGGCGCATCGGGCACGGGACTTTCCGGCTTGTACGCATGTGGCTGGCGGCCGTTTGCATGTTCGAACTTCTTCGTTGGTGCCGGGTTAGCCGGCTCCGGAGCGTAGCTGGCCTTGCTCTCAAGCTCCTCAGCCTCTCTGGAGATAGAGTTGCTCCTCTCCAGCTGTCCGTGAGTAGGCGGCGGAGGTGGAGTGGGCGGTGGCGGCGCTCCAATCGGCCCTTTTTCCCTGTCCTTGGCACTAGGTACAGGCGGCGGCAGACTTGCGGCTGGTGGTTGCGGCACTGGTGGAGGCGGCGGTGGCGACGCAAGTCTGTTCACTGCAGATGACGACGATTCGCTGGTGGCTGAGTCAGAGCTGGCCCTTCGCGGTGGAAAATTGGGTCTTCGCGGAATGGGCGGCGCTGCAGAAGAGTCCCCTGCGACGGAGGAGTCTCCTGCTGCGGAGGGCTCGGTCGAGGCGCCCGAGGAGTGTTGCTTCACATACCTGCCGGTCTCCTTCTGCTTAGATTTCAGCTCGCCAAGAATGTTGGGTGAGAAGCCCATGCCGCGTTGCGCCATGGCTTGTGGTTTTTTGTGTAGTGGTTTGTCGCGTGTCCGACGCGGAAACAACTGATCGGTGAATTGGGGGATGCGGTTCGATTCCTCCCTTTCTCCCTTGTCTAAACCCTTCCCTTCCCTTCTCCGCTGCGCAAAGCGTTTGCCTAAGGAGGATCAAACCGAGCAAAATGCGTAGCCCAGCACCTGCCACGAAAAGAGTCAAGCGAGCCGCGTGAGAGCGCCTTCTCCTCTCACTTTCCTGATAGAAACCTGCTCAACGTCCCTTCCTTTCTCAGAAGCCCACCTGCTCCCTCACCTCGCTGCTTGCTCACGCGCGCTTTCAACGGTTGCTCGCGCTCCCTCGCGGTCAGGCCGGCGAACGCTGACTGACTGTGTCAGAGAGAGAGAGAGAGAGAGAGAGAGTGAACCAAGTGACCGTCTGCTGTGTCTGCTGTGTCTGCTGACAACACACTGGTGACACTGGTGACACTGGTGACTGACCGATCTCGAGGATAGCCAGATTGCTTGACCGCTGTGGCGCCCGGTATCATGATGTATCAATGTATCACCACCGCGATAGCTGGATAGCTGGATAGCTGGATAGATGGATAGGCGGATAGACACGGATAGACGGATTGACGGGATGGATAGATTGACCTGAGCTGACCTGTGGCAATTGATATAACTCAAACCTATCAAAGCAATGAAATCAATCAACCAAACCTTCTGACCTTCTGACCTTGTGACATCTTCTGACTTGTGAATGATCGCTCGTGAGCGTTGTGGCTGTTTTTGGTTCAAAGTTTTTGATCCCGACTCCGATTCCACAGATTATCACAGTCAACAAACGCTCTCTCTTTCTCGCCTGCTCTCCTTGGCGATGACATTGCCAGTGGCAGTGGCAGTGAATGGCAGCGAACACGAGAGAACTGTAGTAGGCTCTGTTCGCGGCGAGCTTCCTTCTTCTGCTGAGTTTGCCGTTCCCATTTTAGTTTGCCACTCTTTCACTGATCTTTTATAATAGATGAAAATGAGCGTGAATTGACTGCGCATGACATCAGTGACGGTGATTCTTTCAATCGAAAAAGGCTGATTTGTGAATTTGACGTGTGTTGGATCACTGTCCATGTTCATTGAATGAAAAATGCAAAATTAAGGACAGCTGAATTCTTTGCATTCTTTGTAAAGCAAACGTTCGCGCAAAAGATTCGCTAAGCTGCCTAGGCGACTCCCACAGGACGGATAAAGATAAACACACAGTACACTGAGAGAAAGAAATGTCCTACGCCCCGCTACCTCTCCGCTCTACCACTCGCGATTCTTCTTCCACTTCGTTACGACTGGTAGCTATTTTGCCTAAAGTATAGTTAGCTCCATTGCTACGTCAGCATACCGTTAGCGAGAGGTAGTGGTCCATAGTGAACTTAGACAGTTTGGTAGTGCCCACTATACGTGACTTTAATGGCAGCTAATACTTATTTTAGAAAAGGAAGAGAAGAGTGTAAAGGAAAGAGATTCACCGTAAGATGAGCTCTTAGGCATTTTGACCAACTTATTAACTTATTTGCACTTTTTCGCTTCTTTTCACTGCCAATTATTGCAATCTCCACGATGGCACTATGACACTATGACACTATGACACTGTGGCACTGTGGCACTGACAATACGAATGAGTTGTTGCTGCTGAGATCTTGCAAAGAAGGATGAGGTACTAGTACAGGTATGGACAAACAGGGCACATCCCATCCAAAATCGATTCTTAGCGCTGGGCTATCGTTTTGTATAACTAGCTACTAGAGCAGGCCGTTTCATCCGACCCGAGGATGCGGATAAGTTGGGATCTTCTCTGCGTATGAATTGTATGAATACCGGAGCGATTGTCAGCGGGTCTGCGGAGTCTGCGGTGCAGTCCGCGGCAGAGTCTGCAGAGGCGGTGTGGGTGTTCAAGTATTGCATATCCGATTCTTTTCGCATTGACTTGGTTTCGGGGATAAATCGATGCAAAAATGTTTTGGACTGGAACCTGCTGGAACACTCCGTGAAGAAATTTCAAGTGCTGTTAAAGAGATCATCACACAGAGGCTTCAAATAATTGGTTGGTTATCTTTGCTTTCTTTCTTTCTTTTTTCACAGCTGAGGAGGGTTTTAGTAGCATATCAGAAAAACATGTGTAATTGGCAAATTTGTGAGAACACCTTCAGTAGTAGCAGCAGCAGCAGCTGGCAGCGACCAAAGACGAGAACCGGATAAGAGTCTTAAAAGTTCAGGTTTTGCGCATAGTGGTGAACTGCATACAGGAGGCAGCGACCTCTGTCATTGCCGATTGCAATCTTGTCGCTTCCAGGGCTGAAAGCGACAGATGACGCATAGTGAATTGGAGTGGAGGAAGTTGGCCAATTCTGCACAATCGATTGTGAGTCTACGTTGAACAGGCGCAAGCTATCTTTCTTGCGACGGGAGAGCATGGCTAGGAGCTGTCCATCGTGGTTGAACTCGACCTCATCAATCGGAGTTGTCAAGTTCATGATGGCTTTCAGTGGTGTAGGGTTCTTGGCGGATTTGACGTCATCAATGTTGTAAAGATTGACAACACCATTCGTGGAACCCACGGCCATTCTCATGCGGTCAGCGCTGACCGCGAGAGAGCGGGTGTTAATTGAGCCCTCATCGCGGAATTTAGAGAGCATGCGGCGCATGCGGAGATCCCAGATGTAGACGCTGCCTTTGTCGCCACCAGAGTATAGATACAATCCGTCGTTAGAAAACTTGGTGCAGGTGCCGTTCTCATTCATTTTGAGGTTGCAAACCCACTGTTTGTTTTTCTGGGAGAGAAGAATTACATTGCCATCGTATCCGAGAAAACTGAAGTAAGAGCCATCTCCCGCGACGGACATAGACTCGAGACTCTTCTCCCGGCGACCCTGAACGCCAGGGATCTTGCCCACCTTGCCAGACTCCAAGTCCAACCAGTAGAAGAACGCCCTTCTCCCGGAGCACAAGACTTGCTCGTGGTTACGTCCGGCAAAGTCCGCGCTAAATATTGGCATATCTGGAAAGTAAACGGACTCAATCATGCTGTTCTCCTTTCCATCAGTGTGAAAGATGCGCAATTTCTTGTCGAAGCCTGCAGTGAGGGCAAGCTGACCATCCTTATGAAAGCGTGTGCACTGGAGCACAGCGTCAGAAGGCCCTCTCTGATTGAGGTCATTAAGCCTACTCAGAGCCATTTTCCCGGGCGGTATCCTGCCGCCCATTGTGCCCTTTGCGCCAAGAGCGCCGCTGGAACGCACTAGAGCTCGAATTTCTGCGTCTTCCTCCCCTTCACTATCCATCTCCTCGTCCTCGTCTCCCGCCAACTTCTTCTTCTGCTTCTGCCTCTCGCTCTCCGTCACCGCCCACGACCCTTGTGCACCAGCAGAGATCTTTGCGCGTTGTTCGCGAAGCCTCTTTTGCAGCTCAGGGCCATCTACCGCATCTTCGTCTAACTTTTGCCGGAGCTTTTTCAAGCGCCGCTGTGATCTCAAGCTTCCCTGCACTCTGCCATCATCTTCGTCCACCCACGCGTCCGCCTTTTCGCCATCGCCATCACCATCGTCGGCACTGCTCGTTTCCTGGGCATCTACGTTCCCTTCCCCGTCATCGCCATCGACTTGCTCCGTGTCTTCAAAGAACAAACCCTGTGAGTCCGAGTCCAATCGCTGGCGTTTTCTCAAGCTAGACGCGGAGATCTTGGCAGATGAGAGCATGTCTTTCGCCTTTGAAGGCGCCACAAGATTACCAAACACGGCGTCCTCCAGGGCAAGTTCCTCTGCATCGGCGGGCTCCATGTCTTCCTCGCTATCGTTCTCGTTCTCGCTGTCCGCGTCCGCAGTCTGCGGCATCTCTTGACTAATTCCGGCATTCTCAGCTTGGCCATCGTCGCCGTCCACATCGATGTGCTCCTCTTCCAGCGCCGCGGTTTTCGCACTTGCACGTCTCCCCTTCTTTCCGCCGCTCTTGGTTCCCTTACTTTGCGCCAGCATCTCCTTCTCCTTCTCCTTCTCCTTCTCCTCAGAAGAAGAAGAAGAAGAGATCTCCACTTTCTTCACGCTCTTCCGCGTCTTCGCTGGCATCCTCGGCTAATCTACTGCGCACCGCAATTTTGCGAGTCGCAGTCTCTCTCTCTATTCTCTCTCTCTCTCTCTTTCGCACTGTGTGCTAGTACGTTTTCTCTTTCGCCGTTCGAGTTGGTTGGTCCGCTGTGCGTGGCGGCCAGTGATTTCCGAGGAGCGCTTCGTTGTTCCTTGCTTTTACATCCGGCATATCCGGGAGGGTGCCTTGGTGCGTTGTGGGCTTGTGAGTGATGTGTACTAGTACTAGTACTAGTACCGGTACGTGGGTGGGTGGGGGAGCAAAGCTGTGTACTGATTGTTCCTTGGGGTAGTATGGTGTGGTTAGGGGTAACTGTAGTGGAGGCGAGATAGGACAGGTGACTTTGATTTGATTGATTTTGATTGATTGATTGATTATGATTTCAATTGATTGATCAAGATGAAGTGGTCGATGATGATGTTGATGTTGATGGAGAATGAATGTGAACAAACGCGAAAGAGTGGCGGCGCTGGGAACGCGCGAGCTGTGTAGTGCGAATACGAAAGCGTTGGCGGATGCGTTTTGTTTGTGTTGATGAAAGTCGATGTTGATTGGAAGGGCTGAAGATTAGCGAATACGAATGCGTCGGCGGATGCGTTTTGTTTGTGTTGATGACCGTGGTTGTTTGATTGGAAGGGCTGAAGATTGGAGATTAAAGCTTGGCAAGTAAGTGTCTTGGTGGCTCGAGACGGTCGACCATGTCGCGCGAATGGGCGGGTTCAAACTCGGGCAAAGCAGCTGCGCTGGGCGCGGCGGCGGCGGCTGGAGCATTGGCGACTTGGATTTGGAGTCGAAATCGAGGAGGCGGGGATGCTGAGAGAGTCGTGCATGAGTTCCTGGAGGCGCAGAGCCAACGGGATCTGGAAAGGATGTGTGAGCTGGTGACAGACGATCTCGTGTACATTAATGAGCCTTTGCCTCCAGAAAAGCATGTCCGAGGCAAGGAGATGTTTCGACGCGTGTTTGCTTGCTCGCCCTGCATCACCTGCGACGAGGCAAAGCTGCAGGTTATCGGCTGGGCTTGCAGCGAAGACACCGTGTTTGTGGAGCGCCTGGATCAGTTTAAGATTGACGGAGTGTGGCTGGCCATTCCCATCTGCGGCTACCTCAAGGTGCGCAACGGCAAGGTGTGCTTTTGGAAGGACTATTGGGACTACAAAAAGTACAAAGAGTTCGTGTCCATCAATTTTGGTCCCGACTTCAGCCTTTTTCGAAAGAAATCTTTAGCTTGATGACAGCGCATCGCCCTTTCCCCGGAAATTTACACAAGTTTGAAAAAGAAGGCTAACTTCTAAAGAGCCCAAGGGGGAAGAAGCATACAGCTCGATGAAACGAGAAACAAGTCATGTATCTCTGAACAGGAAAATTCACTAAAGTCTGTGTTTTTTTGTTTTCTTTTCAACCTTTGGCTATTTGTGGATGGTTTACTTGCGCCCTGCTGCTGTACAACAAGTCGATAAATCGGCTCTGGGATATCGAGCGGATGCAAAGTTACCTTCGTCACTTGAGAACTATTCATTAACATCAAGAATATCAAAATCGCTTGGCTTTGAACAGGCCCAGAGGACGGTTCCACGCCTGCGCATGCAACTTTACTTGCCGCCAGCTTCAGCCTCCTCGCTGTCGTTCATCTGCTCGACAACCCACTCGAGGCCGGCCTCAAGACCCTCACCGGTCTTAGCAGAGCATGCCTGGATCTGGAAGGCTCTGTCATCGCCAAGCTGAAGGCTATCTGCAATCTCTGCCGAGGATTGGGCGCTGAGAAGATCCTGCTTGTTTGCGAAAACAAGAAGTGGGACTCCCGCGAGCTTGGTCTCCTTAAGCAAGCTGCCGAGCTCCTCTGCGCACTCATCAATTCTAGCACTGTCTGCACTGTCCACGACGTAGATCAGAGCATCGGTGTTGTCGTAATAGTTGCGCCAGTATGGGCGGATGGTCTTCTGGCCACCAATATCCCAAACGTTGAGCTTGAAGCCGCTGCTCTGAATGGCTGTGAAAGATTAAAAGTGTCGCGAAATGGTCAGACCCACGGCACAGAATGTTATTAGGCCAATACGTTTCCGCAGATCGGCAACTTACACTTGATGTTAAAGCCCTGGGTTGGCATGATGGTGTCGATGCTCTGTTGATCAATTCCATTACCATAAGTGCGAGAGTGAGTAAACAGGCGGCCTGAATTCTTCCAAATTATTATCTGGTAATTGTGCTGCTTCGCCACACACTTACCTCATCAGAGAGCTTCTTGAGAATGGTGGTTTTGCCAGCATTGTCAAGTCCGAGGACAAGAACGCGCGCCTCGTTGTCCGAGCGCTTGAGCTTGCGGAGCATGTTGAGAAGACCCATTGTGCCAAACAATTAAACCTTGCGACGAAAACCTCCCGAACTCTATCCTTTACGACGTAAACACGCTTGCGTTTTGTGTTGCTTCCTGCCCACCGCCAAAACACCAAAACCGACACGACCACGGTCACATCGAAGAAAGAGAATTCTCAGCGTCAGTGACTCGCCGCTCTCCATGCTTCCGCCTCTCCTCGCCAGCCAGCCCTTCCGCAACTCCGCCACACACGCTGCGAAGCCACGAGTCACAAGCCACAAGCCACTTACCTTGACGTCAACGCGGCACAGAAAACAGATGCAGGTCTGCTGCTCCAATCTACCAGGAAGCTTTGCTCTTTGCTGCGCAAGTTAGCAAACGGTTTGCTACCGCTAACAGACCTCCGCCCTTGTCCAAAGTTATGCCTACCGCCTTAGTCAGAAACGGATTGCCAGCTAGCTGTTGATGCAGCTGGGTATAAATAGTATGGCATCCAAGTTATCTTATAGGTTGTGCAAAATCGTTTGCACCACATTGCACCACCGTGAGTGGAGTTTCGAAGAAAGGGAAGGGAGAGAAGCAAGCAGGAGCGAGCGAGCAAAGTGCTCCATGGCTATGGAATCGCGTGAAGCTCCGTGCCTCCCTCTCTCCTTTGCCCCCCATCTTCGCGCGACTCTTATCCACACCAATTACACGGCTTGTGCGACTTGACCGTTGAATACTGCGAGGTTAGACGCCGTCGGTAGAGTTTCCACAGAGTCCACAGCGCCACTAAAGCGACAACGACAACTACAACGACAACGACAATGGCAGCGACAGTGACAATGATTGTGGTAGTAGCAAGGCAACGACCATGAAATGGAGAGAGTGACAGAGACAGAGAGAGAAAGGGAGATCGGGCTGGGTGGCTAGTGTCTTGGGTCGTTGTTTCTGCCTGTTTGGACTCGCAGTCAGTGCTTCGCAGCAAAGTGTTCAATCGATCGTTCGCACTTTTTACGTCCTCCGTTGCGACCAAGTTACCGTTGGGAATGCGAAAAGCCATTGGCACTGCCATGTGCAGTGCCATGCAGCGCCGTGCACGACCGCGCGTAGTGCCAGCGCCAGTGCAGCGAGACTATTCTTGAGAAGAAGTTTCTTGGAGCCCGAGTGCAAATTGGTGTGAAGCCTTTGTTCATTCGTGCATCCGTTCGTTCGTTCGTTCGCTCGCTCGCTCGTTAGTCATTCATGAACATGCATTCATTTAGAACCGTTGACTCGGACTCGGAGACGGGTTTCGCGAGACATTTGCCGAGACTTTAGCCGTCATGCGAGTCGTCCGAAAGCTCTGCGATGAGCATTGGTGAGAGCACTCCCTCGTCACCGAACGGTTAACCGTTCGCCGAACTTGGCTCGCAAAAACTAAAACAAACAGGCAGACAGACAAATGCAGAATTCGGTTTCAAAACACAAAAACAATTTCGTTTGTACTGACTGTGGATTCCGAATTCTGAATCCGCCACAACTATAGTCTACAAGCTCACTCTTGAGCACCAAATTGGTGTGAATGGGTCTCCAAAAATTTTCACTCATTAACACTAAAACTTTTGTCAAACGCGACTCTTGTCACATAGCTCTCGCAACGTCAACCTGTCAACTAAATAGCCGTCGCTTTGTTTCGAAATGAGAAAAACTGAGAACCAGGGGAAAACAACACGTATGGGACATGCTTGCAAGAGATGGAGAGCTGATGCATTTGCTGCAAAGCAGACTGCCCCGCGGGGGGGGATCATTGAAGAGGGCGGGTTTTTCATCCCATCGGATCCACGAGCCGGAGATTTTCTCGGCTGAATCCGTCTCGCTGCAATGAGGCAGCAACATTCACAGTCTTCGCTCGAATCTGCCATGCCGCCAATGCCGTCGATTTTGTAGATGAAGGTAAATAATTCGGATCGAATTGGTCTTCTGCTTTGCGGCGCGGGACCCCGTCAGTTGTTCTGAGATGCCGGTTCTGGCCTGCACACTGCACGTTCACGGTTGCAAATGGTGGAATTGAAAGACCGCCAACGCGACGCTGGCGCGGAGCCGGCTCAAGAGCCCGAGCTGGAGAGCTTGCTGGCTCTCGTTTCGGCATCTTCATTCGGTAGCCATGGAATCGCCTGAGAATTCTGAGATCTCGCACCTTGGTCTCGTGGCTGTGACGGATTTGAGCTCGTGGCCCTGTCAGTCGATCCACCAGCACTTTCGAGAGCTAAAAGCTGGGTGGTACCGTGGTAGTGAGTAACAGCAACCGCAGAGCAGCATCCCCTCCATCTTGGCTAGGCTAGGCTGGGTATCTTTGCCCGTGCACCAAAGGCAGGGTCTTTCACGTGCGCGCCTTACGCGAGCTCGAGCTACTGCCTGCATCACCAGCAAGTGTCTGTAGATGATACCTGCAGTGGAACGAAGATCTTCGTGGCTGGGCTTGCAGGTCTTGCAGAGCGCGGGCTCGAGTGGAATTAGGCAAAACTAACAGCGTCTTTCAAGACCATTTCCAACCGCCATTCCAATCTGAATTGAAATTGAACGGCCGTCGCTCTTCTCCGTAAAACCAATCGATGAACAAACAAACAAACAAACAAACAAACAAACAAACAAACAAACAAACAAACGTCGAGCACCGCCTCATGAACCACCAACTATCGCAGGACGCGCTGTCAACCCGGTAACTCCATTCGAAACGAAGCCTGCTCGCGTCATACAAGAAGAGCCTGAGCACGAGGAAGGTTACCGAGAAATTTTTTCCAAGTCCGAGAAGCAAACGAAGGGCCCTCGATAAACGCCTGGGAAGGGCCCTCTGTCCGCCACCAAGTGAAAGAAGAAGAGAAAAACATTGACTGTGAATGCACATTGAATCTGTTTTAGTTCAAAGAATGAAGTACTGAGTACCGTAACATGACTGGTGAACTTGAGCTTCCGTTTTCAGAATTCAACTAAATCCAATTGAATCTATTGAAAGTATTAGCTTTCTGCCGTCCCAATCAGATTTTAAAAACGCAGCAGAAGCTCAGAAAATAAACAAAACGAAACAAAAATTTATAAAATTTAACAAAAATTACAAACAAAACAAAACAAAACAAAAGTGAAAGGAAAAGGAAAAGAGAACGAGAAAGAGAAAGTGAAAAAACACACTCATACCAGTACTACCAGTACTCACTTTCAGTACTCCATTTCTCTCTATCCCTCATTATACTAAACCACTAAACCCATTGGACAGGTAGACGATGGCTAACGCAAACAGTAGCATTTTGCCACCGCGATTTTTACGGCGACTTTTCGTCAGCTACTGGGACTTATATAGCGGACGCACTAGACCCTCGTCTCTAGCACTCGAAGAGTCTCACACTTTGCCAATAGCCCACAACTACCCAACCTCCTAATCATCCCTCTCAGCCTCTACGACTGTACACTAAACCACTGCATTTTCTCTGCCTTACGGCTACTTCTACCAATTACACTATTCAATCCGCTAGCACCCGGTCGCGGAAAGAGGCAGAACGAAGGAAACGCAAACCGCATCACTACTCTCCCCTACCCTAAACGCTAATTCACTCACAGTCCACAACTGCGAGTAGTACAAAAGGTTTGCTATCAGCTCTCATAGAACCCACTACGGGAAGGAAGGAAAAGGTTTGCTAGCAGCGGGCTTAGAAACCACTATAGAAAGGAGCTGGCATTAAAGTAATTAGTAGGTAGTACTACCGTCCGGGTCTTGTCGGTGGAACGGTGTCGAACGAAAGGAAAAAGGACTTTGACGAAAAACAACAAAAACAACAAAAACAACGAAAACAAAAAGAGCGACGAGTCAGTACGAAAACAGCCAAAAAAAAACAGCGAGAAAAGTGTCCTCGCTCGCGGGCATACATCTATACATACATATACATATATATATATACAGGCATACGGTGGCACAATCTCGAGGCTTGGAGGCGCAAATCGCTCGACGTTGCTCGGTGGCGCTGCGTTTTCTCTTTCTCTCTCTCTGCACGCTGTGCGCTGTGCGCTGTGCGCTGTACGCGGGCGTTTCATCATACGCGGAACAATCCCCGAACGTTCCTCGCGCGTGCGTCGTTCCCCGCCCGTTCCCCGCAGCTGGTCGAAGGAGAATCTGTCCCTTACCTTCCTTCCTTAATTCCTTCCTTCCTTTCTTCCTCAAGCGCCGAGACAGTCCCTCTTTTCTGCGTCCCGTGCGCCGAGCCTGTCCGCGCGGGAGTGGCCCAGTCCCAGTTGGTCCTCGCGTACTCGATAGGCAGTTGTAGATGGACCCTAGGCGGCAGATGGTGCGGTCGCGAGGCAAGGAGAAGGCGGAGGTGGCGGACGGCGCAAATGGCAGCACGATGAACATAAACAACATGAACATGAACATGAACATGAACTTGAACATGAACATGAACATGAAGACGTTGATGGCGGGAGGCAAGAAGAAGAGCAGCTTTCTTTTGAGCTCGGACAGCTCGGACAGCTCGGAAAACGTGGGAAATTTGGGAGCCGAGTTGGGCAAGTTGGGCAAATTGGGCGACCTGGGAAGTATTGGGCATCATGTCACGGGCGCGGAAAATGCGAATGTGGAGGACCTGCAGGCGGAGCTGTTGAGCCAGCTGCAGCAGCTGAAGCGCGTGACGGGTTATCTACAGGAGCGTGCATCGCAGGTGAGCGAGACGCTGTGCGAGGAGCAGGCCAACTACGAGCGGTTGAAGAAGGTGTTTGACGAGCAGGCGCTGGAGATGCACCAGCTCAAGCACGAACACAACTCGTGGAAAACTGACGTGGAGCGCAAGAGAGAGGAAGTGCGCTGCCTCAAAGAGGAGCTCGAGTACGTCACGCGCGAATGGCGCAAGGCGCGCCAGGTGGAGGTGCAGAATAAGGAGCTCGAGGAGAATAACAGGTACCTGGAGCGCTTGGTCATCACCGTGGCAGTGTCCATTCCCATGGCGCTGCTGGCGGAGAAACAGTTCAGGTCCAAGCTTTAATGGCTGCATTCGGTTTGCCGGACTTGGTCTCGCGCCTCAGCGCGCTGCTGTAAAATATCCTGGGCGTTTAGACCAGGCCGGCGCGGTGCCGTGAGACTGTGGTTCTGCGCCATCCCTTTCATTATTTGTGTTTGTTGCCCCCCTTCTCCCGCCTCTCTGCGTTCTTCCTCACGCTCACCAAACTATTGTGTTGTGAAGACTCGCACGAATTGCTTTCTTGGTTTCCTCCCGTGTTACTTTATTTGTTGTTTGTTTATTTTATTTCGCCTTGGGGTTGCCGATCTCAACGGATTCTGCACATTCGAGCTTTTTCTCGTTAGTTTTAATGCCGACCGAAAGAAAGAAAGAAAGAAAAAATGAAACCAAATTTCGCTGTACAAAAAGCAATCTAAATTTTACAATTTCTCACGTCTGTGTACGTTACGGAACGTATTTTTTTTCAAACAAGAAACAAGATTAGCAATCACGAGGCGTTGCAAGTTCCTGAATTCTCACAGGAGGGGGAAGGTCCGCTCCTTTCCTTCAAACAAGAAACAAGATTAGCATTCACGAGGCGTTGCAAATTCCTGAATTCTCCCAGGACGGGGAGGGTCCGTCCCTTTCCACTTTTGCCCAACGGATGAAGGGGAATAAGCCAATGGTCCCAGGTCACCATTGACAGCTTGTAACACAAGAAAACTCACGTTGTCAACTCTGGCTGGTGATTGATGAATAAAAATTAATATGATAATCAACTTATTGTCAGTCAAGGCAAATCTAATTTTACGAACGAATTGCAGGGACACACAACATACACCGTGGCCCTACGAGCCTTATCCAACCTTCTCTTTGACCACCACAGGGACCTCGCGTTCAGCTCCTTCTTCCGCAGGAAGCATCCACTGGTACCAATTGCCGTACATCCACCCAAGAAGAAGAACGCCGAACACCAGCACCCGATGCAGGAGCAGCCAGGTGCCTGCATAACCAGGAAAGCACAGCGCCAGAGCGCAGAGCAAGGCCGCAGTGGCCATGATGACGTTCAAAAATATTCTCGAGTTGACCATCCGTATTCCGTGCCGAATGCCCGCTCCAGAGTCGGAGTCAGAGTCAGCTGCACTGCTTTCCACCCACGGGAGCGGCAAGAAGCTCAACTCGCCGCGAAAGCAGATGGCGCTGGTCGCCACAAATATGCTCGTCGTCACGATGGCGGCGACGGCGAGCTTGTCTTTGTATAGCAGCGGTCCGAGACTGAACACCGTCCACACACTAAACCAGCACGACGGACCGGGCACTTCTCCCACAAGCAGCCCAGCAGGGAGGAGCGCCATGAGCAAGCTCCAGTCGCACAGTCCCGCGGTAGAAAACAGCGAGAAGCTCAGAGCCGAATTGAAGATCGCCCAGACGAGCCTGCGCACCTGTGCGCCCCTCTCTTTCCTTCGCACGAGGTCCACCAAGCACGGCACGGCGCCCACAAGCCCTGGCATCATCCCCGGAAACCGCACATGCTCCGGCAGGAACCGCGGCTCCGCAGAGCCCATGGTCGCATACCCTGCCAAAGCGCCCGAGCTCTGCGTCAGCACCGGGTACCACAGCAACGTGAGCACCGCTGCTGCTGCGCCAACGCACTTGCAAACCTCCCACAAGCCGGCGGCCACGGCATTCCACCCGCCGCGCAAAGCGTACCCTGGCAGGCAGTTGCTAAGCAGGTACAGTCCGACCGCGGGCGCGTAGAACAGGCCGATGAGGTTGAAACTAATCAGCACGGCGAACACGGCGGCGGCCAGCGGCAAATGCCCTTTCAAGCAAAGCACCAGAGTCCACACCATCAGCCCCAGATGCACTGCATTTTGCGCGAACAGCCCGTGGTCCACCAGCACGATGCTCGGCTGCAGGAGCACGATCAAGAACACCTCCGACACCAGCGAAACCGGCACCGAGAACGCTGATCCACCGGACTTTCGCCGTCGTCTGCTCCCGCGTCCCGATGCCGCAACTCCTCTCGAGCCAGGCTCTCCTAGATGATCTACACCTACAACCACTTTATTATCCCCATCGCCACCACCAGGGACATTGCAATTGCAATTGCAATTGCAATTGTTGCAATTGCGACCGTCGACGATATTCTTGTCAATGCAATTGCAATTGTTGCAATTGTTGCAATTATTGCAATTGCGACCGTCGACAATATTCTTGTCGTTCTTCGGAGCTTTCTTCTTCTTCTTCACAGCAGCTGTATTGCGGCGGCTGTACAACAAGAACCTGGCCGCCGTATCTTTAAAATCACTTTCCCCACGGTCCCCTCTGTCCACGCGCACGTCCGACCAATAATACAAGTGGCAGAAGAACCACGTCGCGCTGAAGAACACCACCGCGTCGCTACCCAGCACCCACGCCCGCAGCAGCGCGCGCGCACCTTCCGCTGGGACAGTGTCCTCGCCCGCGCGGACCCCCACTTCGCGTCCCAGAGTCAGTCCCAGTCCCAGTCCCAGCCGCGAGGCGAGCCCCTCGGCGGCGAGATCCAGCGCCGCGCGGAGAGGGCCCGGGGACACTTCGCTCGTGTGGGAGCTGTGGGAACTGTGGGAAGTGTCCGCGGCGAGAGGGTGAAGCCCCACGCAGCAGCGCAGGAGGAGGGCGATGAGAGCGATCACGGTCGGATTGTGCAGCACAGCGCGGTCCATCGCCGTCGTGTCACCGCCGGCGCGGTACGTCTCCGCCATCGCCTTGCTAGGAGTCGGTGTAAGGTTTGTTAGAGTAACATACACCCCACGAGGACACACTCACACACACGGGGACTTGTGGGGTGTGGGTGTGGGTTTATGTATGTGCGCGTGAATGAACTGTGGGGTGTATGTATGGTTGCCTGGTTCTTGGGGAACTGTTCGCGAAAGGGAACGAAAGAGCAGTTCTCCTGGTCCTCGTTTGTTTGTTTGTTTGTTTGTATTATTTGTTCGATGAAAATTGAAAATTTGATTTTTAAAAATTAAAAATTTATCCATAGAGAGACTGATCTATGAGCTCTTCAAGCAAGTTCAAGTGGCGCAGCCGACATGTGCAAGCCCGTAGGAAAATTGTGGGTGTCAGTGAAAACATATCGTATTGTTTGAATGTTTGTTTTGTCGCGATTAGTGTGCGACAGGAGAGAACCCAGGAACCGGTTCTCCAGATCTTCCCTCCGTGCCGGGTTCTTGGCGGTTGGCGGGCACGAAATGGTACCGGTACCGTTAAGTAACCTTTAACACTGCTCCAGGTCTTTCTGTCCCTCAGCGAGTCTCTCTCAACCTCTCAAGAATAACAATGAAATCTTTCGAAGATTCTCGTCAAGATTCTCCCTAGGCCCCGGCTCAGCGGAAAGTGTAGCACCTTCCGTAGGTACGATATATGTTTGCAAGGAGCTGGAGGTGGTGTGTCAAAAGTGTGTCAGATCAGATTCATTCCGACTTTTTCCGAATTGGTTATTGGCTTTCATGGGCGTCGTTGATAACGCGCCGTGCACATCACCAGGAGAATGAACTAACGCGCTGCTACTGAGCAGCAAGAAGAGCAAGAAGAGAAGAGACGACAAAGTCGACGTCACGTGACGCGTCGCTTTTCTGAATTCTGAATAAGCTTATTAATTAATTCGGTTCTCTCTGTCTCTTCTCGCTCGTGTGCTTACAAATGTGAAATTTTAACTCTTTTCTTTGCTCGGTTGGTATAGTTTGACTAAACTATTTTTAGAAAATAAGTGTACCGGTATAGTGAAAAATAAATAGACGTGAACGTTTTCTTTGTAAATAATTTCTTTGTCATCACTTTTCTGAACTTGTGAATTCTGAATTCTGGAAAGAAAAAGCGTGGAACCTGGAGTTCTCAAAAGTACTTACTGAACATGTTACTCGACGCCTAGTTGGAGCCGGGAACTTTTCTCAGGCTTCGTCCGAGAGTAGGATTCTCCGGCCAGGCATTTGATAGCAGTTGAGCATACTGAGGGCTAGTCGTTGAGGATGAGGATTGGCCGAGCTTCGGGGAGCGAAAAAGCCTCCGAACTGCATGATAGTCCGGCAATAGCACATACTCTACTACTCTGAAGGCTCTGTTCCTCCCAACGTATTGTGGCCAGTACCATATAGTTTATCCTAGTTCACGCACTAATAATAGTATTAGAAGAATAATACATACCCCACATGTCCAGGGATAGCCTCATATAGTCCAAATAATAGGACTTTCGTCAACTTATGGGAGGCTCCACTCGGATAAACACATCCCCCATGATGCACATATTTCGCCGAGAGGGCAACCCGTGTGCGCGCGAAACAATTCGAAGCAATTCCCAAACACCCAAGCTGACAAACAACCTACTCCGCAACGGCTAAGGGCCCCTACGCCGCACGCTAATCCCCGCAGTCGCCTCTCCCAGCTGCGGGGACCTCGCCCTCCCCCTCCCCCTACGTGAGGGCCGTTCGCTTTATCGTACCCACAGTTCCGCGGAGACCTTGCGCCAGCTGAGGCAACGCGGGGAACACTCATACGTACGTACGTACGTGTACGTGTACGCGTTCCGTACGTGCTGTGTGTCGCGCATCTGTATACTATACTATATTATACTGGTGCAGGTTTTGCACACACAATTGTATGCACGTTGGCGTGAGGGAGCGAAAGGAAAGGAGCGAGAAAAGAGAAGAGAGATAAAAGAAAAAGCATTGGATTGGATTGGATTGGATTCGCGAGCTACGGTTGTTGGTTGATTGAATCATTGAATCATTGAATCATCGAATCATTGAATCATCGAATCATTGAATCATCGAATCATTGAATCGTAATGGAAAAGTTGTTGGCAAGGACGCGAACACTGGGAGTGACGAAGAAATGGTTTGGCGCAGCGAGCATGAGGAAGAAAAGTGTGTGGCCAGTGCCGGAGCGCGTGGCATGGTTGTTCCGGGAGACTTTCAAGCAGCAGCAGCAGCAAGACTTGCATCAGCAGCAGCAGCAGCAGCAAGACTTGGTGCAGCAGCAGCGCCGACCTGGGCAGCTTGGGTCCGTGCAGCTGGCGGAATCGGCGCTGATGGGCGGGTACCTTCACAGCACGTATTTTTGGGTGTCGCTGCTTGGGATGGGCGTGCTTGATGCCGTGCAGAACCTCAAGCTTAAGAAGGAGCTAATGCTGCGCGAGGCGCTGGAGACGCTGCGCAGATTGGACGATCTGCAGGGATTATTCTCGGCAGAGCATCTGGCGTACAACCGCACGCTCTCCAGCTCGCTGGAAAGGCTGCGCGAGATTTGGTGGAAGGTTTCTTCCGGGCTGACCGTACGAGACCCGCAGAAGCTTCTTGCAGGCGCAGCAGAGCTCACTCTGGTGCAACAAAAATACAGATGGTACCGCGATGGCGTTCGGAAGCAGGTGTTTATACCTGAAGAGGCGCTTTCCGGCATGGACAGACTCATGCAATTCGCAGCTGCGAGCTACGGGTACAAGATGCTGCACTTCTTCGGGCTGGCAAAGAAAGGTATGAACTGTAACCGCACTGGTATTCAGGTCCTTACGGACGTGTCCGAGCAGGACATCCTTGTCCTGGAGGAGGCAAGCAACGTATTTCGGCCCGGTCACTTTGTCTGCGTGGATCACGCCTCCAAACGCATTGTTGTCGTGGTTCGCGGAACGATCCGCATTCAAGACGTAGTGACCGATCTAATTTGCGACGACGTGCCGTTCAAAGTCCCGGGCGCGTCCGGCCGAGTCCACGAAGGGTTCCTTCGCGCAGCACAAACCCTCGCCCTCGAGCTTCATCGACCTGTACTGGATGCCCTGGAAAATCGCCCAGACTACTCCGTCGCAGTCGTGGGCCATAGTATGGGGGGAGCGGTCTCGTCTTTGCTCGCACTCATCTGGTCACAGATGAAAGCGTTCAGTGATACTGAAGTACGAGGAATCTCCTTCGCCGCTCCGTGCTGCATGAATCTTGAGCTCGCCCGTTCGGAGCACGTGAAGAAGTGCGTCACGTCGGTGATCATGGGCGACGACCTTGTGACTCGCCTGAGCCTCGTGAATACTGAACTCTTGCTTCGCTGCTGCGACGAGCTGTACAGAAAATCCCACCTGTCTTGCCTCGAGAAAGGCATGTTGGTCGAAAAGCTTCGGAAGGAGGCGCTGATGCGTGAGGACAGGATGTTCCCCGGAGGTGTGGTGTACAGCATGCCGCTGAGGAAGCGCTTTTCGCCAAGCAATTTTGAGGTCCATCTCGCCGAAGAGATCGACCCCTTCATTAGCTTGGGCGAGATTGTCCTGACCCCCACCGTAGTTGACGTGCACCTCCCAAGCAGATACTTGAATGCCATCCGCATGCAGAAAGCACTGCACGCCCAGCAGGCAAATGGCGATCAATGAAAACGACTTGCTTGCCTTGTATATACATTCCCGCGCTTAACAAAACGCGCGCTGCCACCGTTTGGGGCGAATCTTTGCCGCCTTGTGGGTTGTAGGGTGCAGCAGGGAAATCAAACAGACTATTTATTTATTTTCATCTATTTATTCGCCAGAAAAATCATGTTCTGTGTATCCAATGTCGGCACTAATCGCATCGAATGAGTCGCTATCTACAAAAAGACAAAGTTAGTGGTTTATTTCCAGGAACTGTTTTTGTGCTCAGCGTGAGTTTTCTGTTGCGCCGACCGGCATCGAACTGCCTCGTCACTGAAAAAGAAACGCGGGTTACATTCTTGTTGGAACGCGAGCGACGAGACTGCCCAGGACAAAGGAATCGACAGCCTTTGAAAAAAAGAGAGCAAATTTGGCACGAATGATGCTTGCAACATGAACTACAACAAGTGCTCTTCATGTGTCCTTTTCGTTGACTGTGAATTGAACTTCTCTTTACTTGACACTCATCTCGATGAGGCCACGCCTGCTTTCTGTGTCCTCTGTCCACTTGAAGATGAAAACAAGGAGTAGAAAAAAGGAGTAAAAAAAGGAGAGAGATTGAAAAGCTCGTCACAAGGGCTTCCCTCCTATCGCCTTACCGGGCTTAACTTCGGAGTTTGGAGGAATTCCGGTGTACTCCCGGCAGTATGACTTAGACAGAGTGCTCGATACTTCTGTCGAAGATAAGATGACTTGGCTTCCTTACCTTTCTTTCGCCAACATGACCTCGCCAAACCATTGGATGCATATCGACTCAAGTCTCTCCTTGATCATCCTTGATCGCAGCTCTGGCCTGGCACATAGCACACCTGCCTCTTCATTCAAATCTCAGGTGTTGCTTGTTCATGCCTCGGCTAAGTTGGGCACGAAGAAGTCTGCGTCTCATTTGCTCTGAGTACTTGCAATCTCACCGAAGCAAACGCTGGAGGACCATCACACGTGGCCAATAATCTACGCCTTTACCTTGGGCTTCCAAAATGACAACTTGATGTACCCCCTGTACACATGCAGCTGTAAAACGCCTCTGTTGAACGCCACAACAAACACCTGCATCGGTTATCAACCACCAACTCTACGAGAGCGAGAGCGAAGTCGGGGTCGAAGAAACTGGTCAACGAGAAGAGCGTGAGTCGCAATAATCCAGAGGCGGACAGGTTCGACAGAACTCGAACTGATCAGCAGAATCTAAAAGTGACCAAACCCTATGACCTAATATTGCCTGCAGCTCCACTGCAACGCACAGCAGTCCGTTCGTGTCGCGGCTACTTTGAGGTAACTCGCGAAGCTAGTCGGGAAAAGGTCTAGAGGGCTATAGCCTGAACAAGTTGAAGCGGCTAAGAGGCGATTCTGAGGCCGGAGTAGGACGATGCAAAGGAGGGGAGGTGCGGAGAATCAAGCTTAATCTGTTTCGAAATCAAAACGTTCGAGTTGAGCAGCAGTGACCTCTTAAACCGGTCCAGTGTCACGATTGAACGATAAAAATCTCTTGTCCTATTCTTCGGTAACAAAAGTTCTCAGCGCCGTACATGGGCTTAGGCGAATAATTTGCGTTTTAGAATAAAGCAGATTCAGACATTTCCATCCCTCTGGCTAGCACAGCGTTCTTTTTTTCTAACGCGCGATGGATCGCTGCTGCTCCATCAAGGCCAATGACATTGTGAAAAAGACTGTTTCGAGACATAGAGAGACATAAATCGTCAGCCACCAAGAATGAGGAAATGTAACAAACCAGTGCCAAAGGCACACGTACTTCAGTTTAGTCAGCGTCAATGTCGTTCTCCTGAAGACTGTTTCACCAAGGAAACACGGATTCATCAGCCACAGAGTTTCCGAGAAAATTTCATAAGGTCCTAAAGGTTTTCAAACCGGTGTGAAAGTCAGCGGTACTCCAGCGTGGTCAGCGCAGTGTTCTTCTCAATCGCGCGACCGATCGCTGATGCTCCTTCAGCGCCAATTTTATTAAACGTAAGCCTATTTCATCACAAAAGAGAAAAGAATTCGTCAGCCACCAGGTCCGAGAAAGTTTAGCATCATACTAGTCTTTTCTACCAAACCGGTGTCAAAGTCACACATACTTCAACGAAGTCAGCGCAGTGTTCTTCTCCAACGCGCGACCAATCGCTGATGCTCCTTCAGCGCCAATGTTATTAAACGTAAGACTATTTCATCACAAAAAAGAAAAGAAATCGTCAGCCACCAGGAACGAGAAAGTTTAGCAAGGAGCTAAACATTGCACCAATCGGTGTCAATATCACACGTGCTTCAACGAAGTCAGCGCAGTGTTCTTCTCCAACGCGCGGCCGATCGCTGATGCTCCTTCATCGCCAATTTTATTCATTAGAAGACTATTCCATTACCAAAAGACATTAACTCGTCAGCCACCAAGTCCGAGAAAGTTTGGCAGGCATAAACGTTTTTCACCAAACCGTTGTCAAAGTCACACATACTTCAACGAAGTCAGCGCAGTGTTCTTCTCCAACGCGCGACCGATCGCTGATGCTCCTTCA